>CM061554.1:189282961-189882961 GCA_030864225.1 Capsicum baccatum var. pendulum
GAAAACTCCAAAACTTCAGGGTAGGTCATAGGATGTTCATATAATCTTTCATTTAGAGCAATACTCACCACATATCAGCCCAAGAGACGCCATGCCTCAAGTAATATCAAGTAGTATCGTCCATAAATATTTTCTTTGCTCTAATGTATTGAATCCATCAATCACAATTAGTACATACTCCAAATTAATTGTTGTTCTTCTTCTAACTAAACAATAAACAAACTGAGTCCCTCTTCTTATTTATCTCAATCAACATTTCAGCTAAAGAAATCTTTGTTTTCTTAGATGTTCATCCACCAACAAGATAGGGGTTTAATGCCACTGACAAAAATTTACACCACAACAATTTATAATGTAGCTTTAAAAAATCGTTACTCAAAGTGGGACAGAAAATTGATATTAAAATCAAAATTAGGTGTCCAATTTTTAAGTATACGACATTTACCTTTTATATATCAGCTATTGTCTGAAATTTTAGCATATAATATCGGTCATGATATTAGCCCATATCTGAGCAATGTCTCTTCTTATAGTAGAGTAGTCACAGAAAGCCCCAATAAAGTACGCAATGAGGGCACACTATCACGTAGCAGCTTGGAATTTCACTTTTTTGTTTTCCAATTTCACAGTTGATTGTTCATTTATTAGCCCGAGGAGATGTAAGTGAGGTAGAAAAGACCATTAACTGCCAGCTTGCTTCCCCTTAAGGTGGTATCTCATGGAGCTTCAGTTGTATATTATTCCTCAATTATAGCTTTTGCATCCACAATCATTATTCTATTATGGGTTCATCAGTAGCAGTGACTACTATTTCATTGACCATTAGGGTACAAGGTACTAGTTTACTAGATTTCTCATCCCTTTGGGGTTTCATTGACCAGATCTGCAGAGGCAGAAGCTGGTACTCCACTAAATCAATTTCTTATCCATCCCTTCGGTTCTAACATCGGATCTAGTTCGCTTTCTCCGAGTTTTAATTTATTTTTCGACATTAAATATTTATATTTTTTTTAATATTTATTTTAACACTTATTTCATTTTTTATAGGTTTTATTTGAAAATAAATAAATAAAGTTACATTTTGAAATATTTTATTTTATTTTATTATTATATTTATTTTTAAAATGATACGAAAAATATCAAAAAATATATTTCTCTTTTAATTTTAATAAATAAGTTAGTAGTTTTCGTATTCTCTTAATTATATAATTTTAGGCTATTTATAAACTTTCATTATATTTTTCTTAAATATAAAAATTAATTAATAAATATTATTATATTATTATTTTTTCTTAAATTAAAAAAAAAAGAATAATTATCCTAATAAAACTAGAGATAATACATCGAAACACCCCTAAACTTGCAGGCAAAACTTACTTTAGACCCTAAACTAATCGGGCAATTATATACCCCCCTTAGCAACTTTAAAGTGAATTTTTTACATCCCGAATTGCTGACGTGGCAAATTCTTTAAAAATCTGCGCGTAAGTGGTCCAAAAAATGTAGAAAAAAGCTTATATATATATATATATATATATATATATATATATATATATATATATATATATATAATGTAAAAGTAAAAAATCATTTCTTCTTCATCTTCTTCGTTGTGCCCCCCCCCCTCCCGTTCCCCTCACTCCCACCCTCCACCCCCAACACATCATTTCTTTATCTTTTTCATAATCCTACACCCACCCCATTTCTTTATTGAGGCGAAGCCATGGAATGTTACGTAAAAGGTGAAATTGAATGTTTTGGGAAGTTTGTGAATTAAAGCTTTTATGTTTTTGAGTTAAAAAATAGTGAAATTTATGATACTTGATAGGCAATTTATGTCAAAATTTTCTCAGAGTTGACAACTTTATTGTTTTAAATGAATTTTTTTGAATTTCCCTCTACCCTGATTTCTGCCATTTCTCTACTCTGATTTTTGCCAATTACGTGTGTGTGCTGTGTGGAATTGGGAGTCTGTGTGGGTGTTTATTTGCTGTGAGTGAGCAAAGAAAATTGGAGGCTCTCCTGTGTGAATGAAGAATCTCTATATGTATATCTCAGTGTGTGCGTATTTTGAAGGGATGGTGATGTGTGTACTTATGGTGTGTGATGTAGAATCGTGAGAGTGATGATGGAAGGAGTGGTGATAATTCTCTTCTGTGTGTGTCTATATTATGAATTAAATTATTGTTCATGATTGTTATTTAATGGTGTTAATGGAAAAATGAAAAAATTAGAGGAGAAGGCATTAGGGTTGGAAGGAGAGAAAGAGAGGAGGGGGGAGGGGGAATGGTTTGAGCAGAAGAAAAATGGGTGGTGGGTGGTTCGAAGAAGAAGGAAATTATAATTTTTTTTAAATAAATATACAAAAATAGTATATGTATATAAAAATTGTATATGTGTGGGATTATTTTTTTTAAAAAAAATATATAATTTCTTACGCGGCAATGACATGGCTCAAATTGGGGCGTGTGTACTTCACTCTCCGCAGTGAGAGTGGTATAATTTTTTTAGGGGGTAAAAAATTTACTTTAAAGTTGTTAAGGGGGTATATAATTGCCCGATTAGTTTAGGATCTAAAGTAAGTTTTGGCTACAAGTTTAGGGGTGTTTCGATGTATTATCTCATAAAACTACCCTCAACTTTTCCACCTATATGACATATCCCATTCTCCCTCAACTACCCCGCATTCCCTTTTCAAGGGAAACTCCTCAACTTCAGACAAAAAAAAAAAACAGAGTCACGTATATTGACAGAAGAAAAAATAAGAGAGAAAGACAGAGAGAGAAATTAGAAGAAGCAAAAATAGGATAGACAAAAAGCAAAAACGAAGAAGAAAACAAAAGAAAGAAAAGAGAGAAGGTCAGGTCTCTGTTTGAATTTCCGATGGCGGTATTTTTATTCTTACAATCGTTTAAGTTCATCACACAGGTTCTTATCCCATTTTGTATTGTTATTTCATAAGTTTTATCATTATGAATTTGATGTATGAAATCAAATTAGTTCAATGGCTTCATGCATTATCCAATATGCAAAAGTTTGATTATTAATGTGAATGCGTTATCATAAATTATATTGTGTATCTTGTCATCTAAATATTTTTATTGCGTAAATGATGAATCAAAAGTGAATGAGAGTTTAAATTTTATAAAAGTGGATATTTAAAAGAATGTACAAGGATTATAGACGTGTTTGTACTGATACTAGTGAGAAGAAGCCCGTGCAAACCACGGACCCAACATATATTCTAAGTTAATATTATAATAATAATCATATCAATTAATGTGACATCTTTTGAATTTTGAAATTTAAATAATTTATTTTTTAAAGTAATTTTTGCATATATTCTTAAAATATTTAAATTATCAATAATGATGATTTATTATTCAAATACATAATTTTATTTAAAAAATTTAATTCACAATGAAAATTAAACTCTACAAATAGATTAATAAAGAGTGTGAAAAATAAAATTCGACGGGCCTATATTACTGTTTTTCAAATAAAACGGGATTAGTATATGTTATTTTTTTGTCTCAATTTATGCAACACAAATAAAATTTAGACAATCAATCATACTTTTAATATATTTTTAGATATTTTAAGCTGTTAACTATCGTAATTTATAATTTTTTTAAGTTTTCAAATAGTATATGTTACTCTCCTTGTCCAAACTTTTGTGGCGTTGAAAGTCAATTATATTTTTAATTATTGTGATTTATAATATTTTTCTTATATTTCAATTCAAGTGACATTGATATAATTTCGAGAGTCAATCAAATATTTTATATCTTTTAAATTTTTTAAATTATTAATTATTGTGATTTATAATATTTTTTACGTTTTTTTTTTTGAAATATATAATAGATTAATTTTTTTTTTGAATGTTTTAAATTGTTATTCATAATACTTTTTATGTAATTTTCAAATAATATATGTTGCTCTTCTTGTTCAAAATTTTATGTTATTGATAGTCAATTATATTTTTAAATAATCTAAGATTTTAATTATTGTGATTTATAAAATTTTTCTTTATATTCTAATTTAAGTAGCATAATGTTTAGACCATAATAATTAATTAAAAGTGATATAGAAAAATCACGATTGAAGCAAACATGTATTAAATGGCTCACAACAACTAATTAAAAGTGATATAATAAAATTACTATAAAAAATACTCGCGAAAAAAATTAAGTGGGCCTCATATAAGATATGAAATTAATTTAAAATATCAAAAGTTAACTCATAATTTTATATCTATTTTACACCTTTTTATTAAATATATATATTTTTAATATTTAGATGATTTATAATAATCAGTTAGGATAATATTTAATAAAATTATGATAGAAGCAGCTGAATCAGATCATAAATATTTATTTTATATTTTTATTAAATAATATTATTAATTTTTTAATATATAAATAATTTATAATAATTAATTAAAAATAATATAGTTAAATAACGGATACATAGTCGACGCAAAGTGCTTCAGCCGCCCAACCCACTCTTACCAACTCACTCTTATATATATAAGAGAATATGCACACGCTCACCGGAGGACGCACGCAAATACACACCCTCACAGTTCACCCACACAGCTTCATAATACAACACACAAAATTCACGCATACACACACAGAAATGGCAAAAGAGAGTGAACTGAGAGAGGAAAATTGAGAGAAAATCAATGAAGCAGTTTGTTCCGCTCTTTCCGGCGAAGTGTTTCGTTGGAGTTGTCGCTCAACCACAGAATCCGGTCAACATATCGACGGTTAAAACCGTCGACTGGCTGACCCCCAGTCGAAAAATAACGACCATCTATCCACCATCGAAAAAACAAGAAAGCCACATAAAATCTACCTCCCGTCATTGATCCGGCGATCTTTTTCTTCGCCGACAAACGACGAAAACCCGTCGAAATCACGTAAACCAGCAACCAATAACCCACCCTACGGTTGTCTTTCGAATTCCGATCTACACGTACCAAAACGACCCCTTTTTAGTTGGTTCAGGTCAAACCCGACGGAAATATCCTTTCACCGGCGAAATCCGTTTACTCCTTCATAAAATCCGGCCAAAACAACCCTTTCCTGTCGTTCCATCAAATAAATCTGGCCACCCATGCTCGAAATTCGCCGGAAAATCCCCAAATCCGACCCCTGTTTCTATGTCGGCGACAATCCGGCGGAATTTGTCCGGCGGCGTCGACTGGTGGTGCTGCAGTGGTACAAGGTGGAGGAAGAGCTAGCCAGTTTACGTCGACGTCGTTGTATGTTGGCATTTAGATTTTAATGTGATGGATTCGTTGCTGTATGATCTGTTTAATCAAATGGGACAGGTGGTTTCAATTTGGGTTTGTATTAATTTAGAGAGATTAAATTTGAAGGTCATTAATAAGGATTTTTATAACGTATAGCTAGTGTATTTTATTACTCTTATCATTAATAAGGTTTTATAATTATTTTGTTATATTAATTGATTCCTTAAACCAATATTATTCAAGGATAATGTTAAGGTTAGGTAGCACTTTGAGTAGGCAAACTTTCAATTGTTAGGCAAATATAAAATAGCTAAATTTTGTCTCGATTATGAATGCAGCTTACACATTTTTTTTTGAGGCGTTTAAAAATAATTCGAGGATGCAACATTGTATCTCAGAAAGGATCATATTAAAATCAAGAGAAAATGCTCTGTTTTCATTTGAACTATACACAAAATTGTTGAGACACACCCAAACTTTAGGAGGGTTCTATTACCCACTTGACTAATTAGAACCGTATTTTTGGCAATTTTAATGCCTACGTGGCATATACGTGTGCCTACGTGGACCTTCAATGTGTTGATTCACTGATGTGTCATGTAGGCACCAAGGTTGCCAAAAATACGATTTTAGTTAGGCCATGGAGAATACTGGGACCCTCCTAAAGTTCGGGTGCATCGTCTCAGCGATTCCGTGTATAGTTCAGGGTGAAAACAAAACATTTTCTCTAAAATCAATTTCCACTAGTTTAATTTAAGATATATAGATAGATTTTAGATATTAAAATTGAGTGAATTTAGGTCTTAACATAATTCATCAAAAATAATTTAAGTCAAGATAAGTCAATAAAAGCGATCGTGCTAGAACCCTGAGACTCGAGGGGTGCCTCACACCTTTCCCTCGGTCAACAGAATTCCTTACTCGATCTTTAATTTTCGTAGACCAATAAAGAGTCATTTCCTTTTAATTAGGGATTCAATAAGATGACTTGAAACACCATAACTCAATTTCAAGCGGCGACTCCATAAATAAAATAATTTCTATTCAAAAATATCACTTTAATTAGAAATATCCTTCGATCCTCATCGGACGGAAAAGGGGCGTGACACTGAGAGCTCATGTGGACACTTGGATTTACTAGGCTGACCACTTCTTGCACTTATTTCTCAATTATTATGTGCAAATAACCTCCTACCGAGCTTCCAAACACTGGTATGGGTTGCTTTCGTGGTCGTCTTATGCCCTTAGCAACCTCCTCTCGCATGGATGTTAACTAATGTGAGATTAGGGCATGGGGAGAAAATATTTAAGATAATTTGATTAGGTTAAAGTTACTAAACATATTCTTTTAATTAATCTTGTCAATAACCATTATCAGTGATGTTATGATCGGACAGAATAAGCAATATCACAAAGTAAAAGAAAACAAGAAGAAGACACACAGATTTATGTGGAAATCCTTGACGGAAAAAATCATTGGCGCAGAGGCGGAGGAATTCACTATAATGGAGAGGAGTACAATGAGGAGACGAAAGTCACAATGACGTATAAAAGCCGTCCAAATCAACCCACTAAATTACACTTATATAATACGTACGTACAAATAAATCCTAAACCCTCTGATCCCTATGCTACCACCACAGACTCCACAAAAAATTACAAACATGGATCGCAGCAGATGAACAGAATTTATTTGTCACAAACTCTAACAAGTGATATGTATAAATGTGTCAATTTTCTAAGCTTATCCGCAAAAGAATACATCATTAAAATGTTTATGTTTCACTCACCTTGGTATATGCATATGGATTTAAAGACAACGTTGGCAAGCTCCCATTATACGCTCTAATATCCAATGTAACGGGGCCTGCAGATTTTAGGAAGAAATTTAAATAATATCAACAACTTGAAATATGATTTGAGTGATTTTGTTCGAAACCAATAAGTACAATTGCATTTTGTAATAATTTCTGCTTTACTTTATGTTTATGACTATAGTTTTGTATATTTAGGTAAATAATAATTATTTTCCCCGTCTTATAAAATTGGTTAATCACTTATCTTTGGTAATATATTAATGATGTATCTATTATGTTATTAGCATCATTTGGAAAATGTTATTCAAATAAATAAATAAGTAGTTATTTCTATTATGATTTGTAATTTCTAAATTAACTTAACCTCTCACGTAACCCTATACTTTTAGATATTCTCATTTCAATCATTTTCTCAGTATGTTTAGTATAGTATAGATAGAATATCAATATGAGAACTTAATGCATAATATGAAAATTATAAAGATATACTATTTGTTTGTAAATATGATTTTTTCCCTATATGAGTATTCTCGTCCAGAAGAAAATACTCAGAAAACGCCTATTTTTATGAGAAGTTAACTTTTCAATTTTGTTTAAAAGTAAAAATAAAAATCTTCTTAACAACTATTCAAAAAGTATCTATTTCTTTATCAAAATGTCAAAAACTCTAATCGTCCCAATTTCTTCTCTCCTCCACCTTCCCCGATCCCCATTGTAATAAAAGCAGAAACTAAAATGAAAAAGGAATAGTTGTCCTTTAGGACTGTCCTAAGAAATGATAGCTGAAAAACGTATATTTCTTGTATATTCGAAAGAATAAAAGTATATGTCATGTTTATTAAAAGGAAAGAAAAATTATAGGTCATGTATATTAATATAAATTTACATCTTACATATCAATCCGTGTATATATTTTATTTAACTAAGTCTATATTAATTCCGATTGCAAAGACCAAAAATGAGAAAAGCCTTGAACACCAATTCATATGATATAATAAAGGATAAAAGATGAATAATTTACCTAATTCATATAAAATCGCACTTAATGGAGAGCAACCAGGACCTCCCGTAAACCAATATATAAGAGGATCAATTTTAGGATTAGACTGCGACTTTATAAAGTAATAGAAGAGTTGCACCTCATCTGCTTCACCTACTCCTATATACCTGACAACAATAATTCATATAAATTAATTTGGGAGTCATCAACATATATATATAGTTCACATATATATAGAAAATAATGATTATCTCATTATCAAAAGTGACAAAAAGGAATAGGAACATAATGGACCACCGAATTATTTGATACAATTTTATAGTGCAACAACAACAACAACAACAAACCCAGTGTATTCCCACCTAGTGGGGTCTGGGGGGTAAGATGTACGCAGTCCATACCTCTACCTCTGAAGAAGTAGAAAGGCTGTTTCCGATAGACCCCCGGCTCAAGACAGTCGCCACACAAATATAAATATAAATATAAATATAAATATAAAGTAACGCATGGTAGTAGGAAACATCGGGAAGCACTCAGATACATAATAAAACATGGAACACCGAAATCGTAACAAGAAGAAGAATAGGAATAGGAATAAAAATAAGAGTAGGAAGAATAACAGGAATAATCCCCCACTCCCTACCCTTGCGCCCCCAAACTGGCCCTAGTCTTCTGCCCTAATCCTCGCCCTCCAGACCTTCCTATCTAGGGTCATGTCCTCGGTGAGCTGTAACTGCTCCATGTCCCGTCTAATCACCTCTCCCCAGTACTTCTTCGGCCTACCCCTACCCCGCCTAAAACCATCCAACGCTAGCCTCTCACACCTATGGACCGGGGCATCCATGTCCCTCCTCTTCACGTGTCCAAACCAACTCAATCGGACTTCCCGCATCTTGCACTCCACTGGAGCCACCCCAACCTTCTCCCTGATAGTCTCATTCCTAACTCTGTCCCCTCTAGTCATCCCACACATCCAGCGCAACATTCGCATTTCCGCCAATAAATAAAGAGTGAATAAGTTTTTTTTAAAATAAAAAACTTTAAACTACCATCATTTTAAGAGTTTATACTTTTATTATTGAGTGTTTGTAGAATCTACTTAAATTATCATGAGCTCATATTAAAATATTTCTGAATGAATATAACATGCTACCATAAAATCAAGCTCCAAAAGCCCTTCCAAAGAGTTCTAAAGAGCAGTACACATAAACAAAATTTGAGTGTTTCGTGCCTAAACTATTGAATATTCACATAAACTATCAAATTGCCACAAACGTATTATGTCAAGTGAACTCACTTTAAAGATTTTTTTTAAATCTCTCACGCACCTCTCAGTTTCAAACATTTTGCTACATATTCAAATGGGGGATTTATATTTAAGGAAAGTTACAGTACAGGAAACAACAAGATTACCCAATAGTTTAGATATACTACGAATCTTGCAAACTAATCTATATATACAAAATAAAAGAGAGTTATAGGCAAGTGATGTTGCACCTCTCTTTGGGCTTCATTTCTATTTTATTTTTTTCATTTTTTTGGACATTTTTCTCATTTCTTTCAATTAAGTTATTTTACAAAATCATGTCCTTAATTCATACATTCAATTACATACATTCTACTCTTAAATATTAGTAATGCCCATAAATCTCAAGCCTTTCATATTCATAACCCTCAATTAGTAATGTACAAGAAGAAGATCAATTATCTTTTTCTACTTTTTTTTAAACTCTAAATATTTTGTTAATTATTTTTATCTTTCTCTATAATTAATATAATTGATTTGTATTAAATTAAATCTATATATAATAATAAAGAAAAAACAAAATAAGGTGATGTGACATCTTTCTTTGGCCAAGAATTCTATTTATCTTTTTTTTCATATTTTTGATAGTTTTTTCTATTTATCTAATTTGACTTTTTTTGCTACCTATCTAATTTTTATTATTGATTAGAATATAAAAATAAATATGTCAATTACTACTTCATTTATTCATATTTTTTAATATATAAATTTAATAGTCTTTAGTTTCATTGCTTCCATGACTTTTGATGTTTATCACTCTTAAAATATTTATACTCATATTCATGTTATCATTTGGTGTTCCATAATATTGTCCTATAAATAAAAACATGATAAAAAAAATATTTGCAAAAAGAGACGATCACATTAGTCAAAAGAATATATGTAGTTGAAAGAGTTGTCGAGATAAATATTTTCATTTACAAATTTTATTTTTTTATGATCCTAGTTAACATCTTACTTTGTCTCTTCATTTTTTTTAAGAAAGAAGTATCTATTACCCTCTTGAACTTGTCGAATTTTATTCATGGTATACCTGAACTTTGACTTGTCCTAAGTACCCCCGAACTTGTTGTTTTAGTAAGTCGCGTGACCCTTTTTTGCTGGTGTGGCAAAATATTTGTAGTCACACTTCATCACGCACGTGATGGAGGATTTTTTGGGCCAAATTAGCATTTTTCATAATTAAAAAATGAAAGAAAAATCATTTTTCTTTAATTTTTTCAAAAAATTTAACTATTCCTCTCCCTATTTATTATCCCTCTTCCTCCATTACTTTCAATCTAAAAAAAAATTCATTCATTTATTAATTTTGTAAAATTTTAGTTTATTAATTAATTTATGAAATAAAAATTTCATGCGTTTATTAATTTTGTAAAAATTCCGTTTATTAATCTAAAAAAAAAAATTCATCCATTTATTAATCCAATCTAAAACTTCAATTTTCATTCCTATGACACTCTTTCAATTTTGTAATCTTAATTATGCATATCATATGAGTTATTGTAACTAAAAAAATGTACTAAATATCGAAACAAATATTTTAAAAAATAATAAAAAAATAAATACTAAAGAAATTAGACACATACTTATAATAAAGAGAATGTAGTTATATTGATTATCGATTTTTATTCCCTAACGATTTGATTTTCAATTTAACCGATAAGAAAATACTCATAAAATAGAAAATAGAAAAAGTAGTGACCAACATGAAAAGAAATCGAATCTTAGTCACAACCAAAATCCTACTTATTGGGTGTAGTGTATATATATATATATATATATGGGGTGTAAAATAATAATTTAGCATAAACTTATTGGGTTATCGGTTTATCCAATTAAAAAAATCGAAATCGAATCAATGACCCAATATTTTTTTTTTTAAAATCGTTAACCATATAACGATAAATCAATAACATTTTTATCGGTTTGATTTTTGTATGCCCCTAACTTAAATTGTAATTTCTTACCCCGTTAATTATAATAAGAAACGTATTTGTGCATGTGAGTCTCCTCAAAATCCTAATCGAAACACTAATCGGAAACTACTATGAAACACTAACCGAAAAAAAATAATTTCATATTTTTAACACACCTAAAAATATAAATTTTTAGATAATAGCTTACTTGATCGACGAAAATTCAACCTTTCACTATTTTGGAGTAGAGGAAAACTAAAAAAAATAAATTTTTTAGAGAGAAATCGGATAATTAAGGGTAGAAGTGAGTTATTTTTTAATATAGGATAAATATAAGGGAAGTGGATGTTATTTATCCACATGGACAACCACATCAGCACTTTTTTTCACGTGTAAGCGTGTGGTGTACACGCACTGAATAGTCAACAAAAAAGGGCCTCGTGACTTACTAAAACAACAAGTTCAGGGGGTACTTAGGACAAGTCAAAATTTAGGTATACCATGAATAAAACTCGACAAGTTCAGGAGGGTAATGCATACTTCTCTTTTTTTATATAATTTTAATTTGTTATATGTGCTACATATACTTTGTCCGTCATATAAATGTGTAATTTTTTAAAACTTTTTTAATTTAATTTAATAATATTAGGTATTTGATTTTCTTTAAAGATTAACGGAGTATATATTGAATGTTCTAATGTTGAATATAATGTAATTCTTTTTTTGAGATCAATATCGTTGTACTTATAATTTTATTCTTTATGCTAATTAGAGAATGTTCTTGCGAAAACTATTTAAGAGAATATGTCATTCACAACGATTGAAAATTTGCAGATATATGTATATTATATATTTATCACTTTATTTTCATAAAATTGAATTTATAAAGTATTTCTATTCTAGATATTAATGAAACAATTCTTTTGTTATGTTTTTCAAAATTGTAAATACAATTTTAATCGACAAGATATACACCCTATGTATGTTTTTAAAAAACGCATTACGTAGTTGAATCCTTTGGTTTTTCATCCAGATAGATAGGTATACGTGATTGTTCCTTTTGATGATATGATTTTTGTGGAGGACTAGCTTTGTTATTTTGATTCATTTATAGAAAAAATATCATGTATTCTAATTTAAAGTGTATTGTGTATTTCATTAATTTCTTAAAAAATATAAAAAAATATATCAAAGTATTGTACTTCTATAATCTTATCCCGAAAGAATATTATTTAAAAAATATCTAATTAAAATTTTTGAAAACAGAAATTGACCTAAATACATTGAAGTATGAAATAATAATTTTTGCTTCTTTTTTCATTCATTTTGAGAAATGATGGATTGTGTAGGTTTTTTTTTTTATTTTTTTTTTATTTTTATAATGCAAGCTTTATGAATGAATAGCTTGTCTTTTGATATATTTTTGAACATTTTGTATTTATTACATTTTATATTCTCAAAATTAAGATACATTTTGTAAAAAATTGAGTTATGTGTTGAACATAACAAGTTTTTAAGTGGTATTTTTTATTTTTATTTGATATTTTAAAAATTATATGTTTTTTCTTTTATCTTATTGGAGTACTTTATTTTGCAATCCAATTCTACAATACAAAAGGAGAGGAAAAGAAGAATTTTATACAAATTGTATAAGAATATAAACGTAAATTTGTATTGAAATTTTTATAGTTGTTATTCATAAATTAATATTATATGATAAGATTATAAAATTATTATAATGATACATAAAATTATATGTTGTTTGAATTTTTATTTCAGTTCTTTTATGAAATATAATATTTGCTTTAAGATTAAACATTTAATTATGATAATATCATTTTGTAGGTAAACTAAATGATATTATTCTGTTTTGACAAATAGCATAGCAAGGTACAAAAATCAATTGTTAAGTGAGACAAGAGGATTTAAAAAAAGCAAACAATATCTTGAAAATACTATGATATAAAGAAACAATTCATAATATTACGATTGAAAAATATAATGAAAGGAATCTCTTAATTACGAACCTATGACAAATTTAATTAATAAGAATTCATTAATGATCGCGCAAAGCGCGAAAATATCCACGAGTGATAGTATAGAGGAGTTTTAACCTATTCATTCTCAAATAAACGTAGGGAAGTAGAATAGTATGAGTTGACTAAAAGAAAGAGACATGAGAATAGTACATTAATTCCTTCACCTGCTTATACTTGTTCACTATATTAAAATTAAATGTTTAATAATATATGTTCAGTTTAAAAAATCGATGGACAAAGTATTATGTTGTGCCCATTTAACTTTGTTATTAAATATTATTCATTACTCAATGTATTTTTTAAAACTTTAAATAATTATATTAAAAGAGTGATATAATAAAATTACTCCTATTATATCTTATTTCTTAAAATATATATCAAATTAATATTCTAATGAACAAATAAAAACAAACTAAGGAAAGACTAACTTTAGTCCATTTGGGACACGGTCACACGAACTTCGTAGCTAAGGCACTCACTACCACTAGTTGTGTCTAATAATGTTCAATGGATGCTTTGATATCTGCCATGTCTATCAAAAATCTACTTCATCCGCCCCCATAGTAGTCGGTCAATTTATTAAAAATAGATGTCTCATATTAGTTGGTCATCTTATTAAAAATAATTGTCTCATATTAGTTGGTCACCTTACTAAATCAAGAAACATTAATTAAATTTTTTTTCATATTACCCCTGCAATTAACTTTTTTTTTTGAAAGTTTTCACACTTATTTGTGAAGTTTCCAAGAAGTTTTTTAAGGGTAATTACCTTTATATTTATGATATCTTAATCACCGTATAAAATGAAATGTGCCCAAATAATATAGAATGAAGGAAGTAGTACATATATTGCTCGGACTCAACATTTAGGTAGGAACAACTACTATGGTTGCGGATTTAAAAGTTGAATTCATCATACATAAATGGACTTGGATGCAAATACAAAGTGTTAGAGATATGGTCATTATGGTTGAGAGATAGTTATGCGTATTCAAACACCAGTTTTTAGTTTTTTGCACCCTTATGTGTAAGTGATCACTATTATGATTTATCCCTGTTCTATTACTCGCTCCATTTTATATTACTTGATTTTGATTGACTTGACATACTTTTAAGAAAATTTTAATTAGATGTATATTGTTACTAAATTAATCTTATTATTTTGATCACTAATATTTTTACTATCAGAAAAGTGATCACAGACAACACAAGTCAACATAAACTGTTGGATCACCATTCCCACAGTTATCTTTAGCAAGTTTGTAACAAAGCAACAAATTTCTAATTACACACTATCCAGTCTTAATTCTACTCTAGCCCTTAGCTCAAATAAAATTAAAATTCTCTAGCTATTCCGCCATTTTGGCATTCTTGATGGCTCGAGGTGAATCTCTTGGGTAATGAGTTTGATCATTACTTGTGGAGCCAACTGCTTGGTTTGAAACACTCTAGCATTCCGTTCCCTCCACATGAAGTACACAGTTGTAAACAACATCAGCCTGAACACCTCATTCTTTGGAGATTTCCCCTTCGCATACGCCTTAACCCAACACAACTCTTCTAACCATTTCTTGGGCCCCGTCCCCATCGAATCATTAATCCGTTTAAGATCTTTTGCCATATAGTAGAGGACATCTTGATTAAAAGAAAATATAGTAGAGAACACTTTACATTCATAAAATAGATGGTTTGAACTCTCATACTTATCTTCACACATCGAGCAAATCATAGTAAACCCCCCCTCCCAATCCTTATAGAGCCTATGTCTTGTGCTCAATCTATCAAATGCAGCAACCTCAAAATGAAAATACTCATAGGAGAGCCATAGTTATTATATACTAATCTCCTTCATGAGACCTTTGGAGTAGAGCCTCTGAGTTTCAAGTAAAATTGCTTGATTAAAAAGTCTGCATTTCCTTTATATCCTCTGATTAATACCCTTCTGCAATGAAATATTTTTTAGCCTTCAAGATCTTTTTGATGATCCAGGAGGCCTGTTGAGGTATCACATTCAGTGGGTTCATGTTATCATAGCTAATAGTAGCTATGGATCCACTTTATCCATAATTTATCTTTCTTCCTACAAATGTTCCAAAGTAATTTACTAACTACTGCCTTATTCCATATTGTCATATCTAGTATACTAAGTTCTCCAATAACTTTACGTAGCATACTTTGTCTCATGCCACTAGCTCTCTTTGAGAGCTCAGTACCCACAATCCATAAAAAGATTTGGCATGTAGCTTCAATTACCTGGATGAACTTCTTGGGTAGAAAAAATACTTGCGCCTAGAATACTTGAATAAAGACATAAATTTGATCAGTTGGGTTCTACCTGCGTAAGGAAGAAACCTTGTAGTTCATGACTTGATTCTACCTAACATTTTCTCCAATAGAGGTTAACATTGTACTATGAAAACTCTTTTGGTACTTAATAGGACTCCTAAGTACCTAAAGGTAGCTGACCTCTACTCTTGTTGCATTAAAATACACATTCCACCACAATAAAAGAGTTCATATTCAGGTTTGCAACCAAATCAAAGGCAACCGACAATTTATTGAACTCCTCAAATAACAACTGCATCGGCTTGATGTCCCCTTTGTATAAAAGCAGGAGATCATCGGCAAATCCTAAGTATACAATCCCCAACTTGTCACATTTTGGGTGAAACCTAAATTGTCGGTGCTTCTTGAGTTTCTTAAGTAGCTTACTAATATACTCTTTAATCATAATAAAGAGGAAAGACGACAAAGGATCTCCTTGCCTCAACCCATTTTCATCCTTAAACTATTTAGCTGATTGGCCATTTTTTTTTTAAAATTGGTAACTTTACTCTATATATCCACAGGTATAATACAACCAAAAGTGTAGTTCCCCTCCAAAAACGGTTACAACTTACATCATTTTTGAGCTAGCTAGTGCCTATAAACAATCTAGCACGTCAAAAATTTCTTCTGCTTGAGCTAATACATCAAGTTTACACCAAAAATAAAAAATTCCTAGACAATTCATCTTTGATCTTCTGCAAGATGTTTTGCATATTCTCAAAACATTTGTTGTTTCTTTCTCTCCAAATTGTCCACCATATACATACTGGAACAATCTTTTATCTCTCTTCGTCCTTTGAAGCATTACCATCCCTGTTCTAACTACTTAGAACTCCCTTAATGCTCCCTGATTTTACCCACCTGATCCCTTTCAGGCAATGAACATTCTCCAAAGCTGATCTGTCCATGGGTAATGCAAAAAAAGATGGTTTATTGTCTCAACTTGCTCTCCACATAGAAAACACCTGGATGCCAATTGATAACCTCTTTTTTTTTAAGGTTTTCATGAGTTAAAACTGCTTCTTTAGTTAGTAATCATAGAAAACAGTTTACTTTGTAAGGCACCTTAGTTTTTCAAATCATCTTCCATGGCCAGCTGATCTCCTGTCCTACATCCATATTAAGCTCCTTGTAGATTGATCTGACGGAGAACCGCCCTTAACTGTCTCTCTCCCATATCAACAGATCTTTCTAATCAGTGATATTAGTGAAGGAAGCTAAGGAATTCTGAAATTCTGCCACTTTGTTAATTTCCCAGTCATATAAATGTCTTCTTAGTTCCAAATTCCACCCTTCTCCCGTCCACATGGTAGCCACAGTGGCTAGTTTTTGTTGGCTTAAGTTAAATAGCTCAGGATGCAGTTGTTTCATTGTAGAGTCGTCATTTCACTTATCTTCCCAGAATGAGGTCTTTTGCCCATTGCCCACCTTCACTCTTGTTCTGTGGTATAAGATAGGCCACAAATTCCTAATTGTCTTCCATAGGGTACAATTATATGGTGTGCTTATCACCTTTGTCATCCACTTATCTCCCATACAATATTTCGCTGTGATGACATCCCTCCAAAGCATGCCTTCCTCATTAGTGAACTTCCAAAGCCACTACATTATGATACTTTGATTTTGCTTTCTCAAATTTCTAATTCCCAAACCTCTTTCTTTCTTGCTCACAATCAGTTCCTCCCATTTAACTAACTGAAACTTTTTCTTGTCTTTGCTTCCTTTCCACAAAAAATTCCTTCTGAGAGCATCAATGTTTTTAGCTAAACTGGTTGGCATTGGGAATACTGACATTATATAGGACGGTATTACATCCAACACACTCTTCACTAGTGTCAATCTACCTCCTAAAGACAAGTATTGACCCTTTCAATTGGTGAGCTTCTTTTCACATTTCTCCAGAACCCCATCCCAGATACCTTTTGATTTACTCTTGGCACCTAAAGGCATGCCTAGGTAAGTTGTAGGTAGCTCACCTACTCTACCTCCTAATTTTGTAGCCAACAACTCTATCTCAGTAACTATATTGATAGGATAAATAAAGCTCTTTTTCCAATTAATATGGAGACCTGATACTGCCTCAAAAATGATAAATATGACCCTGAGAATCAAAACATGATCTATTTATGCGGCACAAAACACCAAGGTATCATCTGCATATTAGAGGTGAGTTATCTCCAAGTTGTTTAATTCACCAGCTAGAAATCCCCTAATCCATCCCTTCCTTTTTGCGTTGTTGATCAAACTACTCATCCCGTCCATAGCTAATATGAACAAAAATGGGGATAATGGGTCCCCCTGCCTCAAGCCTCTCTGCGAAGGGAAAAAAACACATGGAGATCTGTTAATTAAGATTGAGAACCTCACAGTGCTGATGCAATGTTTGATCCAGCTTATCCATCTTCTTCCAAATCCTATTTTTTCCAATAAACAAAGTAGAAAATTCCAATTCAAAAAGTCATAAGCTTTCTAAATATCTAGCTTGCAAACTATCCCTGGCTTGTTGCTTCTTTGTCTCGCCTCTCCATATTCATTGGCTATCAATATAGCATCCATGATCTGTCTCCCCTTAATGAATGCCATTTGTTGCCTATCCACTAGGCCGTGCATCACTTTCTTAAGTCACTCTGCTAAAAGCTTGGCTATGATCATGTAGACTCCCCCAATAAGACTAATTGGTCTATAGACTTTTAGTTCATCAGCACCCACCTTCTTTGGAATTAGAGCCATAAAAGTTACATTTAGACTCTTTTCAAAGAAACTTCTTTCATGAAAATTCTAGATAACTGCTACTAAATCAACACTAATAACATCCCAACATTGTTTGAAAAACTCCATAGTAAATCCATCAGGTCCCGGGGCCTTATCTCCCGCACATGCCTTGATGCTTTCCAAAATCTCATGGGCGTCAAAAGGAACCTCAAGCATGGATTTCTCCACTTCACTGATCTTTGGACAATTTACTATATCCAGTTGAGGTCTCCAATCTTCTGTCTCTGCATATAAGTTTTTGTAAAAGGAGATTACTTCTTTCTTAATATCCCCAGATCTCTTTTGCCATCTCGGTGATATCCCCCTTTATCTTTATCTCTTGGAGACATACTATATATGTTTTCTAAGATTTCAAAATGTTCCTAACTAATCCCCTATTTCTCCCACAATTCAACCCCCGCACATTCCACGCAATAATTTTTAAATACATTTGTCTTTTATTGGCAAATATCCCCCCTTACTTCTAGTTCCATAGCTTCAAAATTTGTCATCTATCTCTAGCCTTTTCAATTCATTAGACCCTTCTTTTTTTCACTATCAATTAATTTTCATTGGTCTGAACTGTTACTTGATTGTCTCTGTTCTGTTGCTTCTTGTCATCTATTTTTATGAAAATTTTCTTCGCCTTTTCCTCATGACCCTTAAAATCCACACCCAGTTCTGCGCTTAATTTGATGATATATTTGTAAATCTATTCAGAGGTATTATCCTCCTGTTCACTTCCTTCTGTAAACAGTTTCACTATCAGTGGGACAACTTCTTCTACAAATTGATTCAGAATTTCTCCCTGACTCTTCAATTGCATGTCTAATGTCTCTCCTTCATCTATTTTTTTGGAGATTTTTGCCACCTAATTATCAGGAACAGAGTGGGTAATTGATATCTCCATGTTCGCTTGTGTGTTCTCCAACTTGTCATTAAGTGACTTCAGTTGTGTGATATTTGCCAGAATCTCTAAGTCCATTATGTCTTCTCTCTGAGCCTTTTTAATAGGTTGCTGAAATCTGGTCTTTTTTATATTTGAGATTTGGCCCAAATTCTCTTTTTAATTATGCCCGCTACAGCCCACATCTTCTCTTTTCCTCTCACATGATCTGCACGTGACACTTTATTTGAATTCTCTTTAATTTCTGTTGTACCCACATAGATGGGTCCCATACCAGCTGGATCTTTCTCATCTTTATTTGTATGTACATAGTTGGCCCCCATGACAGCTATATCTTTCACTAATAAAGATAATTTTTCTGTATCACCCCCTGACTTATAGCATCCACTTTTACTGTTCTCTTTCACCATTCTGAAGGTGACCGGCGACTCCACCCATATCGGGATCGTATACACTACACCCTCACTGGACACCTCAATCTCTGGCGAAATTAATTTTTCATCACCTTTAACCTTTAAGCGAGCCTAGTGCAGGTGGTTCTTTAGTGATGTCTCCTCTCTTGTTTTAATAAAGCCACCACATTGATCCTTGATCTGTTTGAAGATCTTCTGCGACCACATGCTTAGTGGAAGCCCTAGGATTCTGATCCACACCCAATCTCTGGTGATTTCTATCGGCCAGCATCCCGTAGTTGGGTTCCACCATTCAAGAACCAGCTTCTTCTTCTTTCATAAATATGTTCCATTCAAAACATGTTCAGATATTTTCTTTGAGGGGAGATCAAACAAAAATATACCATCATTCATTGCGAAGATATCAACTCCTCCATCTGTGTTCCACATGTTGCAGGCCCATCTTCTGACTTCATTCAAATGTTGAAGCTCTTGTGACATCAACTGGAATCTGGCTACTAAGCATCTGCTCAGTAGATCCTTGTTCGAAGTCAATGTATCCCCTATGATGTTGATTTTGTTCCTGTTGACCTGCATTTGGGCTTTTCTAGATGCTTCTATTGACCATCTGTTAGTAGTGCATACCTCTTTGAAGGATCCTTCCAGTAGTCCAGGTGTTAGTTGAGACTGTTGTGTTACTTATGGAATGGAAATGAATCTTGATATTTTGTGGTCTATATTACCCCATCCTCCTCTGTAATAACTCTCTGGAGTAATGATGATCAATTTGTTCTGGCTTTGAATAGCAATAAAGTTAATATATCTCCTATTTTCATCGTACTTGAGGGTGCAAAAAAGTTATGAGAAGTGGTCCTTCATCCTCCATCTTCTGACTTCCTTCTCTTGTGATTTTGATGCTTCAATAAAGACCGATATCAACCACTTCAAAACTTTATGACTGACTTTAACTCTCCTCATTAAATTCCTGTTGCACTCAAGCCATTTGTACCATGTTTCAGCTCCTGAATGACATTTAATAATCTCGAAGGACTTAAATCCAACATTGTAATAGATGGCATTTTCCCCTGATGTATTAACTCTGGTCATCTTGCCGGAAAGAAACCCACCTAATAAAAGAAAACTAAAACCTGCTAAAAAGCTGAATCAGAAAAAGTTCACCTCGGTATTAGTTCCTGAGAGCCATTTTTTTGAGTAAAAATTTGAGGTTAATGAGTTTCATAGGTTACTATCTCTACTTCATCAGCATTGTGAGCCATTTGATAGACCCAATACACTAAAATGGAAGTTGGGGAGTAATTGGGTTTTTTCTGTTAAGTCCTTCTATGAGATGCTGATTAGCCATTTTTAATAATAGAGTAAGCGATTGGTTGCATACATGTTATGATCCAGTGAATGAAAATAGCAAGAAATTGATAGAATAAAACACCTATTTCAAGAAAGGTCGTTCCACAAAGTTATATGCTTTTTACATGTTAATCTTGAGCATACACCTTAGAGAGATCCACTTTCAACTGTAGCCTTTGACTAGTTCATGGATAAGAAAAATATTATCAGTTATCACCCTAGCAGGTACAAAGACAGCCTGACTACTATCTATGAGGCAATCCATCTCTACCTGTAATCTTCTTGTAGGAACTTTAGATATCAACTTATATAACATGGTATAACAAGAAATGAGACGAAATTCGTTTACTGAGGATGGTTTTTGAACTTGAGGAATTAGAGTGACAGTGGTACAATTTATGGCTTTAAACATCTTGTCGCTCTAAAAGAGGTTCTTTATTGCATCTGTGATCTCAACACTAATAAGTGGCCATGCTTGCTTGAAAAAATGTGCATTAAAACTATCACAACCTAGGGATTTAAGGTGATCAATACTTTTCAGCGCTTGCCAAACTTCATCACTAGTTACAGGTTTTGTCAACTTCAGATGTTGTACTCTATTTAGAATTGGACCATCATCTATGATCTGAGGGTGATTTGCAGGCAACACTCAGCATATGTGCCAAGTAATGAGTTGTAAAAGTTAGAGATCTCTTTATCTATAGCTCGAAGTGTTTGGAGCAATACTCCACCACTATCTACCAGGTTCCTATAGTGATTTTAGTTAATTCTATGTTTTATTGTTGCAAAGAAATAAGCACTATTTGTGTCTCCGAGGTTCAGCCGTTGCACTCTGAATTTTCTCTTTACAATGCTCTCCTCTACAAACAACCATTTTTCTAATTCCTCTTTGATATCTTTTTCTCTTGCATATAGATCAGGATTTGAATATGGGTGCCTGTGTTGTTGAATATCCTCCAACTGTTGCCTCATAGATTGAATTCTACACTTCACCTTAGGAAACTTCCTATTATTTAAAGTTTTCATAGCATCTTTTATAGCTTTAAATTTTTACCCCACTCTTCCCATAGGTCCCATATACAAAAAATATTCATGCCTCACAACTTTTTGTAGGTAGTGATTGTTCTTGGTTATGCGATTCAGAAGTTTGAATGGCTTTTGCTTTGTAGCTGGCTGCTTGTCAGACCCCTTGAAATTTCGATCATTTTATCTGACCTTTGGGTGTTTGTAATATCAATTTTTAACTTGAATTATATTTAGGGATGTTAAGGGTAATTTGAGAAAGTTTTGAAATTTTTGAAAAGGGTTCGGGGTTATTTTAGAATTCCATGGCAATGTGCCTACGCGATATCACCAGGTCACGGCGGTTAGACTCTGCGATATTGGTGTGGCACAGAGGTTAAATTCAACGATAACGGTGTGCCACGCTAAGGTGTAAATTTCATTCAGTTTTTTTTCACTTAGGGGTGAGGAGTTTTTGGTCTTTTCACCCTTTTCACGATATATAAACATAAAAATGACCTTTTCCCCTTCCATTAAAAACATCAAACACTCTTATTCTCTTCTCTAACACCTAAGCTAAGAAAGCTTAAGGGTTTCATAGAGAATTCATTTCAAACTTCAAACTGACTTCAAATATTTGTGTGTTTTAGGCATGTTTCTCTTTCCTAAACTTAATTTTACATTGTGGCGTTGAGTTAATGGATTTTCATATGATTTAAACTGTGGGTTTTGAAATTGAGTTGAGGGATTTTGGTTGTTACTGATTGAATTACTTGTCCCATATTTTCAATTGATTATTTATGCTTTAGATTGATATTTTTGGGACTAAATTGATATATTATTTAAATGGTTGGAATGGGGACATGAGTTTTCTCAAATTGTATGAATTTTAGCTTGAAATTGCATGAACCTCAACCTACTTTGTGAATTTGATTTTATTTATGGAAAATTACATGGTTTAACTTGTTTTTGAACCCAATGCATTGCATTAATGGATATAAAAATGGATTTGGATGGCCTTGGTGGCCATGGTTTGGATTTAATGAAACTTCAGAGTCCAATTTGATTGTGTGGATTGATCTGACATGTTCAATTTAGCTTCCAAGCATATTGTTATGACAATACCAAGTGGTAAATGCCTTAATAAATGACTTTCGGGTTAATGGTTGAAATTATGTGCTAACAACAACAACAACAACAACATACCTAGCGTATTCCATCACAGTGGGGCCTAGGGAGGGTAGAGTGTGCGCAGACCATATCACTACCTCAGGTGAAGTAGAGAGGCTATTTTTGATAGACTCCCGACTTAGGACCGATAGCAGTATAACAAATACAAAACATAAATACATATAAACTAATACAGTATACAAATTAAACTAAAGCCACTAGCTATAAGATAGTACTATAGCCACAAGATAATACTAAAAACTATCTATCCGAAGCCATAGACACTCAACACTACGAACAAGATACTTCAGACACAAATAAAGAACGCCCCCTATTAGGGCTGGGCATAATATACCAAAAACTGAATTACCGAACCGAATCAAATTGGTATTTGGTAATTGGTATTCGGTAATTTGGTATTTGGTATGGTATTTTGGAGTAAAATTTTAACATTTCGGTATTCGAGATTAGGTTTGGTACAAGATATTAATACTATTTGGTATTCGGTATTTACCGAATAATATATATATATATATATATATATAGAGAGAGAGAGAGAGAGAGTATTAGTCATCCCAAAGAATCTCTTGGACCTTGGTAATATATTCGTAAAAAGTAACAAAAAGAATACTAAATAGGATTTCTATTAAATATACTCTTTGAAGTTTAAACGTAAATTGGCACATCTCCAACTTTAATATGGTATTACCAAATACCGTATCGAACCGAAGTTTAATTTACCGATTACCGAATTACCAAGACGATGATTATAAGTATGGTATGTGGTATCTATGTTCAAATACCAATTACTGAATTACCGAACCCGAACTTTGAAAATATAGAACTGAATACCGAACGCCCACCCCTACCCCTTACTATTACCGACGTACTCCCACCCCCTAACCTTTTACCCTAATTCACATACTCCACACCTTCCTATCAAGGGTCATGTCCTCCGTAAGCTGTAACTGCTCCATATCATGCCTAATCACCTCCCTTCAATATTTTTTCGGCTTACTTCTACCCCACCTAAAATCATCCATAGCCAGTGTCTCACACCTCTGCACTGGAGCATCAGATCCCCTCCTCATCACGTGTTTGAACCAACGTAACCACATTTCTTACATCTTGTCCTCCACCAAAGCCACTCTCATCTTCTCCCGAATAATTTCATTCCGTACCCTATTTTTCCTAGTATGGCCACACATCTATTGCAACATCCCCATTCCGTCATCTTCAACTTTTAGATGTGAGAGTTTTTAACTGGCCAACACTCCGCTCTATACAACATAGCCAGTCTGACTGCCACTCTGTAGAACTTATCTTTAAACTTTAGGGGAACCTTCTTATCACATAAAAATCCCAAGGCGATCCTCCATTTCAACCACCTTGTCCCAATATGATGAGCGACATCCTCGTCAATCTTACCACTGTCCTGAATCATAGACCCTAGATACTTGTAACTCTTTCTCTTCTGAATGGCCTGAGAGTCCAACTTCACAACCACGTCAGCCTCCTACAACACACCACTAAACTTACACTCTAAGTACTCCGTCTTGGTCCTGCTCAATCGAAATTCTTTAGATTTAAGGGTCTGTCTCCAAATATCCAACTTATCATTAACTCCTCCCTGAGTCTTATCAATTAGTACTACATCATCAACAAATAACATGCACTAACACATCTCCCCTTAAATATGTCGCGTCAAAAGATCCATCACCAAGGTAAATAAAAAAGGGGTAAGAGTTGATCCCTGGTGCAACCCTATCAAAATCTAAAAGTGCTCTGAATCTCTACCTACCGTCCTCACACAAGTCTTTGCGCTATCATATATGTCTTGAATCGACCCATTGTACGCCATGGACACCCCTCTATCCTCCAAGCACCTCCACAGAATATCTCTGAAAACTCTGTCATATGTCTTCTCAAGATTAATAAACACCATATGCAAGTCCTTCTTTCTCTCCCGAAACTGCTCTACTAATATCCACACAAGGTGAATGGCCTCAGTAGTCGAGCGACCTGTCATGAAATTAAACTGATTCTCAGAGATAGTCACGATCTTCTCAGCCTCAACTCTACTACCCTTTCCCAAATTAAATAGTTTTAATTTAGGCTTAAAGGGGGTAGTGTAGCTCACAGTGAAGGTGGAGGTCCCTGGGGGACAAATATTGGAAACTATGTTTGCCGGCGTAGGGGTCTTTATGACCGTGTCCATAATTAACACATTATATATATAGATTTGTAATGGTTGAAGCCTCGGTGGCTTTGGTCCTTCCTTAGATTTTTCCTGGTTCGTGCAGCTAACACGCGTTAGGACCTTTTCAGCAAGAGAAGCTTAACCCAAATAGTCTATGGATGCCCTTAGGACGGTTAATGGTTTTAAACTCTCACGTTCATGACCTTTTACCCTATCCTGACATCTTTATATGTATACATGAATGTGTATATATGGTTTTGACTGATTTTGTTTATGGAATTATTTTATTACATTCCTTGAGTTACATGCCAGTACTTATTCCACTGACCGTCCTAGGACGCTACATCATTTCATGATGTAAGGTCCGAACATATTTCTGTTGCTCCTATACAACGTTAGGTGGATTAGCACGTTTGTCAAGTTTCTCTGAAGTGGTGAGTTTCCATCCTTCGAAAGGCCTCATCATTTCATTATTCTTTTCTTATTTACTCAGTACTTTTGGATTATTTTTTGCCATAGTAGGGGGCATGTCCCTACTAGTTATTCTTCTGATTTTAGAGGCTATTGTAGACAAGTGTGGGTTGGTTGATTATTGTTTTGACTCTTAGTTTCATTGAGTTATTCATTCATCTTCTTATTATTGTTAAAATGGCTTCCACATTGTTATTATTATTATTTTTGTGGTCATAAGGTTAGGCAATAGGGGTGATCTCCGGTTCATGATGGATTTGAGATATCCGTCACGGTCAGACCCCGATTCAGATCGTGACATTGCTCCTCCATTGTAACACACAATAAAGATGATCAACAAAATATGGCTCTATAACATTCACTACCAACTGTTGCCAGAGTGTCATCCATGTTGGATTAACTAAGGCCCTATCAATTTTGTATATATGTAGAATCTTTCAATAAATTTTAGCTTTGTAAGTCCTGTAGTCAGCAGGAGATTTTCAAAATCTCTCACTTCATCATCAACCACTTGGCTCCCATGCAATCTATCCCCTTCCTTTAACACACTGTTGAAATCCCCCATAATGAGCCAAAATTACTGGACAGTGTTATCCAAAGATTCTAATGCAACCCACATAGTTCTTCTAGCATCTACGTAGGGCATAGATTGTTGTAAAGCTCATATATGTACTTGTATTGATTCCTTTTATTGAGCAGTGAATTGGTTGAGGCTCCACTATTAGAAGAGACACATCCATTACTAATGGGTTTCATGCCACCTAAATACGACCTCTATTATTACTTTCATAGTTGTCATGTCACTTCCAACCTGGAACTACTTTCTTGAGAATCTGATAGCATTTTTCTTAGTTACTCTATGTTTTACTATAGTTATCGTATCAATATGTTCCTTCTTTATTATTATTATAAAATTATTTTGCTTGTGCAACTTATTGAATCTCCTTACGTTCCATCAGGCAAACTTTATTTAGATATAGTAAGATAATTGGGATTATGCAACCTTTCCCCTTTACTATATTGTCAACTATCTATCAAACTAAAATCATTTTGTATCATTTGTTGTAGTGGATTCTCTACTAAAAGTTCAAACCCATTAGTCGTGTTAATATGATCCTCTAGTGGTAAGCTCCCTGAGTTCCTTGCTATTGATTTCCTTGAGACTTGTTTCCATCTCCTATCCTTTGGGGGTATCTCCAGTTGAGCAATCCTTCTAGTATTATCAATAACTAGGTTTGGACATCCCTTGTCATCCCTCACCTTCCTTTTTTCATTTTTTCGTATTTGCGTCATCTTTTTTGGAGCAGCTCTAGGAGGGGCTTGCTTAGGTTGGTCCGACTTTGAACAGTGGCTGACATTTTTGCTTTTTCATTAACTTGTGTTACCCCCCCCAGACCCCACTAGGTGGGAATACACTGGGTTTGTTGTTGTTGTTGTTGTTGTATTAACTTGTGTTACCAGGTTCCTAGAAGTATGACATATCTGGCAGCAAGTAATACAATATTATGGCTTCTAATCATACTTAACTTCTTGTTCAAACACAATACCATTTGGTTCCATTACCTTCACATCGTAAAGAAGAGATCTGGTGACATCCATATCTATGAAGATGCGAGCATAAGATATCATCTTCATTTTAGTGGTACATTTATCTGCACAAATCAGAGTTCCCAATCCATTAGGAATATGGCTCAATGAATTTATCCCCCAACATGTTATAGAGATGTTTGAGAATTTCACCTATAAGGCTATAACCTTCAAGACCTCGTCATTATTGTTGAACTTGGCTCTCCAAGGCTTTGCAATTACTGGTTTTTAATTTATCATATGTGGCTCGGAATACAAGATATCCTCCCTCTCCTTAACAGTATGGAATTTGAGCACTAAGTAGTTGTCATTATAGGAGTAGTAAACAGTAGGCTTGTAGTCAATCACCTCGGTAATTTCCACAAATCTTGGCATGACAGCCAACATGGGTGAGGCACCTATGACATACAATATCATGGTTGGCTTCCATGCTTCAGCCTCACGAGCCACCTCCTCCTTATCGAGTTGCATAACCATCTCCCCCTACTAGAAAGAAACGGGTACAAAATTAAGCTTCATCTCTTTCATGGCTATCTTGCTCCCTTCAAAGAATGTAACCCAAGGTCTCTCCATTGGGTTTTGTAGATAAAGCTTTCTTTGTGCTCCGGTACTCTTGGATTGCTACTCAATCTCAGTTCCCTTCCCTTCCACTTACCTTACGAGGCAATTTTTCATCTCAAATCTCGGGGTTAGGATTTTCGATTTTCCACCTTGAGATTGTAATTGTGGGTCTTTGAGAAGCTCCCCAGATCCTACTAAGTTTGGAGAGGTGCTTACCGCACTGATTCGTTGCTCAGTAAGAGCACCGATGACTAGTCCGACACTGCTTGCGTTACTGCCATCTTCCTCCTCTGAGGCAATTGTTGGTTAAGTTTCTTCGTCTTGACATCTGATAGTTGTGCCTCGTTCACCGTCATTGTCCGACCTCTAGCCATTCCGGCTCAGGTGAAGGGAAGTTACACCACTAATGTGTGCCAATGCTAAAATGCATCGAGAGAGAAAAAAACATGAACTCCTATTCAAATCTCTAGTTAACCTTATTAGTGACTCTAAATTTAACTAATATTACTTTATGTAGTTATTTTTTTTTAATATATATATATATATAAAAGAGGATTATAAATTTGATGACACAACGCGCTTTGAGGCCAAGAATCCTATTTATTTTATTATATTTTTTTGGCTTTTTTTTTCTAATTATTGATATTTATTTATCCTTTTTATCAATTAAAATCTTTTTCTCTTTCTCATTCAATTAAAAATCAATTGTCACAAATAACTGCAGCTATTAAAATGCAACCGTTTCAGTACTCTCTGTTGTTTTCTTCCAAGGGGACTTACGATAAAGAAAGGAAATGAAAATGTTTAAATGAATAATTTATAAACAAACAAGTCTCACAATTTGCTAATTCTTTTGGCTAATCTTTTCATATTACACAATTAATGGAGTAACACTAACTTTTTATATTTCATTTTAATAGAGGATAAAAGAATCTCCACAAATTTCTTTTATTTAAATTCTAAAACATAATGAATTATTATTACGTTCAAGTGCAGCCGCTATCATACTATTGATGTCAAGGTAAACATTGATTGGAAATACAATTTATTTATTTGCTTGCAAGAGTTCACAAATATTCTAGGATATATCTTATACTATATATCTTTTGTCAGTTAATCAAAATTGTTTCATGAATACATGAAATTTATATTATGATATTCAATCTAAAGTGATCAATCTAAAGTGATCGTGAGTTAAATTCAAGTTGTTTATTATTTTTGTGTTGTTATTGCGAATGATTTTTTTGACCTCTTCTCTGTTCTTATATAGGTTGTGGATTATTTGATTATCATCATATTGGCATTCCTACTGAAATTTTCATCATAATTTGGTGATTTACGGTAAGATTTGCTTTTAACAGAATACTTTGGTGTCTAATGATATTACCTAATTTACTTTGATTGAAAATAATGTAAGTATTGACATTGTTTCTCATGTACTTGAAATTTCTCTTCTACTTCTAAAATTCTCATGTACATCATATTGGCACGACTATGAAACTTTTGTCCTATTTTGATAATTTTTGGTAGGAGTTAATTTTTACAGAATACTTTAGTTGCGGATTATGTGATTTCTTTGACATATTGACATTGCTACTAAAATTTTCATTCTATTGATCAGGTAATTTACGGTAAAAGTTAATTTTGACACAATACTTTAGTACTTAATAGTAATTATCTAATTTCCTTTGATTGAAATAATGTAACTATTGATATTGTTTCTCATTTATTCATAAGTTCCTCCTATAAATCATATTGGCACGACTACTGAAATTTTATGATAAGAGTTAGCTTTGACAAAATAATTTGATACTTAAAAATCATATCCTAATTTTCTTTCATTGAAGATGTAATTATTATTTCTTCTATAGTGAAAATTCTTATTTGCTTTTGAATTTGTTGGATAAAACTAAGTGAATTTTGATATCGGATTTATAACACGATATGATATGCTACATTTCTTCCTTATTAGAATTGAGTATTAAACTGAATTTATTTTTTGAAAAAAAAAAATCATAATGTCACAACATAAGGGAAGTTCATTGAGAAGATGTTACATGATTTTTAAAACATTTACTCTTTTTATTTCATATAATAAAATTTTTACTTGACTTGTATATAGTTTAACATTAGAATAAAAGAAAAAGACCAAGAAGGATCTCCCTTATTTAAAGTTATTTATTTAGGATATGAAATATTAAAGAGGAGTGAACAATAAAACAACAATGATGAAAAGAAAATTTTGAAAAAAAAAAAAAGATCATTAGAATAATAAATCAAATACACAATTTATTTTTATTTATTTCTTCTTGTTTTTAACTTTTTTACATTTTATTTCATGTTCTATTTTATACTATTAGTTATTACAAGATAATTCAAGGAAAAATAATTTTTTATTTCACTTATATGATGTGTATCTATATTAGTTTGAGAGGATTGTACCTAGTTAAAAGTGATAAACTTTCTTACATTTTCTCTTTCTTAGAAGAATCAAAAATTGAATGAAAATCAACTAATTCATAATCCTAAATTTTATAAAATATATTTTTCTATGATTTGAGCAATATATATCTATGATTTTGTATGTATGTGAATGAGATGTGTTATTCGCCCTTTAATCATGACTATATTTGACAAGTTTATTTTAAAATTTATGAGTATTTTCTATTATCGCGCGAAGAAGCGGATAAATTTACTAGTGTGTGTATGTATATAAAAGGGCAGTCCAGTGCACTAAAGTTACCGCTATGCGCGGTGTCCGGGCAAGGGCCCTACCATAAGGGGGTATCGTACGCAGCCTTACCTATTTCAAGGCTTGAACCCGTGACCTCCTGGTCACATGGCAGCCAACAACTTTATCAGTTACTCCGAGGCTTCCCTTCAAAGAGAAAGTATATATATATATATATATATATATATATATATATATATATATATATATATATATATTCTTCTCATTGGCAGCAGATTTTGATTTTTTTTAAAGGCCACGATGTTGTACTTGAGCGCACACATTTAATTATGCACCTACTTTTCCGTACATGTTATGATATAATAACATAAAATAGTTGGATGAAATATTCCTGTGAAAGAAATACTATTATGATATCGCAAAGTCCATCATGATGCACCAAACTCAACAGAAATTGATATGCAGTTTTAAAAGGATTATTGTTGATAATGAAAGAAAATCACAATAATGTTGATTTTCCACCAACGTAATTCACATGATTAGAAGATGACAAATAAATATTTCTTTTTAAAAAACACTTTTCTCAGAATATATACAAAATCTTATTCTGTATGTTTACCACCTGATAATACAAATTAAAATAAATAAGGTGATAAATATAATACCCTTACCTTTTTACTCTGTAAGTTTAATTACACAAGAGTTACATATATTTCATCATGCATTATTTATTTGATCTTTTCGTTATCAATAATTAATTAAATAATTAGAAAGCTAAATCAAATTAGATTAATAAAACTAAATATACATCTTTAGAAATTATGTTAGAAGTATGAAATGAGAAACTATGTTAAAAGTATGAAATGATAAATGTATTTCCCTCCATCCGTTTTCATTGTCTTTTGAGCTTTTGACACACTTATTTATAAAATCAAATTATATTACTCCATTCCTTTAAAAAAAAATGATCTATTTTGATTTGACATGAAACGTAAGAAAATAAAAATAAATTGAATCTTATAATTTTAAATTAATGTTATGTCAACAACAACAACAACAAACCTAGTGTATTCCCACATAGTGAGGTCTGGGGGATAAGATGTACGCAGTCCATACCACTACTTCCGAAGAAGTAACAAGGCTGTTTCCGATAGACCCCCGGCTCAAGATAAGGAATAGTAATCAAATTCATACAAAAAGCATGGAACAAGGTGGCAAGACATAAATACGACACCTACAGGGAATAATAAATAAAGAATAGTAAGCGATCGTAATACAACATGCAACAAGCTAGCATAACAAGAATAATACACCCATTAAGTAATGCCCTACCCTACCTGCCCAACTTGGCACTAGCCGTCAATCTGCGCGTCCTCCAGATCTTCCTATCTAGGGTCATGTCCTCCGTAAGCTGTATCTGCTCCATGTCCCGCCTAATCACCCCTCTTTAGTAATTCTTCGGCCTACCCCTGTCTCATCTAAAACCATCCAAAGCAAGCCGCTCACACCTACGAACCGGTGCATCTGTGCCCCTCCTCATCACGTGTCAGAACCACCTCAAACGGACTTCCCGCAACTTGTCCTCCATCGAAGTCACTCCAACCTTCTCCCGGATAGTTTCATTCTGAACTCTATCACCCTTAGTAAGCCCACACATCCAGCGCAACATCCACATTTCCGCTACCTTCAATTTCTAAATGTGAGAGTTCTTGACTGTCCAGCACTCCGCTCCATAGAACATGGCCAGACGGACTGCCACCCTATAAAATTTGCTTTTAATCTTGGGCGTCACCTTCTTATCACACAACACCCCCAAGGCAAGCCCCCACTTCATCCATCATGCCCCAATACGGTGGGAGACGTCCTCATCAATCTCACCATTCCCTTGAATCATGGACCCGAGATACTTGAAACTATCCCTCTTACACACCACCTGAGAATCCAACCTCACAACCACCTCGTCCTCCTCCCTCGAGCCATTAAACTTACATTTCAAATATTCAGTCTTGCTCCTACTTAACCTGAACCCTTTAGACTCAAGAGTCTATTTCCACACCTCTAGCTTATTATTCACACCCCCTCGAGTCTCATCAATCAATACCACATCATCTGCAAAAAACATACACCATGACACCTCTTCTTGGATACGTCGTGTCAATACATCCATCACCAAAGAAAACAAAAATGGATTAAGAGTAGATCCCTGATGCAACCCTGTCAAGACAGAAAAATGTTCTGAATCGCCCCCCGCCGTCCTCACCTGGGTCTTAGCTCCATCATACAGGTCCTTATTGCTCTGATATACGCCACCGGGACCCCGCCTATCTCCAAGCATCTCCAAAGAACTTCCTTAGGAACTTTATCATATGCCTTCTCCAAGTAGATAAACACCATGTGCAGGTCCTTCTTCCTTTCCCTGTACTGTTACACCAGTCTCCGCACCAGGTGAATTGCCTCCATCGTAGAGCGTTCGGGCATAAATCCAAACTGGTTCTTCGAAGTAGACACTATCCTCCTCAATCTCAACTCGACCACTCTCTCCTAAATCTTCATAGTATGACTCAATAGCTTAATACCCCTATAGTTGTTGCAACATTGAATAACACCCTTATTCTTATACAGAGGGATCATAGTACTCCATCTCCAGGCCTCGAGCATTTTCGCCGACTTGAAAATGTCGTTAAACAGATCAGTCAACCACCTTAAACCAGCCTTGCCAGAAAATTTTCAAAAATTACGGGAATCTCATCAGGCCCCATCGCTCTACCCCTTCACATCCGGCGAACGGTCTTTCTAACCTCCTCCATCTTAAAACATCTACAATAACTAAAATTACGACACTCCTCTGATTGCTCTAGCTCCCTTAACACAATAACTCTATCTCCTTCAACATTCAAAAGCCTATGAAAATACGACTGCCATCTTTTCTTAATATGACCATCCTCCACCAATACTCTACTATCCTTTCCCTTAATGTACTTCACTTGGTCGAGGTCCCAACCCTTCCTCTCCCTAGCCTTAGCCAACCTAAACAACCTCTTTTCCCCTCCTTTCTCCACTAACCCCGCATACAGGCTCTCAAACGCAGCCATCTTAGCCGCCGTAACTGCTAGCTTAGCCTCCTTCCTCGCTAACTTGTACTCCTCCCTATTTATCTGTTTCTCTTCTTCATCCTTGCTCTCAAACAACTTAACATACGCCCCCTTCTTAGTCTCGACTTTCTTCTTAACTGCTTCATTCCACCATCAATCCCCCTGATGATGACCGGCTCGATCCCTAGACACACCCAACACCTCACTAACAGTCTCCTTGATGCACCTAGCCACCCTTCCCAAATACCCTCTACATCTCCCTTACAATTCCACACCCCCAAACCCGTCAACTTCTCCCTTAACCCCTGCGCATTTACCAGCATCAAGTCGCCTCACTTAATTCTCGATCGATCCCCCTCACCCCTATTCTTTTTATCCTTTTCTATACCCAAGTCCATCACCAAGAGCCTATGCTAGGTCAAAAGATTCCCACTCGGAATGACTTTACAATCTTTACACAACACTCTATCCCCTTTCCTAAGCAGTAAAAAGTCAATTTGGGTCTTGGCAATCGCGATTTGGAAGGTGATCAGGTGATCGTCCTTTTTCGAAAAGCTCGAATTTACCACCACCAGCCCAAAGGACCGTGCAAATTTCACCAGAGCAGCTCCCTCTTCATTTTCTCCCTAAAACGAAAACCAAAACCACCATGCACATCACCAAAGCCTCCCGGTAATGCACCGATGTTCCCATTGAAATCCCCGGCTACAATAATTTTCTCAGAGCTAGGCACGCCTCTCACCACCTCATCCAAGTCCTCCTAAAACCGTATCTTCTCCTCCCCGTCTAAGCCCACCTGCAGCGCATACACACTACACACGTTCAGGGTAAACCTCCCAAAGACCAACTTAATAGTCATCAGCCTATCACTAAACCACTTAACCTTCACTACCTGGCCTCTAAGCTCTTCATCTACTAAGATGTCAACTCCATTTTTACGCCTCACGCTTCCAGAGTACCAAAGCTTGTAACCATCCACATCCCTAGCCTTAGACCCTACCCACTTGGTCTCTTGGACATACGCAATATTGATCCTCCTCTTTCTAAGAATCTTCATCAGCTCTATGGACTTTCCCTGGAGAGTCCCTATATTTCAAGACCCAACCCTCAGCCTATCAACTCAAGCAACACGCCTTCCTCTACCGCCCTTAACTCCAGACCTTACCCCCACTCCCCCACCTGCCCTACTCTCGTCCCCCACCCCCAACACAGCCCCCCGCCCCACCCTCCTCGGACATGACCCTATCCTACCATCAACAACCATAACCACTATCCCACGAAAATAAAAACAACTATAGTAACAAAGCACTAGCAGTAACTACAAAGCAACATCAGGAAAAATAAGGCACACATAAAGTAGATGGAATAAGCAAGCAAAAATCAATCCCACAAATTAAACGAATTCAAGAGAATTCAATAGATAAAATTAATGTTCTGTCAAATGTACTAAAATATCATTTAATTTTGTAGTCTCAAACATGTTATATGAAAAGTTGAAATTAAAATATTATTATAAAAGAAAAAAAATTATTCTTTTTGAAATAGAAGGAGTATTATATATATATATATATATATATATATATATATATATATATATATATATATATATATATATAAAATACTATATATTTTATTCTATTTTTTGAATCATGGAAAGAAGGAATAGCTTCTTGATCTTTTGTTGAAGTAATGAATATTTAATTTGTGTTGTTGTAAAAATGACAGAAATTTAGAGGCTACTTGAACCAGTAAATTAAAATATTTATTTTTATAAATTCCAATCTTATTAGAATTATTTATACTCTCTCATTTTCTTAATTACTTTACTCTCTCCCAGTTCATATACATAACAAGACCGACATATACATATAAATATTTGTATATGACAAGGCCGACATATACATAACAAAGCTGATGCATACACATAGTAATTATAATAAGGCTGACATATACACAACAAGGCCAACATATACATAATAAAGTCGATTCATATACATAACAGGGCCGACATATATATAGAAGCTATATATATGTATTTTTAGAGAAAAATAAATTTTTTATAATATATTTGGAGAGATGAGCCTTTTTATAATAAGTGAAATTTAAGTTATAAATTCGTGTAATTTTTAGTTTATTTTTAATATAAAGGTCGAATAATATAATACTGAAGAAGTAATTATGCTGATGTGTATATTCTTTATATAGAAGAAATAATTTATTTTTCTTAAATAATCCTTGAGGTCAAAACATGTCTGCATCATTCTACTAATCCTATGTTTAAATTATGAATCCATTTGGCCATGAATACTATTTATTTTAAAATAATATTTTATTTTATTTAAAAATAATATTTAGTCAAGAAAATTTCAGATACAATTTAAAGTTATATCTGAAATTTGAAAAACAATTAAAACCTTGTTTTTATTTATTAATTTTTTTCTTAAAAAAAATTCTAAATATTTTATTTTTATAAAATAATTTCATTTAAATTATATTCTATGTTTAAATAATATTTTACACTTTTTCAATAGCTAGATTTAAATTTTAAATACTAACGACTAAAATATAATCAAACATAATTCTAACTCCAAAAATTTCAAATAAAGTGAATTTCTTGACCAACTACCTACTATATTCCATCAAGACCAAATGGTGGAGGTGGAGATGTGAATCGATTTTCCTTGTGCTCCTTATTTATTTTTCTTGTTTCTCCAAGGGAGATAATCCAGAAGGAAAGTGTTTTTGTTGTTTTGCAAAAAAATAAAAATAAAAATAAAGAGACAACATTTGAATCATTAAAAATAATATAAGATATTGCAAATTACAGATCATATATTAGCATTGCAAAATACAAAGAAGTCATTCAAATATGCATCCGTTAGTTTCTATATAAATATTAGTTGCGAATAAATTTTTATCCAAGACAAAATAATAAATTTACCCGGTTTCGAGTTGAAAAGGAAGTGATCCTTCAAATCCAGGAAGATACTTGACAGGGAAACCAGCAAGAGCAGGTTGCGGATAGATGATCTCAAATACAACAATTAGGAAGAGAATCGGGAGCACCAGCCGAGACATCTTTATGAGAACCTAGGTTGTATGGTCTATTGAACAAATAAATTTTAAATTCTGAATCGATATGTGATCTTCTAGTGTTCCACTTTTCTCTGTCAAATAGCTTGTGAATGGAGTTGTGATAAACAGAATAGATAGTGACGACGAGAGCAGTATGAGGGTCTCAATTTTATGTTAAAGCTAAGATTATGGGTGTGTTTGGTAGGAAGGAAAATGTTATATTTTTCAGTTGATTTTTTATTTGTTTTTTTTATATTTGTTTGGTTGATTAAAAAATATATTCTAGTATTTGATTGGTGAATGAAAAAATATATTTTAAAAATAATATTTTAATGTTTAGTTAAAGCGTAAAAGTACATTTTAGAAAAATATTTTTTTATCTCAATTTTTTTTTCTTTTTGGGTGTGTTCGATACGAAGAAGTAAAACGTTTTTAAGAAAAATAAATTGTTTCTTACTATTACTCTTGTGTTTGTTATGCAAATTGGGTAAGTATATATTTTCTAAAAGTATTTGTTTATATTTAATAAAAATAATAAGAACGAATAGAATAAGAAGAGTGAAATAAGAAAAAAGTTTTAAATTTTTTTAAAAAATTATTCATTTTTTGGAGAGGGGGTTGGAGGTTGTCAAAGTAAGGAGTGGAGGTAAGAAAATAATTTTAAAATTTTTAAAAAATAAATTAATTTTGTTTGGATGTAGGGGAGGGGGGGGAGAGGGGGAGGACAGGGGAGTAAGAGTGGGTAAGAAACAGGTAAGAAAAAAATTCAAAATTTTGGGGAGGAGGAGGTTGGTAAGGGGGAGGTCAGGTAATGGAGATAAAAAAAAAGTTTGAATTTTTTTGTAAATAAATTAAATATCTTTTTGTAGAGGGAGGGGATAGAGGTTTTGAGTTGGGGTAGGGATGAGTTAAGAAAAAATGAATTTTTTTTTTTTTTAGATGGAGGTGGTGATTGAGGGTCGAAATAAGGTGAGTGATTTTGAAAATTGCATTAATATTTTAACTTAAGTGTGAGATTGAAAAAAAACTTTGAAAATTACTTTTCTTACTTTGTAAAAGAAAGACATTATTTTTAGATCTGAAAAAAATAAATTAATTTTAAAAATATTTTTTAAAATTTTTAAGTCAACAAAATACGAATAAATTAAAAATCATTTTCCAAAAAATATTATCCTTCGTACCACACACACCCTATGTGGACAAGGATCTTGGTCAACGAGAGCAATCTGAGGGGTCTCAGTTTTCTTATCTTAAAGCTAACATTATGTGGACAAGGATCTTAGTACTTGTGCTATAGATAAGTGGATATTTATTGGTCATTTCTTTGAAAGATTTTATTTCCAAAATATATATGTTACTCTTAATCTCTAATTTTTAATAGATCCCTAATCTCTAGTCTTTAATTTCTAAATTGTTAAAAATATGATTAAATTATCAAAAATAATTTATTTATATCATCAGTTAAAAGTTCAGTTTAATTATGTCATTACCATTACAAAGTCAGTTCATCCATGTCATTATTTTAAAGGGCAATTTTTCAAAATCAAATTTGTCACGTGACCTTTTATTATATGTCCATATCATTAATTAAAATAAATCAATATTAATTTCAAAATATCTTAGACCAACTAAAAAGAATCGATTTTAACATAATCCGACCCACATACCCGACCCACACGCATTAAAGTATTTTTTTTCTACAATAACAATAATTTTCTAATCAGAAAAAATAGTGGTTAATGTATATCCTTTGATTGTTTCTTAATGATTCTAAATTATTATAAATGTTACGCTTAACAGAAACCTCAAAAGTTCTATCCTTATTGATTAGTTGTAATTTAAGTGACTCCAATATATACTTCGAAGTTGTATAAAAAAGAAGTCAATGAATGATTTAAGCAAGCAAGAAAAAAAAAAAAGGTGTGTCAATAGGACTTCTTCATTCTCTCATCACAAATTAGGGGAACATACTTTGTTGAAAATTTATTTTCAAATAACGGCTTAAAAGAAGTCCGCTATCCCAATTATCATGTCATGTATATGAGATAACTTATTTCATCAATATGGTGTAAATGGTGGGATAACTAATCCCGATAATAATTAATTTTAGATATTTTAAAATTAATATTAACTTATTTTAATTAATGACGTGGACCTCTAATAAAAGGTCAAGTGGTAAAGCTAATGGGATGACATGAATGCGCCAAACTTTCAACTGATGCCATAAATGAGTTATTTTTGACAGTTCAATGGCATATATGAGCCGTTTTCTTATTTTAATTAATGACGTGAACCTCTAATAAAAGGCCACGTGACAAAATTATTTTTGAAAATTCATCGTTAAAAAGTAATGGCATGGATGAGCTGGTTTTGTAACGGCGATGGCATGAATGAGCCGAACTTTAAACTGATGACATAAATGAGCCATTGATGATAGTTCAACGGCATATTTGAGCATTTTTCCTATAAATATTATTTGAACTTTTTGTCCTTTAGTAAAAGTTTTCACAATTGACAAAATTATTTTTTCACATAATTTATTTAATTTTTATTCTAATATTTAGGACTTTAAAATTAATTAAAGTCCTTATTTTATTTAGATAAATATTAAACACTTCTAAATATATTAAAATTTTACCTTATATAAAAAAGAATTTGACAATTGTATTTAAGTACAGGAGAAATGGTAAGAAATATAGATGTAAATTAACGACTTCAAAATATGTAGAGACCTAATAAAGTTGAATAATTCATCATCCATTTTCAAGAAGCAGATGAGGTCGTTGGCAACGTCGGACAAGGATGGAAAGATCATGGTATATGATTTCTGCAACAAAGAGAGTGCATCTTTGATGCTGCATGGTATGTTAAGCACCCAATTCGAGTATTATTTTTTCTTTGTGGTATATATAGCGATACAACCTATATGCATGTGAACTTCTCATAGATTAGGTGAGTTGTGCAATTATTTTAAGTTAAAATATAACTTTCTAACTGATTAACATGTGTGTTTTTATGTTCGGCTCAATTCAATAGCATTGATTAAAATTTTTGTATTGGTGTTAAGAAATATACTTAATAGATATAAATAATTCATTCCAAACTTAGTAAGCTGTCTTTAAAAAAAAATCAAAGAAAAAAATGGAGCCAAATCAACAAATTATATTCATATTTTATCTTTTGTATTTGTAATAGGTGTTATGGAAAACCTATGATGTTGTTAGCCTCTTGATAAATGGCTTTTAATTTTCTCCCATCACAACTTTCAGGTTGTCATCTTCTATTTTACCATAATATTTTCTACTATTGCAATTTGTTACAAATAATTGTATTATATTAATATGCTCATATATAATGTAATTCGCTTTTCATTTATATTGTTTAGAGTGTGTTTCAAGTATCAATACCAACATAATTTTGAAATTTGAAAGTTCACAATATATCAAATCCTATGAATATACAAATTCTTGAAAACAACAATTTTTTTAGTCAAGCTCAAAGATTGGAGGTTCTTCTAGATTATTCAGTTCAATTTTAGCCAATTTTTTAATAAAATTGGGAGAAATTCATCGACAAGACATCTAAAGTTTCAACGATCTTTTACTTTGGCATCTAAAATAGACGATATTTATTTTTGGCACCTCAACTAGCATTTCGATGTGTCACTTTAACACTTTTTGCACAATCAACAAACCTATATGTTGCGTGTGTATTACACACGCTATGAAATGTAAAGGGATCAATTATAAGAGGACATTTGTCATTTTTATCAAAATAATTTTTATATAATAAATTTGAATAAAAAAGTATTAATAACCCCACCCAACCCTGCTATATTATCTTTCTCAACCACCCCACCGCATATCATCTTCCTCAACCAACCCACCCCTAAATTGTCTGACGCCACCCTCACCCCCAGTCATCTTCTCCCACCCTCTCCCTCCCCTCACCCACCCACCTCCTCTAAATTATCTTCTCCAACCCACCAACTTCCGCCCTCAAATTTTTGTTGCAACAATCCCCTCCCCAGCCCCACCCACCCACCCGAATCTAAACACCGCCTCAGTCTCCGCCGCCACAATCAACCATCCCAATTTGAAGTTTAAGTATAATTGTTGAGTATCTATTGGATATTAAACTATATCTACCATTATGTTGATTATCTTGTAGTGGTGTATAATTAAGATGCTTTTGATTGATTATTAAACCGTTTACGAGTAAAGGAATTCTCGATTGCTACTTTAGTTTGGTGATTAATTAGTCCTATGACTTTGGCATAAAGTATGATTATTCCTTATTGTATTGTCCTAGTGGAAGCTAAGCTATCTTAATTTGGAAAAGACGACTGAGGGTGCGGAGTGGGCGAAGGGTGGGAGTCGGTGGGTGGGCTGGAGAATATAGATTTCGGGGTGGGGTAAATTATAATCCCTTTTTTATAATTATTTGGGTTAAAAGATTTTGCTTGGTGGTTTTTTTCATTTCAATTTATTTTACATTATTTTCCTGAAAAAAAAAACTTACTGCATTCGATACTAGATCAAATTAATGAATTATATCAATTTTATCTATATGAGTGGGATTTTTATAAATTATATGACTTATTCAATTTTAGATTTAATTTTATAAATTATTTTACTAGTTAAATCAATTTTATAAATTATATGACTAGGTAAATCTTTATTTTAGATTCAATTTAGTTATTATTCACCCAACTAAACTAATTAAATTGAATATTATTTGCAAACCTGATTCGTATGGGAGAGGATGAACCCCTAAATGTGTATCTAATTATTAAATCTCTCTCAATAATTTTTACCATTAAATAAGTTTAAGATTGATAAAAATGGTGGATAAATACGAAGCAGAAGGTATAAATTAATAGGGGTGAGTTAATATATTGCTTGTGGGACAACTTGAACGCCACATCAATTGAAAAGTACCTTCCACGCGCCTTTAGGCAAGTGTAATACACGCACCATGCCAGTTGTGCAAAAGGTGCCAAAATGATATAGTTGAATGTTAGTTGAGGTGCTTAAAATGAATATCGTCGACTTTAGGTGTCAAAGTGAAAGATCGTTGAAACTTTAGGTGTCTGTCGATGAATTCCTCTATAAAAATTAATAGTCATCGAGAGTTTAAAACTCATTGTATAAATTCATTAGAAAAGAGTTGTTATACACGTGTAGAAGAAATAATGTGCATTATAAAAAGATGTTGTGATGCTATTGAAAGGTAAAACAAATATGGTATTTCTTTCAATCCTTCCCAATCCTCTTTTATATATACATTTGAAATAATTTCAATTTTACATCTCTGTTATAGTGTACTTAAAAAATAATAGTGAGATTAAGTTTGTAGAAGTGTAACACCACATTTTTTTGGCTAAAATTTGAACCGTTCTTTCTGCGTGTATAGACCCAAACACAATAATTTTTATTTAGATTTAAGTGTGAAGATTAATTATTTAGTGTGGAAAAATCTTTAAAGATGAATTGAGGTCATAGAAATCTCCTAGCTCAAAGTTGAGTTGAGAACTTTTCTACCGATTGAATTTTAGTAGGTATTCTTACTTGAGTCAACTTCCAATGACCATTACTCCTAGATTATAACGAGTTAGGTGGGATACTATATACCCAATTTAAGGTCTTTTTCTACGCAACTGACGGTTCATCAATATGAGTTCGGTGTAAAAAGTTATGAGAGTTTTAGTGAGACATTGTCTGAGGTGCGCGATTTGCTGTGCGAGGCATGGCTGGGGCCATGCGATTTGTCCTGTGATGCGACCCCAAATTTCCCAACATAAAAATATATTTTTCTCTTGTTAAAGGGAAAACATGTCCTTTCACTATATGTAACTCCCCTGATCCATTTTTAATCTCCAAAATCGTGCCAAAGTATAAGAAGCATTCCCAAATCTCTAATTCCTCTTCTCTTCCAAAACTCCAAACTTGCAAATCCTAAAGTGTAAAGCAGGGTCAAATATCATAGTTTCTTCTCAATATTTTCTCACCAAATTTATCATCAAGGGTATGTGTAACAAATCCTAGTCAAGTAAGTCTTCATATCAATTTCAAGCGAGGGTTCAAGCCCCAAGGTTAAGGATTCAAGCTTTTCTCATTTTTCTTCACTCAAAAGGCATGTTGAACACTCCTTATCTTAAGTATTTCTATATTATGTCAATTTACTAGATAATTACGTGCTCTTTAATGGTTGTTTGAAACTAAGGTTGGGGAGATTGATTGTGACAGCGTTACATTGATTTTCTTTTTTGTTTTAACAATTTTATATGTATGAATAATGGGTTTGAAGCTAAAATGTATTACATGAGAATGGTGGAATTGGTAATATGGATTCTTAAACTTTTATTGGCTTTTCATTAAAAATATTTGACCCTCAACCCATTTCAAAACTTGATTTTCAATGAAAATTTTATGGTGTTTATTCCGTTTCTTAAAATATTGTATGGCATAAAAGGGTAAAAGATTTAAATGACTATTTCAAAGCCCTTGGAGTCTATGTTTATGACTTTTGAAAGCCTTGGGGTCCTGTGTTATGAATTTTAAGATGGAATTTGTAGTCAAAAAATATTTTAATGAAAACGGTATGGCATAATATGAACGGCTTGCAAGTCATAGTATGCCGATACCAATATGAAAATTCCTTAATGAAAGATTCCATGGTTAAAGATTTATAAATATTTTAATTGGACTTAAATAAGCATTACGTAGCTTCACTGAGAAGGTGCACGTCCTTATGACCAACATTCAAAACTTATGTTTTGCTGACATAGAAATGTCGTAACTTAATTGAACGATGAATGGTGTCCTTAATATGTGGATAATATGGTGACTTTAGACTATTGGTGCCTTTAGCCTAATCTCAATACTTGCGGCAAACCTTGACTGAGGCTCCGCCGGTTGGAGATACCAGATCCATATAGTCCGTGGATTACTAAAGGTCGGTGAAAATCTACATAGTTCAAGAGTAAATTTTAAATAGTCATGTTTTTATGTTACTCGTCCCCTATCCCTTGCTTTATTATTATTATGGATGATGAATAATAGTTCAGTACTAAATTTTAAATAGTGTTTTATGATTGATTTTGGTAAAAGAATATTTTAAAATCCTTTTTCCTATGTTGCATACCAGTGTTCGTTGTACTAACGGTCTCCAAATGCTACATCATTTCATGATGTAGATTTGAAGGTATTTTTTTGTGATTCTATTATCACGCCCCTAGACCTGGACAAAGCGGACAAGAACCGTATAAGTATGTGCTTTACAATTGATATATATTCTAACCAAAAGAGTTACTAATCCCAAACAATTATGAGTGTCTATGTAAATGCACAATTCTGGCTCATTGAATCTAACTGATATAGACAAGTGAAACTATGACCACATATGACAACTAAACACTGTTTACGAAGACTCTAAGAGAAATGGTAACTGTACCAGAGAAGATGATTGAGGTAGGCCCAACATACTCAAACTATACCCAAAAATATGATTAAATAGTATTAGACATTTATTAGCTCCAGGTTAAAGAGGAGCTCACCGACTGCTTTGTTGAATACAGATAAGTGCCGAGTATAGAAGTCTGCTTGTCGATATATCAGATCCTGTATTTACAGAAATATAATGCCCCCGAACGTAGGGACGTTAGTGCATATAAAATATGTACTAGTATGTAAAGCAGACCAAATAACAAGTAAATGTATAAGAATGCTCAATGAGTCAAACAATAGAATGAGCAACTGCGAACGACTGAATACTAGAACCTCTTATATGAAACTATAACTTATGAAAGAACGGGTGACAAATAAACCATATAAAATAATTACCTATGTATTTACCTTATTAACTTATTATATAACCGCTTATGAATACATCAACATTATTAAGGGCCTATAATTTGCCTAAGTGATATCTTGCGCCCACTTTTAATACAAATAATCATATGATGACCCACCAAGGGCATTCTATATCAAGTGTACCATATGTGTTATCACGATACTCTTGACTATGACTTTATATGTATAACTGTAATTGTGGTCTGATACAGGGTACGTCTCTTCTTGAAGCTCAGTATAAGGGTCTGCCCGCAAGCCATATGTGCCATATATTGGCTCGAGTCAGGAGCACCTTAGGTGGCTCCAAATGCAAATGATGCCATAAGGGCAGGTATGCCACAATGTTTGGGCTCATTGTAGTGGTCTGGTCTATATCCTATGCACAAAATCACATCGAGCGATATGCCAAGCCAAACCTATGTACCCTCCCATCGGTAACTTTTATCAAGTAGTTCCATAAAGGCCTATCCAAGTGTATCGTGATAAATACTATTCAACCATTAAAGTAATGTTTCTCATATTCCACTAACTTCTCTACTAGTGTCGAGGTATTGAAACCCTAGTTCTTATTTCTATTATATCACTATATTGCTATGTGATACTATATACAAATGTGACTATGCTATGGCCATTTATTCTAAATGTATTGCATGTGATATACCTAATATATGGATTCTAAGAATTTCCAACACACACGAATACACGTATGTGTTACTTTATAGATACTTAACTTGACAAGTGTAAGAATGAATACTGCACTCCAATAAATGGACACATAAAGAATAGAGACAAGTAATTAAAAATGGGAAGAGAACATGTATATTGTGGTGATATTAAGCATATAGTCACGTGTTAGTGCATAAAAGGTGAAAGATTTATTCTTGTATATCAAGTAAACTATATCAATTCTTCTAGGAGAAACAAATGACTATGAGTTATGCCTTCATGACGAAGGAGGGTTTAGCTTTACATACCTCAATTTTGGGTTCCACAATATACAACGGGCTGCCCTTTATCTTACAGTAGAAACTCTCGAGGACTTCATAGATAAAGTAGATTTGCAGGTTTGAAAACACTCCAAAGATTCAATCTACATAGCCATAATTCATTCACGTCATACTTGGCTATGAAATTAAATAATTGAATCACTGCGGCATTTTATCGAACACCTAGTGGGCATAGAGCTCCACAACCTTCATTGATAGTTCTTAAACAATCAACAACTCTTCTCCTTAATGAAGAAATTTCTACAAATGTGCTTACATATAAAACGATTTACTTCACCACCAATGAATTAACAGTTTACCCAACACATAAATCCATCAATTCTATCCAATTTCAACTTTTCCTTGTTATTCAAGAACTCTAACTAATCTAATCCACTTCAAGATATAGTATAAAGATTTAAATTAAATATGCCCAAATATTTGTCTATATCCATATTCGAAAATAGGATAAGGAATTTACCTCTTGAAGTTCAAAGTTCAACTATAGATACTATAAATTGATTCTTGAAATCCTTTGAGCTTGCCATAAAATTCTTTAGCTTACGATCCATAGGACGTAGGTATCCCTCCTCTGCATATAATCCCTTCTTGATAAGTTATATTAATTCTTTTCTTTAAAGGAGATATAAAAGAAGAAAGAAAGAAATGTAGGAGTATTGTTGTTCTTGTTTTCTGGAAAAATTCAGTGAATTGTAAGGAGTATTCTCTTCCTTTTTACTTAATACTAATTAGGGAAATAATTAAAAGGTGGCCCCTAACATTTTACCAATATTAATAACAAATACATAAAAAGAAAATATATGGAGGCATAACTTACTATATTATTCCAATAGGCATCAAATTGAGATAAATAATTATACTTACACTACTTTTCATAACTTAATGTTATACTTTTCTACATTATTAACTTAGATTCATTTTTTTTCGAGATGCTACAATATAATTGTCACGCCTCAAATCTTATTGGGGCGGACTGGCACCCGTAACCGAGGAGGCCCGGGAGAACCAGCTCATAACCTTATACTTCCCATGATACCTCTATGACAACCCGAATTCGGACAGCATCATGTCGCATATAAAAGAAAATAATCACTTGTATAAGCTCGAGCACACATGTATATGTATATACAATACTTTGCCATTGGAGCCATCACGTCTATTAACAAAATGCCACCTTGACTGTACATTAGGTCTACAAAGTCTCTAGACAATACACAGAGTTTAACTAAGATCGGGACATACCCCGCCATATAACTAACTTTTATACAATACCAAAAGTGACTGTATATGACACGGAAAGCCCCAAAATAAATTGGAGCTCACCAAAAGCAACTGGATATCCTGGCTCCTACTTGTGCGGTGTATGAGCTGAGGTACCTGTGCCTGCAGCATGAAATGCAGGTCCCCCGTGGGGGACGTCAGTACGAAATATGTACTGAGTATGTAAAGCTGTAGTTAATCACATATGATATAGGAGCTCAATAGAAATCAGAAACAAGTGAATAAATCATAATAGGAGTGGACCACACTTACTAGAACTTGTGACAACCTGTACATTGTATTTATTCAATCACTTTACCTTTGTTCTTATCATCTTTGTAATCATTACTGTACTGTACTATGACCGTTAGGCTGCCTCCAGTACATATCAACTGGGATCGACCCATGATAGGCTTATGCCCCTGGGATACTACCCATAAACACATAAATAGGGATCGACCCATGATAGGCTTATGCCCCTGGGATACAACCCAATAAGAGAGAACTTCCATCACTTAGTTCAATTAATCTTTGAGATTATTATTTTGGTCGCCACCGCATTTTTGATACTTTGAAACAATGATACATCAATAAGAGACATATAAATAGACCATCAATGCAATAACAATGAAGTAAGAACTCATTGGTACGTCAATGAAGTGTTTTGGAGTCATCAATGCCATAACAATGAAGTAGGAACTTATTGGTATATCAATGAAACGTTTTAGAGTCATTAATAGCACATGGATCTTGTTTGAGTAACCGGATACCTTTTGACATTCATTAGTGCAATAAACATGTAAGATTTGGAAAACAAGTAAGTATTGGAATGTCTTGACATCTTGTAGGGTGGAAATAAGTTCATTGGTAACGTAGGACATCATACAAAACCATTATGGATCACATGTTACTGAATAACTTTGGAAACTTTCTTAATAGAACAATTGTTCACTTTCATGCCAAAGATATGGTATAGAGTATTCTTTACATACCTGACTGTCAACCTTCAATACTAGTCCCAAATAGACTTTTCATCTTTTCAGATTACTTATCTACAATGAACATATATAGCAATCTAGTATTAGCGACCAAACGTTACAATTCAATTATTTGAATTCACCAAACTAGTTTAAGTAGTAAGCCTTAATTAAACCATAAAGGGTGTCACTTTAACCCTCTTATACTCCAATTACATTCACATGCCATGCATATTCATACAACGTCCTCCAATATCAAGTTAGGATTCATTTATCCTTCCAACCAATCCATTAAACCAAATTGAGCCATAGACATAAATAATCATCAATTCAATAGTATATCACCATATCCACCTTCCATAACTCAATTACCATATCCACCTTCCACAATTCAATACAACCAAACCATGTAAAATAGTTCATAACCCTATTGTCATCACCTTTCAATAACAACCAATACATATAATCCTCTATCACACATATACATATGGAAAAGAACAAAGGCAAACAATATTCATACCTTAGAATTCACCTCTTGATTATGCAATCCTGTTTGCACAAATAATAGGTGCCGTTCGAGGCTCTCGAGATGACAAACGCAGTTATCGGATTACTTTGGAATTTCTACGGTTGAATCAAAAGTAATTTAAAGGTCAAATTTGGCTAGGGTTTGTTCTTTCTCAATGATTGATGATGAAAATGAGTTTTTGAACTCATATACATGTATATATACACATATTTCCGTCCATAATATAATAGGAAATAACCAAAATGCCTTTAAAATTTAAATAATGTCAAATCTGTCCTTTGCTGGACTGTTTTGATAAGCTAAAGTAGATTGAGCATAACGCTTTTCTCCGATATTGGATTTGGGTGAAATTAGTATCGTTAGAAGGATAATTCAAAGGGCTTTCATTTCATATAAAGTAGGCCAACCAGTTCGTCCTGTACAAGGATTTATGATCGTTTGAAGTTGACCCTAAAAATCTGTTTTGATAGGCTGAAGTAAAACGAGTATAACTCCTTACTCAGACATTGGATTTGGATGAAACCAATTGAATTGGAAAGAAGACTCAAAGATATTTCTTTTAATAGGTTTCATATCTCCCAGTTCATTATATTAAGGGAGTTATGATCATTTTAAGTTGACCCAAAAATTCGGCTGGCCTCAGTAGTTTATGTGCAGGAAATTTTCCTGCACATTTACTATTTCCAAATATTCCGGCCACCGTTTTATAGTTTCGAACGTGCTCGGTTATATCCAAAACCTATCCTTTTTTGGAAATCTTTATATCGTTGGAAAGCTTATTCAATAACCTTCGCATGAAACCATCGACGAGCAAATTCCGGTTTAAATAAAATACAAAAATTAATCCCACATAAATAAGACCAATACACGTACTTGAATACGCCAATACACGTACTTGAATACAGGGTGTTACATCCTTCCGCCCTTTAGGACATTCGTCCTCGAATTTTAGCGTAGTTATTCAACCGAAACAAGTTCAAGTACATCATTAACATTCACATCATCACATAAATACTATGCATATATAAAAAAAACTTGTTAATATTCTAACTCCGTTTCTTGAACTTCCTCTTCATCTTTGAACAAATGAAGGTACTTATATTTCATTGCTTCTTCAGCTTCCCATGTAATCTCTTCCCTTTGACGATTTCTCCAACGTACTTTCACCGATGCTATCTCTTTTTTTCTCATTTTCTTAACTCGGCAATCTAGAATAGCAATAGGCACTTCCTCATAGGTAAGATCTTCTGCAACTTGCACATCCCCAGTAGAAGTGATATGTGATGGATCTCCGATGCACTTTCAAAGCATTGACACATGAAATACCGGATGTACTGATGAGAGCTCTTCGGGTAGCTCTAATTCATATGCAACTTGTCCAAGCCTTCGAGTGATCTTATACGGGCCTATATAACGTGGACTCAACTTCCATTTCTTGCCAAATCTCATTACCATTTTTATTGGTGACACCTTCAAAAATACCCAATCACCTATAGAAAACTCTAGCCCTCTCCTTCTACTATCCACATATGACTTGTGTTGACTTTGGGCTATTTTCAGTCGTTGCTGAATTACTTTAACCTTCTCTATGGCTTGATAAACAAGATACGATCCAAACAAAAGAGTTTTACCCACTTCGAACCATCCTATTGGTGATCTACACTTCCTTCCATATAAAGCTTCATATGGTGCCATTTTTATACTTGAATGATAGCTATTATTGTAGGCAAACTCAATAAGAGGTAAATGATCATCCCAGTTTCCCTTAAAATCTATTACACAAGCTCGTAGCATATCTTTAAGTGTTTGGATGGTACGTTTTGCTTGTCCATCTGTTTGAGGGTGAAAAGTTGTACTCAACTTTATTTGTGTTCCCAAACACCTCTGAAAAGACTTCCAAAAGTTTGAGGTAAATTAGGTTCCCCGATCTGATTTAATAGAGATTGACACTCCATGTAATCGGACAATCTCTTTTATGTACAGCTTCACATACTCTTCAACTGTGTAAGAGGTCCTAACTGGTAGGAAATATGTGGATTTGGTAAGCCTATCAACAATCATCCATATAGAATCAAACTTTCGGGATGTACGAGGCAAACCAATAACGAAATCCATGTTGATCATATCCCACTTCCAGCTTGGAAGATCAATGCATTACATATAACATCCAGGTTTTTAGTGCTCAACTTTAACTCTTTGACAATTTGGACATTCAGCTACAAATTCTGCAATTCTCTTCTTCATGTCATTCCACCAATACATATCTTTCAAATCTTGATACATTTTGGTTGATCCTAGATGAATAGAATACCTTGAACAATGTGCCTCTGTTATAATCTTCTTTCTTAGCCCGTCAACATCCGGCACACACAATCGATTTTGGCACTGAAGTACTCCTTCTTACGTAAGCTCAAATGCTTTGGTCGCACCACTCTGAACGTTCTTCTTAAGCTGTAATAAAATAGGATCTGCATATTGCTTCTCTTTCACTTCAGGTACTAATGAAGATTCCGCAGTATTATGTACGATAAGCTCTTTATCCGGAGTTTCAAGAAGTCAAACTCCCAAACTAGCTAACTGGTGAAGATCTTTAATCATCCCTTGGATTTCTATAGGCGCCATCATAGCCTTACAACTTAATGCATCAACTACCATATTTGCTTTCCCTGGATGGTACAAGATATCAACATCGTAGTCCTTTAATAGTTCAAGCCATCTCCGCTGCCTTAAATTTAGATCCTTATGATTAAAAATATATTACAAGTTCTTATGTCCAGTATATATATCAACATGAATCCCATATAAGTAGTGGCGCCATATCTTTAACGTAAAAATAACTGCTGCCAACTCAAGATCGTGTGTAGGATAATTTTTCTCATGTAGCCGCAATTGTCTAGAAGCATATGCTATTACCTTACCATGCTGCATCAATACACATCCTAAACCAATTCTGGAAGCATCACAATACATTGTATACCCTTCGGTGCCTTCTGGAAGTACCAACACGGGTGTAGAAATCAACTTGTTCTTTAAATCTTGAAAACTCTTCTCACAGGCATCATTCCATTGGAATTTGGATGCTTTATGGGTTAGCTTGGTTAAGGATGATGAAATGAAAGAAAAACCTTTAACAGACCTTCTATAATAACCGGCCAACCCGAGAAAACTATGAATCTCCATAGGCGTTGTGGGCCTTGGCCAGTTCTTCACAGCTTCTATATTTGAGCATCAACCTTTATCCTTTCACTAGATATAATATGACCAAAAAATGCCACCGACTTTAACCAAAACTCACATTTAGATAACTTTGCATAAAGCTTACAATCACGAAGAGTCTGCAATGCCTGTCGTAAGTGATTGGCATGGTCCTCTTCTGAACTAGAATATCATCTATAAAAACTATCACAAATACATCCAGGAATGGCTTAAACACCTTATTCATCAAATCCATAAAAGCTGTGGGTGCATTTGTTAGCCCAAATAACATAAATAGAAACTCATAATGACCATACCGTGTTTGAAAAGCTGTCTTGGGTATGTCCTTCTCTTTGACCCTCACTTGGTGGTAACCTGACCTCAAATCAATCTTAGAAAAGCACTTGGCGCCGTGTAACTGATCAAATAAATCATCAATTCTTGGGAGAGGATATTTATTCTTAATATTCACCTTATTCAATTGCCAATAATCAATACACATCCTCAGCGAGCCATCCTTTTTGAGCACAAATAACACTGGTGCTCCCCAGGGGGACATACTAGGCCTTATGAATCCCTTCTCTAGCAAATCTTTCAATTACTCTTTCAATTCTTGTAATTCTGCTGGGGTCATTCTATACGGAGGAATGGAGATTGATTGGGTTCCTGGTATTACACCAATACCAAACTCTACTTCTCGTTTCAGGAGGCAAACCTGGAAGATCTTCAGGAAATACATCAGAAAATTCATTTACCACTGGAACAACATGAAGAGTTGGTGGCTCCGCTTCTGTATCCCTTACTTTAACTAAATGATATATGTATCCCTTGGAAATCATTCTTCTTGCCTTAAAATAAGAAATAAATCTACCTCTTGGCGCGCCAATTTCACCTTTCCATTCAAGGACTGATTCATTTGGAAAATGGAAATATACCTTTTTCATGCAGCAATCAATTGTGGCATAACAAGACGTCAACCAGTCCATACCCATTATAACATCAAAATCTACCATTTCTAAGTCCACAAGATCAGCCATCGTATCACGACCACAAACAGTTACTATGCAATTTCAGTAAACCCTTCTAGCTATAATAGATTCCGTAACCGGTGTGGACACTTCAAATGGATTAACTAACAGTTTGGGTATTCTTTTGAACTTTCCAGCAACCAATGGAGTAACATAAGATAATGTAGAATCGGGATCAATTAAGTCATATACATCGAATGAAAAGATAGACAATGTACCCGTAACCACATCTGGGGAAGCCTCTAAATTCTGTCGATCCGCTAGAGCGTACGTACGATTTTGAGCCCCACTAGAACTCGTGGCTCCTCTATCACCTCTAACACAACCCATTGGGTGTGCACCTCTTCCTGAATAAGGCATCGATGATGATGATGCAACAAATGACCCCGTAGGTCATGCCATACCCTCATGCCCCTTCATGGGCATTCTCTCATCATATGCCCCGACATACCATAACAAAGCAAACATTGGTCCCCAACCGACATGCGCCCAAATGATACCTTCCACATTTATTGCATGGCTCTCGAGAAGGTCTTGATTGGCTTATATTTACTTGCCCTTGGTACCCCACTGTCCGCAAAATCTGACTCTCACTTCTGTGCGTAAATTGATTTCTTCTGGACCCTTGGAACTGTGGTGGGGCACTAGCTGCATAATAAGAGGATAATGGCCTAGGTGGTCTAGCAGAAAACTGTGGTCTGAACCCTCCTTGGGATGCCATGAACTGCCCTGTAGATCTGGTCCTCTTGGAATATCCTCTTTCTAATTCCTGTGTTTTTCTCCTCTGCCTCTGATCTTCTATTTTTTGTGCAAAAGCTTGGATCCTCATTATGTCCATATCTTTGTTCAAAGTGGCAATAGTACAATCTCTAACCATATATAGATCTAGCCTATCCACATATTGATGAACTCTATCATCCATAGTAGCTACAAAATTAGGAGCATATCTCGACAAGGAATTAAATCAGAGACTGTACTCCCTCACGCTCATATTTCCCTAATGAAGATTTAAAAACTGATCTGAATGGGCCTGACGAATCTCGAATGGAAGATAATGATCAAGAAATGCCTCTTTAAACCCTTTCCAAGTAGCTGGGGGTGCATCAATACCCCTAGATCGTTTCCAGTCCTCGTACCAATATATAGCCTCCCATTTAAATCTATACGCCGCTAACTCTACTGTCTCTCTACCCATTACATGCATAACATCTAAGGCCCTTTGAATTTGATCAATAAAGTCCTGTGGGTCCTCGTTAAGATTTGATCCAGTAAAAGTGGGAGGATCCTTCTTAAGAAAATCCTGTGTTTGAAAGCTAGCCGCCCTATCTGTACCACTAGGACCCGTGGTAGGAATGACTTGCCCTTGAGCTTGCCCAGCAACTATACGAGTCAAAAGTTGCACTACATTTCTAAGATCTTGATCAACAACATTAATAGGTGGCTCTGAGGATATAGTTCTCCTCCCTCTTATTTCTTCTGGAGTGGAGGAAGTTTTTGATGCATGCTCAGCTGGAGCCTCACTTTGATTAGCTGGTATAGTAGGTGAATTACTAGTCCCCTCTCCGGCAGCCACATCTACTTGCTTACCGGTATTATCATATACAATATAGGCTCTATCGCACGATCTAAGACATGAAGAAAAGAAACAATTCCTAAATGTCCATAGCCTCCTGTTTATAGATGCGGTGCACGACACATCGATAAACAAAACTCTACGTAGACACGGCCTTGTAGACTCACTAGGACGAACTTCTATGATACCACTATTGTCACGCCTCAAATCCTATTAGGGTGGACTGGCACCCGTAACTGAGGAGGCTCAGAGAACCAGCTCATAACCTTATACTTCCCATGCATACCTCTATGATAACCCGAAATTCGGACAACATCATGTCGCATATAAAAGAAAATAATCACCTGTATAAGCTCGAGCACACATATATATGTATATACAATACTTGGCCGTTGGAGCCATCACGTCTATTAACAAAATGCCAGCTTGACTGTACATTAGGTCTACAAAGCCTCTAGACAATACACAGAGTTTAACTAAGGTCCGGACACACCCCACCATATAACTAACTTCTATATAATATCAAAAGTGACTGGATATGACACGGAAAGCACCAAATCAAACTGGAGCTCACCAAAAGCAGCTGGATATCCTGGCTCCTACTTGTGCGGTGTATGAGCTGAGGTACCTGTGCTTGCAGCATGAAATTCAGGTCCCCCGTGGGGGACGTCAGTACGAAATATGTACTGAGTATGTAAAGCTGTATTTAATCACATATGATATAGGAGCTCAATAAAAATTAGAAACAAGTGAATAAATTGTAATAGGAGTGGACCACACTTACTAGAACTTGTGACAACCTGTACATTGTATTTATTCAATCAGTTTAACTTCATTCTTATCATCTTTGTAATCATTACAGTACTGTACTATGACCATTAGACTGCCTCCAGTACATATCAACTGGGATCAACCTATGATAGGCTTATGCCCCTGGGATACCACCCATAAACACATAAATAGGGATCGACCCATGATAGGCTTATGCCCCTGGGATACCACCCGATAAGAGAGAACTTCCATCACTTAGTTTAATTAATCTTTGATAATGTTATTTCGGTCGCCACCGTATTTTTGATACTTTGAAACAATGATACATCAATAAGAGACATACAAATAGACCATCAATGCAATAACAATGAAGTAAGAACTCATTGACACATCAATGAAGTGTTTTGGAGTCATCAATGCCATAACAATGAAGTAGGAACTTATTGGTATATCAATGAAACATTTTGGAGTCATTAATAGCACATGGATCTTGTTTGAGTAAACGGATACCTTCTGACATTCATTAGTGCAATAAACATGTAAGATTTGGAAAACAAGTAAGTATTGGAATGTCTTGACATCTTGTAGGGTGAAAACAAGTTCATTGGTAACGTAGGACATCATACAAAACCATTATGGATCACATGTTACTGAATAACTTTGGAAACTTTCTTAATAGAACAATTGTTCACTTTCATTCCAAAGATATGGTATAGAGTATTCTTTACATACCTGACTGTCAACCTTCAATACTAGTCCCAAATGGACTTCTCATCTTTTTGGATTACTTATCTACAATGAACATATATAGCAATCTAATATTAGCGACCAAACGTCATAATTTAATTATTTGAATTCACCAAACTAGTGTTTAAGTAGTAAGCCTTAATTACACCATAAAGGGTGTCACTTTGACCCTCTTATGCTCCAATTATATTCACATGCCATGCATATTCATACAATATCCTCCAATATCAAGTTTAGATTCATTTATCCTTCCAACCAATCCATTAAACCAAATTGAACCATAGACATAAATAATCATCAATTCAATAGTATATCACCATATACACCTTCCATAACTCAATTACCATATCCACCTTCCACAATTCAATACAACCAAACCATGCAAAATAGTCCATAACCCTATTGTCATCACCTTTCAATAGCAACCAATACATATAATCCTCTATCACACATATACATATGGAAAAGAACAAAGGCAAACAATATTCATACCTTAGAATTCACCTCTTGATTATGCAATCCTGTTTGCACAAATAATAGGTGTCGTTCGAAGCTCTCGAGATGACAAACACAGTTATCGGATTACTTTGGAATTTCTATGGTTGAATCAAAAGTAATTTAAAGGTCAAATTTGGTTAGGGTTTGTTCTTTCTCAATGATTGATGATGAAAATGAGTTTTTGAACTCATATACATGTATATATACACATATTCCCATCCATAATATAATAGGAAATAACCAAAATGCCTTTAAAATTTAAATAATGTCAAATCTGTCCTTTGGTGGACTGTTTTTATAAGCTAAAGTAGATCGACCATAACTCTTTTCTCTGGTATCGTATTTGGGTAAAATTGGTATCGTTGGAAGGATAATTCAAAGGGCTTTCATTTCATATAAAGTAGGCGACCCAGTTCGTCGTGTACAAGGAGTTATGGTCGTTTGAAGTTGACCCTAAAAATCTATTTTGTTAGGCTGAAGTAAAACGAGTATAACTCCTTACTCAGATGTTCGATTTGGATGAAACTAATTCCATTGGAAAGAAGACTCAAAGATCTTTCTTTTCATAGGTCGCAGCTCTCCCAGTTCATTATATTAAGGGAGTTATGATTATTTGAAGTTGATCCAAAAATTCGGCTGGCCTCAGTAGTTTGTGTGCAGGAAATTTTCCTGCACATTTATTATTCCCAAATATACCGACCACCGTTTTATAGTTTCGAACGTGCTCGATTATATCTGAAACCTATCCGTTTTTGGAAATCTTTATATCGTTAAAAATCTTATTCAATAACCTTTGCATGGAATCATCGACGGGCAAATTCCGGTATAAATAAAATAAAAAAATTAATTCCATATAAATAAGACCAATACACGTACTTGAATACGCCAATACACGTACTTGAATATGGGGTGTTACAATAATTCTCCTTGAACTATATGTACCACGTCACTCTCTATAAACTAGAAATTATACTTATTCAAAATTTCAAAATAAATTAAAATTTTCCTTAGGTGTTACAGCTATGTAGCATTAGAGCACTCATATTCTCTCTTGGACAGTTGATGATAAGTGGTGAGCCCTTCATCATCCGGAAGACATTTATTTATTTTAATTAAATAATTTTTATGATATAGTTGAGGCCACGTCTCGACTTAGGAGTATTCTTAAAGGTAGATACTTTATAGAAGGTGTTGGATAATTTGTTTGAATTTTATTCTTAAGATATGAATATTACTTTATTTAAATGTTGAACTCCTTTTCTTATGGGTTTACTCCCACAACTTTAGTTTTGACTATGCTTATGGGTCATCTCAGACTTTTATTAGTTTGAGATGCCTGTCACGGTCAGAATCATGATAAACTTGGTATCAGAGCATGATTCAGGGTCCTAGTGTGTCTATGAATCCATGTCTAGTAGAGTCTTGCTTATGGGTGTGTTGTGTACCACACTTATAATTAGGAGGTTATATGGCATTTAGAAAATATTTTTCATTCTTTCATACTCTTGATCGTGCAATAGTGTTGTCCATAAAAAAGTTATACAATTACTTGTCTGGCTCTGATTCTGCTGGCTATGACTCATTATCAAGGTGATATAAGAACAGAAGCTCAGATTCCTTGCGAAGTGGTCCTTTCTGATTGAGTCTGTCACACCCCTTTTTCGCCTGAGGAGGTCGAAGTCGAAGGGTTTTTCCAATTAAAGCGACGGTATTGAATAGAGATTGATCTATTTTTAGAGTCGCCACTTGGAATTGAGTTATGGTGTTCCAAGTCACCTTTTTGAATCCCTAATCAAAAGAAAGTGACTCTTTATTTTGATCTGCGAAAACATAAGATTAGGTAAGGAATTCTGTTGACCGAGAGGAAGGTGTTAGGCACCCTTTAAGTACCGTGGTTCTAGCACGATCATTTTTATTGACTTATTTTGACTTCAATTATTTTTATAAATTATATTTGGGCCTAAGTTCACTCATTTTAATATCTAAAATCTGTCTATATATGTTTTATATTAAAGTAATGAAGGTTAATTTTTAGAAATATTTTCCAAGGTGCATTATTGCATCCTTGAATTTTAAATTTCTCAAAAAGATGCGTACGCCACATTCTTAATTGTGACGAATATTTAAACGCGCCTAAACTTGTCTAGCATTTAAAAACCTTTTCCTACTCGAAATGTTACCTAATATTAATAATAAACTTGATCAAATTTCATTTAAAACAATAAATTAATTTAGCAAACAATTATCAAATTTTGTTAACGACAATAAAATAAAAGAGAAAATGGAAAAAATACCCCCAACCTTTACCCCAAATTCAGACTACACAACTATACTTTGAAGGGGTCCTATGACCCCCTTAAACTATTTAAAAATGGAATATATACCCCCCCCCCCCCAAACGCTGACGCCTAGATGCGTAATGGAAAGTGAGCAACACACCCCTGCCATGTAATGCCACCTAATTTCTACGTAATATTATTTCTTATATAAAATATTAATTATTATTCTTTAATATATATATATATATATATATATATATATATATATATATATATATATATATATATATATATATATATATATATATATATATTCTCTTATTTGAATTTCCCTTTCCATTTCCTATTTTTCATTCCTTTTGGAAGTATTTTTGGAAGCATAAGAATCCAGATTAATTGAGAAGAAGGACCAGATTTTGATTCATGAATATGTTCATATTTCCAAAAATTCATGTAAGCAACTCAACTTGAATCAACCAAGTTGGCGTTGTCGCCGCCGTCAAATCGCGGATCCACCACTTCCTGTCGCCGTCGCCGGAGCTCCGGTGACTTTTGGCATTGTGGAGCAGTCCCAATAGGTGCGCCACCTCAATGCGAGCACACCCTAACAAAAATCATCCAAAACCGATGCTCCTATCGCCGTGAAATCGTATTTGAGTGCAGCGTCGCCGCTGACGAACTCCGGTGAAGGCGGCGCTGCCACTGTCCACCACCAATCGACGCAACACCAGCACTAAATTTTATTTTAGCTATTGCACCATTTATTGAAATAATTGTAAATTTTGTCTTTTTGATGAAATTGAAGATAGACCCATTTGGGCTGTGTGTTCTTGAAATGTAATGGAATTAGAGATTTTTTTTTTATGAAAATTTATAATTTGGTGTGGGAGGGGGGGGGAGCATCCATGGTGTTTTGTGTTTTGTTGAAGAGAAGAAAGAAAATGAAGAAGAAGAAGAAGAAAACGAAGAAGAAGAAGAAATGTCATTGACGAGTTCTTGGTGCCACTGTTTTTGAAGAAGAAGAATTGAAGAGGAAGAAAGAAAAATGTCATTGATGAGTTCTTGGATGTCGTTGATGTCATTGTTTGTGAAGAAGAAGAAGAAGAAGAAGAAGAAGAAGAAGAAGAATTGAAGAATTGAGGAAGAAGAAAGAAAATGAATTGAAGAAGAAGGGAAAGAAAATAAATAAAGAAAAATAATAGTTAAAATTATATATATTTATTTAAAGAAATATTAAAATTAAATTTTTAATAAAAAATTTGATTTTCACTCTCTTTAAAGAAAGTGAAATGCACACTCTTTCAACTTCAGTGTTTGGGGGGTATATATTCCATTTTTAAATAGTTCAGGGGGGTCATAGGATCTCTTTAAAGTATAGTTGTGTAGTTGAGATTTGGGGTAAAGGTTGGGGGGATATTTAACCATATAATAATAATAATAATAATAATAATAATAATAATAATAATAATAATAATAATAAAAATAATAATAATAATAGAAATAATAATAGCAAGTAATAAATAAATAAATAAATAAAATAAAACAAAAATTAAATAATAATAATAAAATAAAATAATACAGATACACAAAAATTAACTATATATGTTATTAAATTTTATTATGATTCTCCAAAATTTATTTACTTTAAAACAATACAGATCCCAAATTATACTATATTAGTCTAAGTAAAATACAAATACTAAATGTTTAAATCTGGTTTTGAAAAAAAAAAAAAGTCGATGGCGTCATTGTTCGTCGAATTTCTTCGAAAATAGTGGCGGATGGCGACTGATTTTTGATATTTTTCGACAGTGGCATAATTGGAATAGTCCGTACATGATTTTGCCATAATTAACTCGAACAAAAAGTTTTAATAATTCTGTTGTTGGATCTAAACTTTTCTGACAAACTTCCAATGTTTTTTAGTGACGGAAAAAGAGATCGGGAGGGATATAGCTCACCGGTGAAGATTGTTTCACTGGAGGCAGTGGTGGTTATCGGCAGATCCGATATTAGTTTTTCGGCAATGGGTTTGCCGGTGGTTGGCCGGATCTGGTGGGGAGAATGAGGATGGGCAGTGTCGGTGGTGGCTGGTGGAGGCACGCCTGTCGGCTGCTAATTCTAGCGTCAGCGGTTATGGAGACGGAAAAGGGAGCGGAGGTAGATTTGGAAGGGGTTTCCGAAAGCAGTTCGCCGGAATTGCACCAACGGAATGAGTTTGGCCGGAACCAAAACTGATTCATCAATATTCACAGCGATTGACTTGCCGGAAATTAAATTTTTAGTCATTTCATTTCTTCTTACTTTACCCTCCACTCTTTCATTTCTCTCATCTCGATCTCTCTCTCGTTTCACTGATTTTTTCCTCCGTTTTGCTATCTCTGTGTGCGAAATGATGTAAATCTTATATTGTGGTTGTAAGAGTATCTTCTTTTTCCAGTAAGTATGTGTATGTGTATGCCTCTGTCAATTTTCAGTGGAGAAGAAAACAAATGAAGTGTTCGTTATTGTGTGCCTATTTTTCATATTTTCTGCTTTTTCTTTTTGTTCCAAATATTTTTTAATTTCACAGTGTTAACACACAATATTTTAATACCCAATACATCTATGTACCAATATATGAATATCCGATACCTTAATCATAAAACATATAATGATAGAAAATTTACGTAATCAATCAATCCTACGGACTAACTATTGCATGAGATCACTTGAACATTTCATTCATACTTTTCCACAAAATATTTACAACAGAAACAGAATAGGATCAAAATAGAAGTTGTATGTCAACTTAATTTAATACGAAAGTAAGACGTTATCACCGAAAACTCAAACGAAAATCTGAAACTCAAGTCATAACTCTTTCTCTTATTTGTTTTCTTCTTGTTTTACTTTTTCTCTTTTTTTTATTGTCTATTTTTCTCCCTGTCTGTGTTTTTCTTTTTGTTTGATTTTTTTTCAGTGTCTGACTATCAAAGTACGTACTCCTCTGGGGATGAGGGGAAATTCCTTAAATATAGAAAAAGTGGGGGAACAATTAAAAATCAGATAGGGGGAGGGGGAATTTAAAATTTTAAAAATATTTTTTTTGTCTATTAATAATAATAAATAGAAATAAATAATAAATAAAAATATATGAATAAATAAATAAAATAATAGAATAATAGTAATAATAATAATAATAATAAATATAAATATAACTAATTAATTTTTATATTTTAAGAAAATACAATAAAAATTTATAATTAATCAAAAATAAATATAATTAAGATAATACTAAAACTGCTAATTTATATATTTAAAATTTTAAAATAAAATATTTTTTATTTTTTTATTAATTATTAAAATAGGAATAAAAATAAAATAAATATCCCAAAATTAACTTTATTTAATTATTTTTTTAAACTAAAATTTATTAAAAATAAAAATAAGAATTAAAGTAATATCAGATCAAAATATAAATATTTAATATTTAAAAATAAGTTAAAATTTGGGGAGGATAAAAAATCACGTGTCAACATTTTTGCCCCTCTTTGTGTGGAATCTCGAAGAGATTTCATACAAAGAAGTAGACAAAGAGATGATTTTTTAGGCGGACTTTCTTTTTCTTCACCATGTTTTTCAGGCGGGCTCCTGGACTTACTTTTTCTTCACCTTGTTCTTCAGGAAAGCTCCTAAAATCATATCGAAACTAAAAAGAAAATTATCTCAAACAAAGATTATTATAAAGAGATATTCCATTTTTTGGAAAGGTAAAGTTCCAAACAATAGGAATTAAATTTTTGCCCCAGTTTATCGTCAGACAACTTTTGTGAAAGTCTCATCATAACTACTTGAAAAATCCGAACAAAGAAACGCATCTTCTATGGGTTAATTAGAATGATTCGACTAGAAAGTGCATTTTCTAGAAGTCAAAGGGAATGACTTGACTAGAAAATATATTTTCTAAGAATCAAGAGGAATGACTCGACTAGGAAGTACATTTTTTAGGAATCAAGGAGAATGACTCGACTAAAAGATACATCTTATAGGAATCCCGGGGAATGACTCAACTAAAAGATACGTCTTATAGGAATCAAGGGGAATGACTCGACTAAAAGGTACGTCTTATAGAAATCAAGGGGAATGACTCGACTAAAAGGTACGTCTTATAGGAATCACGAGAGTGACTCGACTAAAAGGTACGTCTTATAGGAATCAAGGGAGTGACTCGATGAAAAGGTACGCTTTATAGGAATCACGGGGAGTGAATTGACTAAAAGGTACGTCTTATAGGAATCAAGGGGAGTGACTCGACTAAAAGGTACGTCTTATAGGAATCAAGGGGAATGAGTTGACTAAAAGGTATGTCTTATAGGAATCACGGGGAATGACTCGACTAAAAGGTACGTCTTATAGGAATCAAGAGAGTGACTCAACTAAAAGGTACGTCTTATCGGAATCAAGGGGAATGACTCGACTAAAAGATATGTCTTTTAGAAATTAAGGGGAATAACTCGACTAAAAGGTATGTATTACAGGAATCAAGGGGAATGACTCAACTAAAATTACATCTTATAGGAATCAAGGGAGTGACTCGACTAAAAGATAGGTACGTCTTATAGGAATCATGGGGAATGACTTGACTAAAAGGTATGTCTTATCAGAATTAAGGGGAGTGACTCGGCTAAAAGGTACATCTTATAGGAATCAAGGGGAATGACTCGACTAAAAGGTACATCTTATAGAAATCACGGGGTATGACTCGACTAAAAGGTACATCTTTTAGGAATCAAGGTACAAGTTAAGAAGTATATCACCTAGCAATTGAAAACTGAAATATCTGGACAAAGAAGTATGTCTCTGAGGGATATAGGATGATTAATTTTTACCATAATTTGATTATCAAACCTTTGTAGCAACATTGCTTTTTGCATTTGTGGAAATGAGGCAATACAACCCTTGATATTTATGCTCTGAAGTCCTTGATTTGAAGGCAACATATTTCCTGTTTCATCAAAGAGAACTTGTGAGTTTAAAAAAACTCGATGGTAGGTTTGTGGCTTTAGCTGACAATCACTATTGCCCCCGTCATATTTAACCTTGTTTCCAACCATTAGAATCTATCACCGACTTGCTACATTGTTGACCCAAACTCAGACTATTAGAAGTGACCCTGAAACAAAAATAGTATCTCTGCTTTGCCATGCTTCTCAAATAAATCCTTTTAACCTTGGTATTTCCATGAGTTCCCAGACTCTTTTGTTGACAAAACTTTCTGCATGCCTTATTTCATCTCACAATCATGTCTCTTTCATGTGTTGCCTTTTTGTCTTGCTTTGTGCAATTGAAGAAGCTAGTAGCCAATTTTAAAATCTTTTCTCACTTGTTATGACATAAACTAGACTCAAAGACACGAGAAAAATGATAATAATTTTTATTTGATGACAAAGATACCATAAAATCAGAAATAGAAAAAAAAACAATAGGCATTTTTTTTTGAAATGACAGAAGAAAACTTATTTGGGTGTGGTAGCCGATTCTGCAATCTTGACATGCATTTTGAATTAAACAACCTGATCTACCCGCACTAATCATTACAACTCTTGTCCACTTACTGAGTTTGAAATGGAATCAATCTTGAATATGATCCCTCTAGATCACAATCCTCCTTCGACTAGTGGCACCTTAATGGATTTTTGCCAATGCCTATCTCATTTTCATTTCTTTCTTAGCTCACTTTCTCCTTATAGTGCCCAAAACGGTTTTCACCAATAAGACTCTCTCAGTTTTACTCATTCATTTTTTTTATTTTTTTTCTTTTTGTAAATAATGCCCAACATACGAAACATATGCACCCATAACATGTTTAGCCTTGACATCCTCAAAGATCAATCTGAAGGTCTTTCTTTGGTTGTAACTTGGCTTTTGAAAAAGGTTAGAAATAAAGGGAGGCATGAGGCTAAAAAATTTACATAATATTGGTTCAACATACAACTTTTGAAATCGACTCTTTTAAGGAAATAAACTTTGCCCCAGTTTCATTTCATTCTGGGTAATTTGAATTTTCTTTTGGTTGGACCGAACCCAGAGTAGGGCTGCCTACGTATCTTGTCATAACAAGAATCAGGTCAAACGTAGTTCATACATCTTATTCTTTTGCTTGAATTTTTTTCTAACTTCGGCTCTCTTTTTTGGCTCTTTTTAGAGAGGGGCAGAGATTTTTTTTTTGCTGACTCTATTTCTTTTTGGCACTTCTTTTGACTATATCTCTCTTTCTTGACACCTTTATTTTTCTTTTCTTTCTTTTTATTTTTTAGTTTTTCTCAAACTCTATTTTGATTCCAAAAGAGGTATGTAAAAGAAAATAAAATTAAAGCTCAAAGGAGATAACGAAGGATGAAACAATATTTGGAGAGCAGAATGAAATGCCTTCGTCATATCAATCCTTAAAAATGCAAGTGTTTAACATACAATCTGAGAGTGAACATAAAAATGCTATACATCTTTCTTAACATTAATTTTGACTGAACACGTATGTCAATGTTTCTCATGCACATAAAACATACAAGTCTACATGTGTTGTAGTTTCCTTATAGTAGATGACTCATGTCTTTATTTTTTTGAGCTAACTTTCTTTTGCTTCTTCTGACTGTGGAAACTATATCTCCTCTGATTGATTTTATTCAAAATATTTGAGATGGACCTTCTCACTGAATACCAAATCATTTTTATTCACAAAGTGATTGTCTAAGTATATTCAAGTGAGGTTGTAACTATGTCCCCAAACACTTCAACATTTTACTTATTTTCTTAGATGCTATCTTTTTCTAACTTTAGCTCTCTCATTTAATGTTTCATAATTAAGCTGCATTTCAAGATCCGATCAAAAATTTCATAGACATGTCATAATACTAGAATCAACATAAAATGTATTGTGTAAAGAAGATAAACAAACTACTTAAAAACAAGGAAAAACAAACAAGGACACCACATTTCATTAAAACAAAAGGATAGAAGGGTTTAAACAAAAATGATAGACATACAAAACTAGATAGATTTCGAACTACAATCCTGAAATAATTCAAAAAACAGAAAGAAAAACAAAACAAACTACTAACAATCCTTCCCAGTAAGGAAAGAAATGACTTTCCAATTGTTGAGCTTGACATCTTAGCCACTCGTTTGCATATCAACATGACTAGAGCTTCCACTACTGTCCAAAACATTTACTTCAACAAATAAATTTTGGATCCCTATGCTTAACTCATTATTTCTCACGTATTTTGCATTACCATGTGTTAATTAAGGATTCCGTGTGACGCTCATAGTGTCAATGTTTTGCACTACAATTAATTTTTCTTAAATCATCCTTTCTATTCTTTTTTTCAAAGCATGACAATCCTCAATACTATAATTCTGAATATCAGAATGATATACACATCATACATGAGGATCAAAATTTCTTGAATGTGGATCAGGAGTACACTCAAGGAGAGGAGTAATTATGCCCAACTTTCTCAATCTCTAGAATAAACTGGCATATGAGTCTTCAATTGGTGTAAAATTATTCTTTGACTTTATCCTCTTTGCAAACTCCGGCCTCGATTAAAACTTGGACTTAGTAGTTCCTTGATAAATATATGGGGGTCGAGGATGATGTTGAAAAATAGGCGCATGCAATTGGGGATAAGAAAATGGATGAGCATACAACTGTGCATTGTTCAAAGGATACTGAAGAAGTGGGATGAAATATCTTGGGTTTTGCAAAGAGGAACCTTGTTGTAGGTGAGCATATGTATTTGATGTGCAAGTTTGGAATTGAGGCTGACAATATTGCTGAGTTGGAATCCTTGAGCTCTGCTTTGCCCCTGTAACGACAATAGGTACGTTTTCCTTCTACTTCTCTTCAGTCTCTCTCAATTGATGGCAATATCATCCTAAATGTTTTATAGAATCCTCATACTCATCATGTTCTTCAAATTTTGATATCTCAAGGCGTGGTGGAAGGTTAATACTTGAAGACATGTCCCATTCTTTATATGCAATATCTTCATAATTCGCAATTTCTTGAGAATTTTTCATAGCCTTTTCTGTGCTCTTCATTCTCCTAGACATTTTTTCTTGCTCTTCTGTCATGTCAGACTTCTTAGTAAGAAATTTTGGTGGTCCAATTAACATAGATGTGGGCTTAGGAGTATAATAGTGATCATCAAGAGTGTTGAACATCGACTCACTAGCAGATTGGGAAAGGATAATCGCCGGATGAAAAGACAAAGTGGAAGACTCAGTAGAGGGTTGAGCAACAGAAACAGAGACTATAGGTGGTTCTATCAATGTGGTAGATTTATACTAAAGATCTAGAGAATGAGTGATGGAAATATTGGGATGCTTTTGGCTTGGAGTAAATTCTGAGGCATGTTGTGGCGCATAACCAACAACAGTAAACTGACCTTGCAATTCTAGTGAAAAACTCAAGGTATTGTAGGGTCAATAGTGGAAAATAAAGGAGGAGGCAGCCCACTGTCCCAAGCTCGATACATTTCCATCATTTGTTGCCTCAAACTCACAATTTCTTACTTTAAAATCTCATTTTTCTGACTCTTTGCCTGATCTATGATGTCACTCTCTATATTCTTGCTAGACATGACTCTCTTCCCTGGACTTGATGTAATATGGAGGACCAACTAAAATTCCACAAACCAACTACTTTAAACTAGCTGTAATGAATTAACAAAGGCGTTAGAATGCAACATATTTCAAAAACTCTTTTCTTGTATCTTCTTTTTGAAATGATCACCGAACCCTAAAAAGGCGTCTACGTATCTCATTAAGATGAGAATCATGTGTACGTAGTTCATAAAAATTGGAGATATGAAGAAACATACTTTTTTTAAATTTTTTGAATAATGAGAAATAATTTTTTTTAATTTTTGAATTTATTAAATAATTTTTTTAATTTTTGAATTTATTAAATAATATTTTTTATTTTTGAAAACATTTTTTTTTGGTTTAGAAGAAAAGACAATCATTTTTTAAGATCACCAAATCCATTGGGGACCACCTACGTATCTCATTAAGATGATAATCAGGTTTACACAGTTCTTGAAATATATGTCGTAAAAAATTCAGTCTCAAGATCCCTAAAGGTTCAGAGCTATATATATATATATATATATATATTATTGTAAAAACTTTGTCTCATGACCCCTAAATATTCAGGGCTGTTAAGATTTATATTGTTTTATTTATTTTATAAAAACTTAGCCTCATGGTCCCAAAAGATTCTGGGCTATTAAGATATATATATTTTTATTTATTTTATAAAAACTTAACCTCATGATCCCTAAAGATTCAGGGCTATTAAGATATATAAAAATTGAACTTGAGGATTAGAAAAATAATTATGAAAGTAATTATATATTTTAAAATATTCCTCAATAAATCTATGAATAATTTTTCAAAAGATAGGGTCGTATCCTGAGAAGGACTTCCTACTTATCCCGCTAAAGAGTGAGAATCAGACCTTCATAGTTCATAAAGACCTTTAAAAAAAGACTGTGTATATTATTAATTTATTCGAAAAATGATTTATTAAATTTGAGGACAATATACTCTCCTACATTTTTCCAAGTCTCCTAAAAGCCTGTCAACAATCACATGACCTTCCAAATAAATGTCATGGAGCACATAGGATGCACATGTTGGTCATTATAAAGGGACACCAGTCCTAGACAGACCCGGCCCTTGTGTCGAGTCCCGCTAAGTCAAATGCATATGATGCAAATAAAACGAAACCTAATAGGGATAACCTGATTCTGAGTTTTCAATTCTTCTAAGTTTATATTACTAGGGATAGGTGTCTAGACTGGCTTACTCGAGCGGACACTCGAGTCGGGGAGAGATAACTTATTTGGTAGCAGTGCTACTCCGCCTTCGTTGCCGATCCGAACCCCACCTAACATGTGTGACTATAATCCTTCACCAGATGCCTTGACACTATGACTATCTCAAAAATAAAGTAAGATGCATACGCTGCATTCCTTCTATCCTATTTCAGAGACTCAGAGGGGATACGCAAGAGAAGACAGTTTATAAATACAATTCAACAATATCAAAATAAAAAATGAGCGGCAAATAGCACATTAGGCCAACAAACATAATATCAACAATAATTAAAACAAGTAAAAATCAATACCAAAAGCTCAAATTCTAGTTAGTATCTCCAGCAGAGTCGCCAGAGATGTCACACCCCTTTTTCGCTCGATGAGGTCGAAGTTGAAGGATTTTTCCAATTAAAGTGACAATATTGAATAGGGATTGATTTATTTATAGAGTCGTCACTTGGAATTGAGTTATGGTGTTTCAAGTCACCTTTTTGAATCCCTAATCAAAAGGAAATGACTCTTTATTTTGGTCTGCAAAAACAGAAGAACGGATAAGAAATTTTGTTGATCGAGAAGAAGGTGTTAGGCAACCCTTAAGTCCCGTGATTCTAGCATGGTCGTTTTTATTGACTTATCTTGACTTAAATTATTTTTATAAATTATATTTAGGCCTAAGTTCGCTCATTTTAATATCTAAAATCTGTCTATATATGTTTTATATTAAATTAATGGAAGTTAATTTTTAGAAAATATTTTCCAAGGTGCATTATTGCATCCTTGAATTTGAAATATCTCAAAAAGATGTGTACGCTGCATTCTTAATTGTGACGAATATTTAAACACACCTAAACTTGTCTAGCATTTAAAAACCTTTTCCTACTCGAAGTGTTACCTAATATTAATAATAAACTTGAGCAAAATTCATTTAAAACGATAAATTAATTTAGCAAAAAATTATCAAATTTTGGTAACAATAATAAATAAAATAACAATAATAATAATAATAATAAAAAGTAATAAATAAATAAAATAAAAATTAAATAATAATAAAAATAAAATAATACAGATGCACAAAAAATAACTATGTTATTTAATTTTATTATGATTCTCCAAAATTTATTCACTTTAAAATAATACAGATCCTAAATTATACTATATCAGTCTAAGTAAAATACAAATACTAAATGTTTGACCTTGTTTTGAAAATAAAAGAAAGTCGATAGCGTCGTTGTCCGGCGAATTTCTCTGAAAACAGTGGCGAATGGCGATTGATTTTTGAGATTTTTCGATAGTGGCATAATTGGAACAGCCCGTACATGATTTTCCCATAATTAAATTGAACAACGAGTTTTAATACTTCTGTTGTTGGATTTGACCTTTTCTGACAGGCTTCCAATGTTTTTCGGTGATGGAAAAAGAGATCGGGAGGGATATGGCTCGCCGATAAAGATTGTTTCACCGGCGCTAGTGGCGGTTGTCGGTAGATCCAATATTGGTTTTTCGATGATGGGTTCACCGGTGGTTGGCCGGATCTGATGGGGAGAATGAGGAGGGGCAGTGTCGGTGGTGGCTGGTGGAAGAATGCCTGCCGGCTGCTAATTCCGACATCGGCAGTTATAGTTACGGGAAAAGGAGAAGCGGCAGATCTGGAAGTGGTTTCCTGCAGCAGTTCGCCGGAATTGTACCAGCAGAATGAATTTGGTCAGAGCCAAAACTGATTCATTAATATTCACAGCGATTGACTTGCCGGAAATTGAATTTTTAGTCATTTTCTTTCTTATTTTACCCTCCACTTTCTCATTTTTCTCATCTCGATTTCTCTCTTGTTTCACTGATTTTTCCCCTCCGTTTTGCTATCTCTGTGTGCGTAATGATGTAAATCTTATATAGTGATTGTGAGAGTATCTTCTTTTTTCCAGTAAGTATGTGTATGTGTAGTGTTGTTAACTCTGTCAATTTTCATTAGACAAGAAAACAAATGAAGTATTCGTTATTGTGTGCCTATTTTTCATATTTTCTGCTTTTTCTTTTTGTTCTAAATTTATTTTAACTTGACAGTGTTAACACACAATATTTTAATACCCAATACATCTATGTACTAATATATGAATATCTGATAACTTAATCATAAAACATATAATAACAGAAAATTTACGTAATCAATCAATCATATGGACCAAATATTGCATGAGATCACTTGAACATTTCATTTATACTTTTCCACAGAAAATTTACAACAGAAATAGAATAGGATCCAAATAGAAGTTGTATGTCAACTTAATTGAATACGAAAGTAAGACGTTATCACCGGAAACTCAAACAAAAATCTGAAACTCAAGTCATAACTCTTTCTCTTATTTGTTTTCTTTTTGTTTTGCCTTTTCTCCCTTTTTTTATTATTTGTTTTTCTCTCCATCTGTGTTCTTTCTTTTTGATTTTTTCCAGTGTCTGACTGTCAAAGTACTTAATCCTCTGGGGATAAGGGGAAATTCCTTAAATATAGAAAACGTGGGGGGAACAGTTAAAAATTAGAAAGGGGGAGGGGGAATTTAAAATTTTAAAAATAAAATTCTTTTCTTTTTCTTTTTTTGTCTATTAATAATTATAAATAGAAATAAATAATAAATAAAAATAAATGAATAAATAAATAAAATAATATAATAATAATAATAAATATAAATATAACTAATTAATTTTTATATTTTAAGAAAATATAATAAAAATTTATAATTAGTTGAACATATATATAATTAAGATAATATTAAAACTACTAATTTATTTATTTAAAATTTAAAAAGAAAAATATTTTGATTTTTGTATTAATTTTTATAATTAGAATAAAAACAAAATAAATATACCAAAATTAACTTTATTTATTTATTTATTTTTAAACTAAAATTTATTAAAAATAAGACATAAAATAATATAGGATCAAAATATAAATATTTAATATTAAAAAATAAGTTAAAATTCGGGAAGGATAAAAAATCACATGTCTACAGAGTCATCAAAAAGTTATGAAACAACACAAAGACTTGAAAGGAGTCCATTAGTGAGTCAAAGTGTATTTATTCAAGTGTATACCTTTATGTTCATGAGTCGTGTGTTTCAGTCTAAGGTAAGATGTGTACTCAGTCCCTTTCAAAAACTTCTTGCAGACGTCTCGCTTAAGGGGAAAGATATGTATCTGAATATTGGGATGGTATTTTCACTTGAGAGGTAGTATAAATTGGGATGTTATGACCTATGAATAGTAAGATAATCTCAAGGTTAGTGATATAAAGTCATAAGTTTAGAAGTCAGGGTAAGGATAACTCCTTAGTAAAAAGGATAATTGTATTGTGTAACCTTTAAGTAAGTGAATGAGTGGTATGCTCATATTGTGTGATTGACTATGGTTGTACAAAGATTTGTAGATTTTATGGTAGTAAGTAGAGAAAGTGATTAGTTATGATGATTTAGAATTTATTTGAAATAGGGAAGAAGCTCATGATGGATAACTATTATTATAGTAAAATCATTTTTAAGTTGTTAATAGAAGAATAGAATGACTAATAATTTATAAATTTAGCATTCGAAATCTTAAAAAGAGGAGCTCAGTGATATTTATAGTATTTTGGAGGTAGTTTGAATGTATGCATAGGTAAGTGAATGTGACGTGAGGGAGGATAATGTGTTATATACCATATTGGGTTATGTTATAAGCTTAAGATCGACTATCCTTATTATGTGACTTACTAGACTGAGGATCCCTTAGTTTTTATCTGATAGTTGTAAGTCAGTTTAATATGTGAGAAGATATGTGCTAAATTTTAAAGGGATAGTTGTAAAGTTGTAGAGAAGATGTGCCTGTAGGCGGTAGTTAAGTGAAATAAGGAATTAAAGTTGATTTTTCTATTAAAAAATTGACGGACTAGTACGTTTAAACATAATATGAACGGTTTACAAGTCTTAATATGACGATAACAATATGGGAATGCCTTAATGAAAGACTCCATGGTTAAAGATTTATAAACGTTTTACCCTAATATTTGTTTGTTACCAAATATTTTAGGACTCTTAATTTTTTCTTTTTACATATATTTTAGGATTCAATGTTATAGTTAATATTATCAACATAATTAAGTAATAAGTTAAGCAAATAGTAAAAAGATGATTTTTTCTATTATGGAATCTTTTAATACAACAACAACAACAACAACAACAAACCCAGTGTACTCCCACAAAGTGGGGTCTAGGGAGGGTAAGATGTACGCAGTCTATAGCGCTACCTCCAAAGAAGTAGAAAGACTGTTTCCAATAGTCCCCCGGCTTATGATAAAGAATAATAAATAGAAATAATAAATAAGGAGTAAGAAATAATAAAATAGAAATTAGAGAACTACGAAATACGAGAAATAAGGGCAACATGAAAATAAGAAAATATGAACTAAGAAATAGGGAATAGGACACCCACCTAGTAGTGACATACACTTACAAACCAAATACACCTATGTACACATTCCTAGGATTACTAACCCGGATACACAAGATCTCTCCTGACTGCTTGCTACAACCCACACACTCACACTGGCCTTCTACCCTTATCCGCGACCTCCGCTCCTTCTTATCTAGGGTTATGTCCTCGGTAAGTTACAACTGCTCCATGTTATGTCTAATCACCTCCTACCAGTATTTTTTAGGCCTACCTCTACTCCCTCTGAAGCCATCCAACGCTAGCCTCTCACACCTACGAACTGGGGCATCTGTGTCCCTCCTTATCACATGCCCAAACCATCTCAGCCTTCCTTCCTGTAGCTTGTCCTCTATCAAAGCCACTCTCACCTTCTCCTGGATAATCTCATTCCTAACTCTGTCCCCTATAGTAAGCCCACACATCCAACACAACATTCTCATTTCCGCCATCTTCAATTTTTGGATGTGGGAGTGCTTGACTGGCCAACACTTCGCTCCATACAACATGGCCGAACGGACTGCCACTCTATAAAATTTTCCTTTAAGCTTAAGGGGCACCTTCTTATCACACAACAATCTTGAGGCAAGCCTCCATTTCATCCAACCTGCTCCAATACATTTAGCGACATCCTTATCAATCTCACTATTCTCCTAAATCATAGACCCAAGATACTTGAAACTGTCCCTCTTACAAATATCCTGGGAGTCCAACCTCACCACCACTTCGTCCTCTAGCCTCAAGTTACTAAACTTGCATTCCAAATACTCCGTCTTGGACCTACTCAACCTGAACCCCTTAGACTCAAGGGTTTGCCTCCAAACCTCAAATTTATCATTCACACCCCCCGCGTCTCATCAATCAACACTACATAATCCACAAATAATATACACTAAGACACCTCTCCTTGAATACTCCACATCAACACGTCCATTACCAACATAAATTAGATCGGACTAAGACTTGACCCCTGTTGTAACCCTGTCTAAACCAAAAAATTCTCTGAGTCTCCTCCTGCCGTCCTCACCCTAGTCTTCTCTCCATCGTACATATCCTTAATAACTCTGATGTATGCCACCAAGACCTTTCTCACCTCCAAGCATCTCCAAAAAACCTCTCTTGAGATTTTATCATACGTTTTTCCAGGTCGATGAACACCAAGTGTAGGTTCTTCTTCTTTTCTCTAAACTGCTCCACCAATCTCCTTACCAAGTGGATTGCCTCTGTCGTCGAACGACCGGCATAAATCCAAACCGATTCTCCAAAATGGACACGACCCTTATCAATCTACGCTCAACCACTCTCTCCCAAGTATAGAGTCTTTTAATGGAGGGAAAAAAGTTCAAATCACTTTTCTAAGGGTCTTCACATTTTTAATATATTATAAATTATAGATATAGATAGATTGTAGATTATAGATTATAGATATAAATATAGATATAAAATATATATTATAAATACAGATTATAGATATGAAGTAAATTTTGCTAATAATCACGAATATTCACGGGGAATGAGAATTTCAATTATTTCAATACAAACATGCACTTGATTATGGTGGTATCACAACTCATCTCCGAAAGAGGCTGAATAATTGAGAATAGTTATTTTGAAATCTACTTCTAAAGTAGTAAAGCTGAAATCTATTCATGTCATAGTAAATATGAAATTTACTAAAGAAAAAAAATACATGTCATGGTAAACTTGTGTTTACTACTATAAATGAGTTCATAAGTTGATATGAACGATTGTGACATCTCGAAGATATGTATATTGAGTATTAGACATGTATTGAAGAGCTAAAAGATACTTTAAGAATTGTTTATGTTGTTTGTTCTCATGATAAGTTGGCTGGACCAACTAATTTTGGGATTGGATCCCTTAAAATCTGGAAAAGTATAAAAGGTGAATAAGGTCCCGTTCACCTATCATGTGATATGTTGAAAAAATGCATCAATAAGATAATCACATATACCTGTAAGACCCCGCAAAAATCCTATGCGTAACTCAGTCCCTTAGAGCTTGACAAAGGGTCCCAGACTTAAAAAATTTCAGCTAAGTATTAGAACTTAGTCTTTTCTAAAGCCCTCAAACTTTAAGGAATTTATTTATGACCTTTACAACCTCCGAAAGTTAGTTTTTAAGTTGATTCATGATCGGGGGAGTCAATAGTATATCTTGGGTTAGTTTCAAAATTTTTGGACAAGCGTAAGGGCGTGTTTGAAACTCCAAAACAACATCTCAAGGCATTTAGCCCGCGACGCCTTGCTTAGTTCGGTGCTAGGTGAAGCCCGCAATGGAGACCGCGACACCTCACCCAGAGTGGCACTCCAGAGCCCGCGTCGCCCTGGCTAGTTCGACCCGTATATTTTCTGCTATTTTGTTCCGCATTGTAAAGGGCAAATGGGTCATTTTCCTTCACCCCACAGCTCCATAACACGAGATTGAAGCCCCAAATAGAAAAATCATTCATTATTTTCACAAAATACTCTCAAGAACAAGCCCTACCTTCATCAAGTTCAAGAAACAAACCTTAAGAATTCACCCCAATCTCCACGAAATTAGCAATTAAGGTATGTGAAGTGTTCATCCAAGGGTTCCTTCCACCCTTGGAGTTCAAGAAACTATTTAAAACTTCAAGTGTATTAATTTTGTGAATTCTATATTGGGTTTGATTATAATGATTAATTGGGTTTCTAATCCATGTTTTATTACAAGTTTCATGTGTAGTTAATTGGTATATGTGTAGTACCATATGAATTCATGTTAAACTCTTGAATATGTAAATTTACTGTGGTAGTCATGATGCATTGGCATGTTGTTCATGCCCAAGTATATGGTTATGCCTTCCATGTGTTTGACAAAATACCTAAGTGAATAAATTATGCATTGTGGTCCATTGGTGACCTTATGATGAATTCATGCTAGAACTACATGTTCCAAATTTTCTCCCATGTTAAAGTTATACTTTGTAAGTGATTGATGGACTGTCCATGAGAATTGAATAGTGAAATTATGATATGCTAGCATGCGTTTCCATTCATGTACAAGACCAAGAATATGGCAAACTGTCTCAGTGACTACATTTTAAATAGTTGACTGTTGTCATGCTATCAAGAAGTGCCATGTCTTAGTATTATCTATGTTATTGAGTATTAGGTGTATTTAATACCCGATAATTTAGCTGTTTACCAAGAGCCAATGTTAGTACAAAATAGTAACTATCATATTATGATCAGTAGTACTCTCAGTCAGATACGAAACTCAGTAGAACAGAGTCAGTTACAAAACTCAGAAAAACTCAGTATCAGTCCAGTTCAGTAAATCAGTTCAGTGTCTTTCAGTTAGGAGTAGGATTCATCACCGAGTGAACCCAAGGATGGGGATTCTCCTGCCAGCAAAGGGTGTGATCCTTAGAAACAGTCCTTGCATTCTAGAACTACATAGCCATCATAGGTTGACACATCAATCTGCCATTAGAGAATTGATAAAGTGTCTTACCTACCAGTTAAGGGTACCACTGTTCTCATTCAGAGAAACTGCCAAATGAGGGTGACTCAATATTTGTCTTTACCTGTGGTATGGTACTGACACCCTTCTAGTTGGGGTTATAGGTTGGACCCCAATACAGTTTAGAGAAGGGGCATATCGGTTAGATGATTACCTCTCACAATCTTAGTTTCAGTTCCAGTCTCAATATAAAACTCAGTTTAGTTCTACAGAAATCAGGACTATCAAATATTCAGAACAGTCTCTCTTACAAAGAGGTTCCAGTTGAAATCCTTGACTACCATATTTACAGATTGAGGAATAAAGAATTCCCTCTAGTTAAAGTTCTTTGGTAGAATCAGTCCGTTAGGGTGCTACTTGAGAAGCAGAAGCATACATGCGGACCAAGTATCCTCACCTCTTCTCCGCGAAGTCAGACTCAGCCCAAGAAAACTATTTTTCCTTAAACTTACTCAGTTTCATGCTCAGATTTCCCTTACAAACTTGGTATCAGTTGCCATCACATATTCAATCATACATTCACGAGTCAGTTCAGTCAGGCATTCATGCATCAGATATGCATTTTCAGTATGAAATTTCAGTATATCAGTAGTTATAGTTATGTAATCGTGTTCAGTTATGCATGTTCGGTACATGAATTCAGTCTATTAGTATTTTCAGCCTAGTCAGTCTCATTCGAGGATGAATGTTCCCAAGGGGAGATATTGTTAGACCCCTAAAAAATCTTAATTGTAACTTAGTCCCTTAGAGCTTGATAAGGGGTCCCAGACATAGAAAATTTCAGCTAAGTGTTAGAACTTAGTCTTTTCTAAATCCCTCAAACTTTGAGGAATTTATTTACGACCTTTCCGACCTCCGAAAGTTAGTTTTTAAGTTGATTCATGATCAGGGGAGTCAATAGTACATCTCAGGTGAATTTCGGAATTCTCGAACAAGCGTAAGGGCATATTTTGAAACTCCAAAATAGCAGCTCAAGGCGATTAGCCCGCGGTGCCTTTCTCAGTTCGGTGCCAGGTGAAGCCCACAATGAAGAACGTGACGCCTCACCCAGAGTGGCACTCCAGAGATCGCGACTCCCTGTCTAGTTTGACCCGTATATTTTTTGCAGTTTTGTTCCGCATTGTAAAGGGCAAATGGGTCATTTTCCTTCACCCCACAGCTCCATAACATGGGTTTAAAGCCCTAATTAGCAAAATCACTCATTCTTTTCACAAAATCCTCTCAAGAACAATCCCTACCTTTATCAAGTTCAAGAAATAAACCTCAAGAATTCACCCCAATCTCCACGAAATTAGCAATTAAGGTATGTGAAGTGTTCATCCAAGGGTTCCTTCCATCCTTGGAGTTCAAGAAACTATTTAAAACTTCAAGTATATTGATTTCGTGAATTCCATATTGGGTTTGATTATAATGATTAGTTGGATTTCTAATCCATGTTTTATTACAAGTTTCAAGTGTAGTTAATTGATATATGTGTAGAACCATATGAATCCATGTTAAACCCTTGAATGTGTAAATTTATTGTGGTAGTCATGATGAATTAGCATGTTGTTCATGACCAAGTATAAGGTTATGCCTTCCATGTGTTTGACAAAATACCTAAGTGAATAAATTATGCATTGTGGTCCATTGGTGACCTTATGATGAATTCATGCTGGAACTACATGTTCCAAATTTGCTCCCATGTTAAAGCTATACTTTATAAGTGATTGATGGAATGTCCATGAGAATTGAATAGTGAAATTATGATATGCTAGCATGCGTTTCCATTCTTATACAAGCCCAAGAATATGGCAAATTGTCTCAGTAACTGCATTGTGAATAGTTGACTGTTGTCATGTTATCAAGAAGTGTCATGTCTTAGTATTATCTATGCTATCGAGTCCTGGGGATATTTAATACCCGATAATTTAGCTGTTTACCTAGAGCCAGTGTCAGTACAGAATAGTATCAGTCATGTCATGATCAGTTATACTCTATGTTAGATACGAAACTCAGTAGAACTCAGTCAGTTATAGAACTCACAAAAACTCAGTAAACGCAGTATAAGTCCAGTTCAGTTCAGTACATTAGTTCAGTGTCTTTCAGTTGGGAGTAGGATTCAACACTGAGTGAACCAAAGGATGAGGACTCACCTACCAACAAAGGGTGTGATCATTAGAAGCAGTCCCTGCATTTCAGATTTCATAGCCAGCGTAGGTTGAGACATCAACCTTCTAGTTGAGGGTTGATGAGGTGTCTTACCTGCTTGTTGAGGGTACCACCATTCTCATTCAGAGCACCTTCCAGATGAAAGTGACTCAACATTTGTCTTTACCCGTGGTACGGTACTGACACCCTTCTAGCTGGGGTTACAAGTTGGACCCCAAATCAGTTCAAAGAAGGGGGATGTCTATTAGATGATTACCTCTCACAGTCTCAGTTTTAGTTTCACTCTCAGTATAGAACTCAGTTCAGTTCTATAAAAGTCAAAACTGTCAGACACAATCACTTAGTTATCAGTAATACAGTATTAGTAAACTCGTATATCAGTAAACCAGTGATTTAGAACTCAGTATTCAATGTTACCATGATCTCAATCTCAGTTTAAGCATTCATACATGTACTCGTGTTTAGTTATGTTCATGTTATTCAGTCAGTTATTCTTCATGCATATAAACTCATGCACATCAGCCTACCTCACTTAGCATACTAGTGCATTCAAAGTACTGACGCATGCTTTTCTCTTGCGCTATGATGTCTTATATCATAGGTTCAGACGCATGGTCTCCCGACCGCACTTAGCAGCCCAATCCATCAGCAGCAGAGTTAGTGGTAAGTCCTCATAGTTCGAGGATAGATTTATCATTTTAGTTATATCAGTACTCAATTTACTTCAGTAGTCGGAGTTAGTTGGGAACTTGTCCAATTAGCTCCTTGTTCAGACAGTAGAGGCTTTTCAAACTAGAGTATTTCAGACAGATATTCAGTATTTATTTTATATTTAAATCTTATGGCAGATTTTTGCCTAATTTTCGCATAATTACAGTATTGTTATTCAGTTATTATAGCAGGTACCAATCATATGTTAGCTTGTGGTCCTTCGGGATTATGAGCACCGTGTAGTGTCTGGGATGCAGACTTAGGGCATTACAAACTTGGTATCAAAGCCTAAGGTTCAACAGAGTCCTAGGAAGTTTGAAAGATGCGTCTAGTAGAGTCTTATGCATCGGTGTGTAGCGCGCCACAATTATAAGCGAGAGGCTATTAAATGTTTTACAAAAAGTTTCCTTTCTTTCAGTAATTATGTCGTGCGGGTGAGCACAAGCTCAAGTTAAACTCTTTATCTAATCCAAGTTTCTATTTCGTTTACAGAATATGCCTCCAAAGAGGACTAAGGCAAGAGGAATGGGAGACCAGCCAACACCTCAGCCCGTCCATCCAGATCCCCTGGATGAACATGTCTTCCACGCTAAATTTAGAGCAGCTTTCACCACCCTAGCTCATTCAGTAGCAGCCTAGAATGAATGCTCAGCTGCCGTTCTGGCCAACCCAATGGCTAATACTGCTGCATCCAGGATTCAGGGCTTCACCCGAATGAATCCTCCATATTTTACTAGGTCTACGTCAGATGAGGACCCTCAGGAATTTCTCGATCAGGTTGAGAAAGTTACAAATATTATGGGGGTGACTGCTATTGAGAGTGCTGAGTAGGCTGCATATCAATTGTAGATGTGTCTTACTTATGGTTCAAGTAGTGGAAAACAGAGAGGGAAGAAGATGCAGCGCCTATAGAATGGGGGAGTTTGCCACTGCTTTTCTTGATAGGTTCTTCCCACTGGAGTTGAGGGAAGCGAAGGTTTTGGAATTTATAAATATGAAGCAAGGAAACATGATAATAAAAGTGTATTCTCTCAAGTTTACTCAATTATCTAGACACGCTCCTCATGTGGTGGCAGATAGCAGGACTAGGATGAGTAAGTTTGTGTATGGGGTTTCTAGTTGTATGGTCAAGGAGTGTAGAACAGAAATGCTGATTAGGAAGATGGATATATCCAGGCTCATGGTCCATGCTCAGCAGATAGAGGAGGCTAAGAGTAGGGAGAAGAAGAGGGAGAATGAGAAGGCGAGGACAAGTAGTTTCAATATCGCCCAACCTATGTTAGAGGGAGGAAATCATTCTCGGTTCCACTCGAAATTCTCAGTTCCAGCTCCATCCTCAACCAGTGCCCCAGTGCCCTAGTGCCAAAATTTAGAAACGGCAACAGAGACAGGGCGCCAAGCCCTAAGCCTCAGGGTAGTGCCAGCAACGCCCGAACCAATCCTCTTTGCCAGAAATATGACAGAAACCACTAGGGTATCTGCAGGACTGGCAGTGATGTATATTTCGGGTGTGGCAAGCCGGGTTACAGAGTCAGATGTTATCCCAGTCAGGTTCCCAGGGTCAGCATAATCGTCCCCCAGCCCAGTCAACTCGCCCGAATCAGCATTGTGCCTCTTCCATTGCCACCAGTGGGGAACACCCAAACAGACTCTATGCCCTTCAGTCGCGATAGGATCAAGAAAGTTCTCCTGATGTGGTCACTAGTACGTTATTAGTTTATCATTTACATATTTATGCTTTGCTAGATCCAGGAGCTTCTTTGTCCTTTGTTACACCCTATATAGCTGTTGACTTCGGAGTCAGTCCCAAAATTCTAGCAGAGCCTTTCTTAGTCTCTACCCCAGTGGGTAGTGGTGTATAGACCAAACCGTCAAGTCAAATCGAACCAATTAACCAAATCAAACCGAAAAAAATGACTTATGGTTTGGTTTGGTTGGTTTGACATTGAAAAAAAATCCGATCATTCTTGATTTGGTTTGGTATTAGCAAAATTAACACCAAAAACCAAACCAACTTAATATATATAATTTTAATTTTTTATACATAAAAAAAATTACTTATAAACTACATTTTAATTACTTTAAACTACTTTTATTACTTTTTTGTATTAGCATATATATATATATATATATTCTTGAGCCTTTAATTATAATATTTATCCATTAGTAATAAAGCAATACAAAATCCAATATATTAATATAAAAACCGAAAAACTCTTCAATTACCTCTCTTTTCATTTATGTTTCCAAGAGTTCTACTTTTCCTCTTGTTAGAGGTTTTGCAACGCAATTTGGTCAGAGATTTTACCTTTGTCGTGGACGAAGTAAACTTCCACCTTCACAAGGTACTCATTCTTCATAAAATCTTTAAAACTAGATTTCACTTTTAGTATCAAATTGATGTTTCCTTTATGATGTTTTGTTTCTGTGTTCTATAGGATTCAATGCTGATGCTACGACAAGTCTCAAGTTGTTTTGTTCGCATTAATTGTTAGATGGAGGAAACACCTAGAATAGACATAGAAATGATTGTCGACAATTCTCCGGCTTTATCGGTACCTCAAAAGAGAGGTAAAAGCACTCCTCCTCTCCGTCCTTCTAAAAAGAAAAAAAGAACAAATCCTACAGATCCCAATCCTATAGATGGTAATACTGAAAGAGAAACGTCATAGATTTGGGATCACTTTCGTAAATTTATCGCTAAAGAAGGTAAATGTAGAGCAAAATGTAAATATTGTGTCAAACACTTTGCTGCCAAGATCAAAAAAAATGGGACTTCTACATTATGGTCACATTTAAATGAAAAATGTCTCAAATCTCCCTTTAGAGTTGTTGATAGAAGGCAGTCAGCATTGAAACATGTACCAATCAAATTAGGGGGACAAGAAAATGGAACAAGTTTTATTAAAAAAGTGGTGTATTGTTTGTCCATCTTGCACTTCTGCCGACTGTCATACAGCGTGGATGGTCATGGTAGAAGGAAGGAGGTTGCGATAGCAGGTGTTGTGACTACTGACACAAGTGTTAAATGCAGATAAGTAGGAGAGATCCTAGGGGTAAGAGTAATGTGAAATAGAAAAGTGACAACTCACCTAGTTATGTACCACAAATAGTCACTTGTATCTCTGGTAATATTTATTTCCTCCAAGAGACCAAAAGATCTAATTGATGAGCTGTCATCTAATGTTAATATATCTTCATTGCAACTCTCCCAAGATAGCATCTCTGAATTAGTTGGTAGCATTTCCGTCTTTGATGTTTGAACTCCAACCTGCACATGGAATTTAAAAGCAATTAAATCCTTGCTATCAGATTGTTAGCGAGTAGCATAAATGAACTCTTTAACTTCTGGAAGATGCCAAAGCAGCTCATGAGTACTATTGAATGTACCGAAGTTCCCAAGCAGGTAAATTACGTACTTTGGCTGTGTTGAAGCGTACATTTCTACATTTCTCCTACTTTATTTTAGAAGTGCTAGTAGTTAATGTGCTTATCTTATAAACTATACATTGAATGTGGCTCATCTTTTGTATCAACTGGATATTATTTGTAGTTAGTCCACCTCCAACGGCTGAAACATGTGTCAATACTTCATGAATAATTTGGTTTATAGAATATACGTAGGGAAGATCCTCTTGTTGTTGGTTTAGAGAACCCATAAATTAACCTGCTAGCTACAGCCATGATGTTGCTTTCTACCATCTTAATTAATAATTTGTTTGATTTCTAAATAAACCCTCTGCTATGTTTATCTTAGCATGCCAAATTGCCAATGTTATGTACCTTCTGGAATTGATTATTTCAGTTGGAGTGTTTGTATTTAAGCGCTTTTAAGCTTGTCCTAATAGCACAGTCAGGTCAGCTAGAATAGGCACAATAAATAAAAATTCAGTTACTGGTGTGATGGCACAGGTTGTATAAAGTTATATAATTAAAAAAAAACCGAGAAAATTGAAAAACCGAGAAAATAAAAAAACGACTAAAACTAAAATTAAGAAAACCAACTGTATATTGGTTTGATTTGGTTTATAGATTTAAAAAACTGACATTATTGGTTTGGTTATATTTTAATGAAAAATCGAACCAACCCGACCTATGTACACCCCTACCAGTGGATAAATCTATCATAGCCCGATGGGTATACAAGAACTGTCCGGTTATGGTATCTCAGAAAGTCACCTCAGCAGACTTAGTCGAATTAGAGATGACCGATTTTGATGTCATTCTCGGCATGGATTGACTTCATTCCTGTTATGCCTTAGTCGACTGCAGAAACAGAATTGTCCAGTTTCAGCTTCCAAATGAGACCGTCCTAGAGTGAAGGGGTAGTACTTCAACACTTAAGGGTCAGCTTGTTTCCTACCTAAGGGCAAGAAAAATGATATCTACGGGGTATGTCTACCACATCGTTCGAGTCCAAGACTCTAGCTCAGAAACCCCTAATCTTGAATCAGTGTCAGTAGCATGTGAATTCCCAGATGTATTTTCCAAAGATCTTCCCGGAGTTCCTCCCGAAAGGAAAATTGACTTCAGAATAGACCTTCTTCTAGATACTCAGCCTATCTCTATTCCGCCATACAGAATGGCTCCAGCAGAACCCAAGGAGTTAAAAGAACATTTGAAGGATCTAATAGATAAGGGATTCATCAAGCCCAGTATATCCCCGTAGGGTGTACCAGTTCTATTCGTGCGTAAGAAAGACGGTTCCCTCAGAATATGTATCTACTATCATCAGCTAAATAAAGTCACGGTCAAGAACAAGTATCCACTCCTCAGAATCGATGACTTATTGACCAACTTCAGGGTGCCAGTTACTTTTCCAAGATAGACCTCAGATCAGGCTATCATCAGCTCAGAGTCAGGGAATGTGACATCCCAAAAATAGCCTTCAGAACTCGGTATGGTCACTTCAAATTCTTAGTTATGTCATTTGGTCTTACTAATGCCCCAACAGTTACCATGGACTTGATGAACCGTGTGTTCAAGCAGTATTTGAACATGTTCATCATAGTCTTCATAGATGACATCCTTGTCTACTCCTGCAGTGATCATGATCATGTAGACCATCTCAGAATAGTATTGCAGACTCTTAGAAACCATCAGTTGTTCGCCAAATTCAGTAAGTGCGAATTTTGGCTAAGGTCAGTAGTTTTTCTTGGTCTTATCATTTTCGGTGATGGCATTAGAGTTGATCCCCAAAAGACTGAAGCAGTAAGAAACTGGACCAGACCTATCTCTCCATCAGATATCCAAAGTTTCTTTGGTTTGGCTCGCTATTACAGATGGTTTATTGAGGGATTTTTTTCTACTTCCTCCCCTATGTCCAGATTGACTCTGAAGAAGGTTAAATTTTAGTGGTCAGATTCTTGTGACAAGAGTTTTCAAGAGTTGAAGACCCGACTCACTACAACCCTATTTTTTACTCTACCAGTTGGTTTAGATGTCTTTGTTGTGTATTGTGATGGTTCTAGGGTTGGTTTGGGATATGTTTTGGTACAAAGAGGTAAGGTCATAGCCTACGCCTCTAGACAGCTCAAACCTCATGAAAAGAACTATCCTACTCACGATCTTGAGTTAGCAGTGGTAGTATTTGTCTTAAAGATTTAGAGGCACTATTTGTATGGTATGCACGTTTATGTGTTCACTAACCATAAGAGCCTACAGTATGTGTTCTCTCAGAAAGACCTAAACTTCCATCAGAGAAGCTGGTTGGATTGCTGAAAGACTATGACATGAGTATCCTGTATTATCCGGGTAAAGCCAATGTAGTGGTTGATGCTTTAAGTAGGATGTCTATGGGTAGTGTTGCTCATGTGAAAAATGGTAAGAAGAAGTTAGCTCAGGAAGTTCATCAGCTTGCCCGACTAGGTGTCCGCTTAGTCGATTTAGCAGAAGGTAGTGTGTGGGTGCAGAGTAGTTTAGAATCATATTTTATTTCCGAGGTAAAGGAAAAACAAGACAGAGATCCCAATTTAGTCAAGTTGAAAGAATCAGTCAGAGATCAGAAGGTAGAGGTTTTCTTCCAAGGGGAGATGGTGTATTGCATTGTCAGGGTCGGCTATGCATGCCAGGTATAGATGACTTGAGGCAGCAAATTCTTGCAGAAGCGCATGGTACGCGTTACTCTATTTATCCAGGGGCCACTAAGATGTACCGTGATTTGCGGGAGATCTATTGGTGGAGTTGGATGAAGAGAGACATTACAAAGTTTGTAGCTAATTGCTCGATATGTCAGCAGGTTAAGATTGAGCATAAAAAACCTAGTGGGTTTATGCAGGGGTTCAGTATTCCCACTTAAAAGTGGAAAGAGGTAAACATGGATTTTGTGATGGGTTTGCCGCGTACCCGTCGTCAGCATAATTTAGTTTGGATCATTATAGACAGGATGACCAACTTAGCTCATTTCCTACCAGTCCATACCTTCTATTCAACCGAGTACTACGCCAAACTCTATATCAGATTGTTGGTCAGGTTACACGGAGTTTCATTATCTATAATCTCAGATAGAGGTACCTAGTTTACCTCTCATTTCTGGAAAGCCTTCCAAAAAGGTCTTGTGACCCAAGTTCACCTCAGTACAACCTTCCACCCTCAGAAAGATGGTCAAGCAGAAAGGACCATTCAGACTTTAGAGGATATGTTAAGAGCGTGTACAATAGACTTTAAAGGTAGTTGGGATGACTACTTGCCTTTGATCGAGTTCACATATAATAACAGTTATCATTCCATCATTCAGATGGCTCCATTTGAGGCGTTTTATGGATGGAGATGTAGATCTCCCATTGGTTGGTTTGAAGTGGATGTGGCCACAATAGTAGGGCCTGATTTGGTATTTGATACTTTGGAAAAAGTTCAATTAATCGGGGAAAGGCTTAAGACAGCTCAAAGCCGACAGAAATCGTACGCAGAAAGGAACTCGAGTTTGAGATTGGTGATTATGTGTTAAAAATCTATCCTATGAAAGGAGTGAAGAGGTTTGGCAGGAAGGGGAGGCTCAGTCCTTGATATATCGGTCCTTACTGAATTCTCCGCCATTTCGGAAAGGTAGCTTACGAGCTTGAGTTGCCTTCAGATCTAGATTCAGTACATCCAATATTTCATGTCTCCTTGCTTAAGAAATACATAGGTGACCCAGTAGTTGTAGCCCCTATAGGGGGAATAGATATTCAGAACAGTCTCTCTTACGAAGAGGCTCCAGTCGAAATCCTTGACTACCAGATTTGCATACTGAGGAATAAAGAAGTCCCTCTAGTTAAAGTTCTTTGGTGGAATCAGTCCGTTGAGGGAGATACTTGGGAAGAAAAAGTAGACATGCGAACCAAGTATCCTCACCTCTTCTCCGCGAACTCAGAATCAACCCAAGATAATAGTTTTTCCTTAAACTTACTCAGTTTTCTGCTCAGATTTCCCTTACAAACTTGGTATCAGGTTCTATTGCATTTTCAGTCATACATTCATGAGTCAATTTAGTCAGACATTCATGCATCATATATGCATGTTCAGTATGAAATTTCAGTATGTCAGTAGTGACAGTCATGTAATAATATTTAGTTGTGCATGTTCGGTACATAAATTCAATCTATTAGTATTCTCAGCCTAGTCAGTCTCATTTGAGGACGAATATTCTCAAGGGGCAGATATTGTAAGACCTTGAAAAAATCCTAAGCGTAACTCAATCCCTTAGAGCTTGATAAGGGGTCCCAGAATTAGAAAATTTCAGCTAAGTGTTAGAACTTAGTCTTTTCTAAAGCCCTCAAACTTTGAGGGATTTATTTACGACCTTCCAGACCTCCGAAGTTAGTTTTTAAGTTGATTCATGATCGGGGGAGTCAATAGAACATCTCAGGTGAATTTCAAAATTTTCGGACAAGCGTAAGGGCATGTTTGAAACTCCAAAATAGAAGCTCAAGGAGATTAGCTCGCCTTGCTCAGTCTGGTGCTAGGTGAAGCCCGCGATGGAGACCGTGGTGCCTCACCCAGATCAGCGCTCCAAAGCTCGCGGTGCCCTGTCTAGTCTGACCCGTGTATTTTCTGTAGTTTTATTCCGCATTTTTAAGGGTAAATGGGTCATTTCCTTCACCCCATAGCTCCATAACACGGGATTAAAACCCCAAATAGTAAAATCACTCATTTTTTTTCACAAAATCCTCTAAAAAACAAGCCCTACCTTTATCACGTTCAAGAAACAAACCTCAAGAATTCACCCCAATCTCCACGAAATTAGCAATTAAGGTATGTGAAGCGTTCATCCAAGGGTTCCTTCCACCCTTGGAGTTCAAGAAACTATTTTTAAAACTTCAAGTGTATTGATTTCATGAATTCCATATTGGGTTTGATTATAATGATTAATTGTGTTTCTAATCCATTTTTTATTACAAGTTTCATGTATACTTAATTGATATATGTGTAGAACCATATGAATCCATATTAAACCCTTGAATGTGTAAATTTATTATGGTAGTCATGATGCATTAGCATGTTGTTCATGCCCAAGTATAAGGTTGTGTCTTCCATGTGTTTGACAAAATGCCTAAGTGAATAAATTATGCATTGTGGTCCATTGGTGACCTTATGATGAATTCATGCTGGAACTACATGTTCCAAATTTGCTCCTATGTTAAAGCTATACTTTGTAAGTGATTGATGGAATGTCCATGAGAATTGAATAGTGAAATTATGATATGCTAGCATGCGTTTCCATTCATATACAAGCCCAAGAATATGGCAAATTGTCTCAGTAACTGCATTGTGAATAGTTGACTGTTGTCATGTTATCAAGAAGTGCCATGTCTTAGTATTATCTATGCTATCGAGTCCTGGGAATATTTAATACCCAATAATTTAGCTATTTACTTAGAGTCAGTGTCAGTACAGAATAGTATTAGTAATGTCATGATCAGTTATACTCTAAGTTAGATACGAAACTCAGTAGAACTCAGTCAGTTACAGAACTCAGAAAAACTCAATAAACTCAGTATAAGTCCAGTTCAGTTCAGTACATCAGTTCAGTGTCTTTCAGTTGGGAGTAGGATTCAACACTGAGTGAACCAAATGATGAGGACTCACCTACTAGCAAAGGGTGTGATCATTAGAATCAGTCCCTGCATTCCAGAACTCATAGCCAGCGTAGGTTGAGATATCAACCTTCCAGTTGAGGGTTGATGAGGTGTCTTACCTGCTTGTTGAGGGTACCACCATTCTCATTCAGAGCACCTGCCAGATGAGAGTGACTCAACATTTGTCTTTACCCATGGTACGGTACTGACACCCTTCCAGCTGGGGTTACAAATTGGACCCCAAATCAGTTCAAAGAAGGGGGATGTCTATTAGATGATTACCTCTCACAGTCTCAGTTTTAGTTTCACTCTTAGTATAGAACTCAGTTCAGTTCTATAAAAGTCAGAACTGTCAGACACAATCACTCAGTTATCAGTAATACAGTATTAGTAAACTCGTATATCAGTAAACCAGTGATTCAGAACTCAGTATTCAGTGTTACCATGATCTCAATCTCAGTTGAAGCATTCATGCATGTACTCGTATTCAGTTATGTTCATCCTAATATCATCCTAGTGCATATCATCCTACCTCACTTAGCATACTAGTGCATTCAAAGTACTGACGCATGCTTTTCTCTTGCGCTATGATGTCTTATATCATAGGTTTAGACGCATGGGCTCCCGACCGCACTTAGCATCCCAATCCATCAGCAGCAGAGTTAGTGGTGAGTCCTCATAGTTCGAGGATAGATTTATCATTTTAGTTATATCAGTACTCAGTTTACTTCAGTAGTCGGAGTTAGTTGGGGACTTGTCCAATTAGCTCTTTGTTCAGATAGTAGAGGCTTTTCAAACTAGAGTATTTCAGACAGATATTCAGTATTTATTTCATATTTAAATCTTATGGCAGATTTTTGCCTAATTTTCGCATAATTACAGTATTTTTATTCAGTTATTGCAGCAGGTACCAGTCATGGGTTAGCTTATAGTCCTTCAAAATTATAAGCACCGTGTAGCGTTCGGGGTGGAGACTCGGGGCGTTACAGTACTTTTATTGTCAATCTACATTTTGACATTCATAAAGTGACTTGCTCAATATAAATTGAATTAAGAGCATAATTTTAGGATTGGTAATTAAGATAATTCATCTTGATGATGATGGTTTAGCATTGAATACCTTCGATAAATAGATGAATCATTGCTAATGAGACCAAAGCTTCTTGTATTGATTTGAAATATTATATATAAAATTATATGTATGCATCAAATCAATAAATTATAATTAATTTCCTCTCAAAGTTGGTTCTGAGTCAGGAACCACGCATTGTCCATCTAATAATTTTGATGTGCGGTTATAATTAATGAATATACCATGATGCATAAAGATGAATTCCTCAAAGAAGATGGAGGATGTATGTTAGTTTTCCTAACATAAGGGAGAGATTATAAACAACTATGAAATATGTTAGGAATTATCACCAGATCCTTATTCAAAAGTTAATTCAAGTCAAATGCCGAAAGCATCTCATATTTAAGCTGCAAGTGCTCCTATTTTGTATCCATGAAGGACAAAGTCTATGTATGCGTGAAGGATGGTAGACCAATCGGTTTCAAATAAAATAATCCTAAAAAAATAAGGAGCAAACAATCATAATAAGAAGGCAATGTGCTCTTGAAGAGCCTACGACATAAGACTTCATGAAACCTTATGAGAGGTTCAGGTACCTGAAAATAATGAAGTGATGAGATCTCAAAATGTTATGTCACATTGCGAACCTATACAAAATGAGAAACCATCGATGATACCTTTGATACGATATTGGTGCAATATTGTGAAAGATTACGAGAATCCGAATTCTACATTTATTTAAGTATGCTGACGTAGAAAGTATTTATCAAGTGACATGAAAGGATGCATCTTGGTAAGTGTAAAACTTATTTAATTTGCAGTCCAGACACTTAAAGATGTCACATATGAAATGTTGAATATTGTCACTTGAAAAAAGTTACATGAAAATGTGTTTAAGGATTTAAAATGCTTGAAGCATATAAAAGTTTCTGAAAAACTTATTTATAATCCTTATATTGTGTAAATTTATTAAAACTCTTCGAGAGTTTTCAAAAGCAATAGATTATTTGTTGAAATGAGAAATATACCAATTTGGATTGGTAATTAAGTCTCATATCTTAGTGCAATTGGTGCACTAGTGTATCTTGCAAATACTACAAGGCTTCATATAGCCTTTTCTGTTAATTTGTAAGCAAGGTATAATTCTGCTCCTACTAGGAGACATCGAAATGGGATAAAAGACATGAGCTTATTTTATTATAAAGATTGCAGTCCCGATCTTATTGGTCATCCTAATATTGGTACTTATCTGACCCACATAAAGTTCGGTCTTAAATAGGCTATGAATTTTTATGTGGTGGTACTGTCATATCTCGGAGATATACAAAGCAATCTATCGTAGCCACTTCATCGAATCATGATGAGATAATAGTCATTCATAAAGCTAGCCGAAAATATGTATGGTTGAGGTTCATGATACATCTTATTCGAGAAAAATATAGTGTGAAATGTGATAATGTACCCACAATTTTACACAGAGATAATGCAGCATGCATAGTACTTCTTAATGGAGGATTCATAAAAGGAGATAGAACGAAGCACATTTTGCCAAAACTTTTCTACATATATGAGCTACAAAAGAATGATGACATTAACGTGCAATAGATTCGTTCAAGTGACAATGTGGCTGATTTATTCACCAAATCTTCTCCAATTGCGACTTTCAAGAAGATACTGCACAAGATTGGGATGCAGAGGTTCAAGGATGTTCCCATTAGGGGGAGTTAATACGTGTTGTACTCTTTTTTCCTTACGAGATTTTTTTCCACTGAGTTTCTCTTGTAAGATTTTTAATGAGGCAACCTATATGCGTATTGTTAGAGATGTGTACTCTTTTTCATTCACTAGATTTTTTTCTCACTGAGTTTTTTCTAGTAAGGTTTTAACGAGGTACATTATCTATCTAGACATTCAAGGGGGAGTGTTATAAATGTATTTACATTATAGTGAATGTCTATCAAGATCTAATAAGACCTAATTGATATCTATAATGATTTGAAGTATTTGTCTTTTAGTCAGAAAGTAGGAGTATTTTTCCTACAAATGAAGGAATTTTATTCATTATATTCTCGATCAAGATGAGCTCTCATCCCTCAAGACAAATAGAGAAGACTCCCTCTTCTATCTCTTTTTATTCCTAGTGTTCTTACTTTATATTTCATAACAAGCTAAATAATATTGCAAGTGAAACAATTTAAAAAATATACTTTTAGCAACTATGTCAATTTATCTTTGACGTTTGCATCCCTATTCTCTCTCTCACACACAGATATCTACGTTTACTTTCTATTGTTTGTTGCATCGCGTTAATCTTTTAGAAGTGAAAATAACTTGTGGCAGGTGATTTATTAGCACAATATTTACTTGAGAAGAATTATCTTTTGATTAAGTCTTTCTTTTCCTATTAAAAGTTGTTGAATATAACTTTGAAGAATGTAAAACCTGAATGATTAATTTGAAACACACAAAGAAATAACTATTTAGGAAGTTCTAATGTTTAAGAATTTAAAATCAAATAAGTTTATATAATATAAATTCTTTCCATATTTGAATTGCACAAAACAATTACTTGCTTATAAGTATGAGCATTTCTTCTAACTAAAAAATTATTCTAATTCTGTTGAGATCTTTATAAAAGGAAAATTGGTATTTGGAGCAAAGTAGAAACGACATCATTAATTTAGTAATTATAATCAATTAATCTTGTTACTGTTTCATTAGTGTAGAAAAAATTGGAGCAGAAAGATTTTTACTGGATTTAAGAATTTGTATATGATTATAACTAATTAATTTTTATAGTTTTATATGATAAAAGAAAAATAATTTTTTAAAAAATAAAAAGTCCTAAAATTTATATGTTAAGAGGTAATTGGAAGAATTACTAATTAAAGAGTCCTATATGATAGAGGAAAAATATATTAAGAATTAAGTTGGTTATCAAAATTTTTGACATTAAACATGAATCAAGGTTTTCTCAACCTAAATATTTGTATTGAAAAAATCATTAAATACATGTATGCGCATCAATTTTAAAATTCACTTATTATAACTTGAAACCATCATTTAAAATTCCTTAAAAACATGAAATTATTACATAATTTTTTCTTCGACTACCTACCAACAAAAACAAACAATAAAAAAGCCAAGGGTGAATCTCAGTCTTACGAAGCAAATATATTTGCTTAATCTAGCCATAAAAAAATAATCACACTTTGCTGTGAGAAACTTTTATAAAATAACTACAATTTGGATTTAATTCGATATTTATAGTTATAGTTTGCTTAGTTACAATTCATAGTTACAAGTTAAAAGGAGGAGAGAGGCGAGTGAGATTAGAAGGGGAAGGTAAGAGGCGAGTGAGACTGAAAGGGGAAGGAAAGAGGCGAGTGGGATTTAGGAGAGAGAAGAGAGAGGCGAAATAAAGGATGATGTATTCATTGTATCAAGTCAAATACAATTGATTTGTGTGAGCGAATACAATTATATCAAATGTAGCAATAGGTACTATTATATTCTTTAATAACCTTTTTTTATCTAATTCTTCGTGTTCTATTGATCAAAAGCATCCAGTAGTGCCTCGCCGATTTAGAATTCGAACACAAAATGGCCAAAGAATCAATTAGTAATATGCTTCCCCAAAAAGGGGGAAGCCGCAAATTTCGGATGTAAGTCGGGTTCGGATCGAAGATCTTCGCGAGACAGCCCCGGGACACCATGGATGTCAGGAATAAGGGGGACATAGTGAACATAACCACTCCATTGGTTGGGGCCTGTGACTTCCCTACCCCTTCAATTTTTTGATTCCCGGGTCTTTTTTATTATCACTGTTAGAATATTGACGACTTGGTCAGTAGAATCTAAATAGGATTAGAAATAGAACTTATTTATACTATTCAAACATACTAACTAGTTATGAAATTGAATTGATAGCCTCCAGTGCTCTAGCTCGTCGGAGAGCTAGATTTGCCACAACTCTTTGTCTCCTTCCTTCAGCCTTTTTCACAATAGCTTTCACTTTTTCAACAGTTTGCTAAGCTTCTTGTGGATCAATGTTACTATCCTTCTCCACATCATTTACTAAAATAATGATCTCATTATTGCCTATCATAGCAAAACCACCCATCGGAGCCATCGTTAATCATTTGTTGTTAAGGTGTATTCTCAAAATCCTTATATCTACAGCTGTGGCAATAGGGGCTTGATTTGGTAATATGTCATTTTGACCGCTATTAGTAGATAACACGATTTCTTTCACTTTTGAATCCAAAATTATTCGATTAGGGGACAGTTCACTAAGATTTAAGGTCATTTATTCAAATTGCTCTTCATTTCTAAGTTCATAGCCTTTGCGGTAGCTTCATCGATATTACCTACCAAATAAAAAACCTGTTCAGGAAGACCATCTAATTCTCTAAAAAGGATCAATTGAAATTCTCAAATTGTTTTTGCTAGACCAATATATTTCCTTGGAGAACAGGTAAATACTTCTGCTACGAAAAAGGATTGTGATAAGAAATGTTTAATTTTCACGTTCTTGCTATGAGTAAACGATTCTCTTCGGATAATTCATCCAAATCAAGGATAGTTATAATGTCCTGAAGTTCTTTGTAATATTGTAAAGTTTGCTTAAGAATTTTTTCCCTCGCCGTTTCTCAATGAGAATGGATAAGAGGCTCGTGGAATTGACGTGAGGGGGGCAGGGATAGTTATATTACTGGGAGCGAACTCTAAGTGAATATGAAGAACATGAATAGAAGTTATGCGTTGTAATGAAATACATACAATTCCGAATCCGCCGGCGAGCATTCTCTTGTAAAGTCAAAGATGCCCCAAGATATGGTACAACTGTTGGGAGGGGGGCATATTTGCGTTTTTCTTTCTTTTTTATATCTTTCGTAGTGAAATTTCATATATTTTCATACTTAGGATTTACATATACAACATACACCATGGTCGGGGGGGGGGGGGGGGGTTCTTATTATTTAGGTTAGTTAAGTATTTCCATTTCAAGAAAAAGGTAAAAAAATACTTTTCCAAGTTGGTTCCCAAGTCATCCCTAATTCCAAGGGGATTTCTTGGAGATATGGTAAATAGATAGGTTAAAGTTCTTTGAATGAAGTTTGAATTTCATCTAGTACCTCGATCAAAATAGTTCCAAAACCCCATAGCAAGATCACTCTTGATGAAGAGGTGATCAATACTTTATTTATCATGCTCAAAACAACACAAGAAAATAATTCTGAATTCTATTCATTATCAAACCAAAAAAGATAATTTTAAAAAATGTTATAGATATGAGCTTTTATCATATAAATTAATTAAGGGAAAAGACATCGTTTACACCCCAAACTATACATGAAAAGTCGAAGCCATACCTAAACTATCATAGTGACCTATTACACACCTAAACTATAAAAAAGTAGAACTATTACCTCCTTAGAAGGTGACGTGGCAGAGAAAGTGTATTCACCTTCCTTAAGGTGCGTGAGAGGAATAACCAAAATCTTAAAATGACATAATTGCACAAATGTCACTATTTCATTAGTCATTATATCATCAATTACTCCTAAGATTCTTCTTAATATATACAATTAAATTAATTATTTTTTCAATTAAAAAATATTAATTAAATTAATTTTTTTATTTATTCATTTTATATGTGGGTCCCTTCTTCTTCAAAATTTTTGCTCTTTTTCTGTTGGGTTCTTCTTCAACGAAGTAATCTTTTTCAAAATCTCCATGAAAGCATCTCTAATCTGTTGCCTTAAAGCTTTTAAAGAGGATCTTTAACCAAGAAATTGAAAATAGTGAAAAATATGAAGGCTTCCATTGGAAAAGTTCATTATTATTTTTTATAAAGTCCATAATTTTTGGTTCAAACACAATGAAAAATTTAGTCGGAGAAGAACAGCGAAAAAAATTATTGAGGAAGATAAAGGGCTTCGACAAAAAATCTCATGATATTTATATATAAAATTTATCAAAAATACATCGGAGAAGACGATTACTTTCTCTTCGTCTTCTCTATTCTCGTCGGAGCATCACCATGACCATCATAATGCCATTTCAATCCCAAGTAATCAATAATATACGTAATTATTATTATACACAAAGAATTCTAATAAAATATTTGATTTTAATCTTGAGTTATTAAAATTTTTGAAGAATTTTAGCATTTTACCCATTTGCTTCACCGGCAACAATGATGTTATCACCGCCTATCAAAATTTCACTGCAACTTCTATCCTCAAAATATGACTTCCTATTGTTTGTTTCTCCCTTTGAATTTTTTTTTTCTTCAATTTATCAATCAAGGATGAAGAAGGAAGAAGAAGAGACTTGAAAGAAGAAGAGCCCAAAAGATTTTTTTTTTGTTTTAAGCACAATAACTGAGATTTTTCTTCTTTGGCTGTCCTGTTGCAACATCACCTTCAACGTCTACCATGGCTTGGAGAATGAATTGGCTGCGAAGATACTGCGAAAGTAAGTGCGGCTAGGGTTATGATGAAGAAGATGAAAAAAAGGAGCCAAAAGAAATGAGAAAGTATTTTGGATAAAAAGTAATATTAAGGAAAAAATTTAAATTAAAAATAAAAAGGAAAAATTAGGAAAAATAATAAATTTATTATTTTTTCGTATTATACTGACGTGGAACTGACGTGGCAGGCGCGTGTGAAACACCGCACCACATGCAAGTGTATAATGCTTTACAGGGTGTAAAAAGTATCACTTTTTATAGTTTAGGTGTGTAATAGGTCACTAATATAGTTTAAGTGTGACTTCGACTTTTCTTGTATAGTTTGGGATGGAAACGATGCCTTTTCCCATCAATTAATTATGAAAATAAAAGCGACTAATTTATTTCTAGATACGCTTTCAAGTAAATAAGAACTTTGGATTTTGTGCTAGATAGTGAATTGATGTTCACTATAGCATTATCTGACCTTGATGGTTAAGTTAGTGAACCGTGAACTCCATCCCACATATTTTGAATGTTGTGGCATCAATTATCTAGCTATATTCTCCCGAATTCTTCATGATAGATTTTATTTTCCTCCTAAAAAGAAATTTATGTCTTCCAAGGACTGTCCACTTACAAAATAGGCTTTCATCAAAACAAAGAGAGAGGAGCGGAAAGCCACTTGATTGTAAGAAAAGGGACATGTATCCTTTTTCTGTAAAGTAGGACAGTCTCCTCATGTTTTCCATCATGATTTTCTCTTTGAGAACACTTTCCTCATTGATTCTTTCCCTCATTCATTTTATCTAGGATCAATCTTGAAAGGAATGGATGGGCATCACTTCTGTTCATTCTCTCCACCCTTTCGATAGAGTCATAGAATTCTCCTAAGACCTTAAGATTTTCTTCTTGTCAGCGGGTTGAGCACCATAAAGGACTGATCTCTTTCTTAGAAAAGAAATTGCATAAATTATGCCTTTTTTTATCTCAATTTTCCACTCTAGAAGGCACATAGGTGGGTATACCAAGAGAAATATAGGTAAGTGACAAGTTACTTCATTCGTCAACAAAATCAATTTTGATTTCCGGAAAGATCCCCATGCTGAGGAATTTGATCATTCATGGCGAAGATATTGTATAATAGAAAAGGCTTACTTTTCAGAGTAATCTTTTTCGATTTCAAAACAAAAAGGCTTGGTTGAAGGCAAAATTTGGTGTAATTCAAAATTTTTGAAGAAAACAAAAGCAGGAAAAATCGAGAGATATGAAGCAAGGTTAGTGGCAAGAGGATTCACACAAACTAAAGGAATAGACTATGGCGAGACCCTTCAACAGAGGTTAATGCTCTCCATCATTATCATATGAATGAAATATCACTCTTTCATACACTCTTATTCAGGACTTCTAAAATATATGGTAAAAGAAAAATATATGATAAAGGTATTAGCAATATTAAAATTTATGAGAAATTATGCTAAGGAGAATTAATGTCAGACTCTACAATAGAAATCTAATTTAAGCACTTTTATTTGAATAAGACTTTATAAGTTATATAAATTCTGCCATGAAATTTTACGTTGTAAAGTTTTAACAATTTTAATTACATGATAATTTTCTTTTTTCGTTTTAGGAGCCATTTTCTACTAACTTATATTTAAATTTAGAAGTATCTTTTAGGTTGACTTTGCCTAAAATTCTAAAAGAAGCAATAATAATTCACCTTTTTTCCACAACTATGATGCTTGAGAAAATTGAATGAAAGGTGTTATTTAAGTCTTGAATGAATGATTGGTGACATTGACCAACTTAAAGGGTCAAACATAATTAGGAAACTTAATTAAGTTAATTGTAGACTTGATTAATATTTTTAAAACTTTCTAATCTTTCTTAAAAAATACAAATTAACCCACACCCAACCATATCTCTCTTCTCTCTCAAGATAGTTTCTCCCAATAACAGTTCTGCAAATTTGTCCTTTCAATCCCCGGTGACTTCAACCTCTAGCGATAAATAGTTGGCTTCGAGTTTCTTTTCGACTTTCAACCGTTAATCGACGTGGCAGCTGGGCTCTCCGGCCACAACAACTTCGAATTCTTCATTGTCTCTTTAATTTAAAATATAGTCTAAATAAAATCCTAATTTTTGATATTTCTTCTCTTCTCTTTTCGGAGTGAAATATAATTTTTTGTTGTTTTTTGTATTTTTTTGAAGTTTGATTTTTATTGTTTGTGTTTGTACAAACAAAATAACGATGTTGGTGTTTTTAGTTTTATGCCCATTGCTGGGTTGATTTGGTCTTGTTCTTGGTAAAAATGATGATATTATTGTTGTTCTATTGAACAAAATCAAGCTACTTTTTTTTTCTAGTACATATTAACCTTTTGTTGTAAATGATTAACCTTCTGATGCATAGATTAACCATCTTATGCAACAGATTTACTATCGGATGCAGTAGAGGAACTATCGAATTAAAAATCTAATACACCAGATTAACTATCCGATGCAACAAATTTACCATCGAATTAAAAATCTGATGCAATATATTAACCATATGATACAATAAATTAACCATTCAATGCAACAAATTTACCATCAGATGCAACAGAGGAACCATATAATTAAAAATCTAATACAATAAATTAACCATTGAATGCAATAGAGGAACCATCAGATTAAAAATTTGATACAACAGATTAACCATTTGATGTAAAAGATTTACTATCTGACACAACAGAGGAATCATCAGATTAAAAATCTAATGCAATAGATTAATCATCTGATGCAATTGATGAATCTTCTGTTGGATAAAATCCTATCAACTATTCCAACAGGACATGCCCAAAACTTGATTTTTCTAACTGATCATTCATCTGTCCTGATAGATGAGTCTTCTGTTGGAAGAAATCTAAATAATATTGACACTTGATAAAAGTTCCAATAGATCACTTATATGTTGCAATAAATGTGTGATCTATTTCAAAGACCAGTCATCTGTTTCAACAGATGAATGATCTATTTTAATTATTACAACAGGTTAGTTATATGTTACAAAAGATAACTCATTTGTTGCAACAGATGTGTGATCTATTGCACAGACCAGTCATCTATTTAAACAACTGAGTGATCTATTTTTATTGTTTCAACAGATTACTCATCCGTCTTTTCTCGACTGAAACTGTTGTTTTGATTCCTTTACTTTTGACATTGTAGGTATGGTTCACTATTGCTCTTTCATTCTCTTCTTCTTCTTTGTAAGTTATTTAAATTTGTTATTTACCTATTACCCATAGCCTATTTATTAATAAAATTGAAGGAAAGGTGACTTTTAAGTCTTGAATGAACAAATCATGGTTTTTATTAAAATATGCAAAAATAGCCATCTGTTGAGAGAACTTTATAAACCTTGTTGGCAGTGTATGTATGTTTCCTTGTTGTTGATTTTGCTATCAATGTTGTTGGTGGGGTTGGTGTTATTAGAACGTGTGGTGTTGGTGTTGTTGATGGTGTTAGAACAAATGGTGTTGTTTCTTTGTTGTTGATATAGCAACAGACGAGCAAATGTTGGAACAAATTAAACCACTAGCAAGGCATTATTGATTTATTCTGATAGATGACCCATATGTTGTAACATGTCATCCATTTGTTGTAATAAATGGGTAATATATTGCAACAGATGGGAATTCCTTCGAATATATAGGAAATTTTTTACAATAGATATGGAGTCTGTTGCAACAGATGGGCAATCTATTGTAACAGACGTTGCAATATATGGGTCTGCTATTGAAAAGATGTCGAAATGTGTTGTATTTATTCAATTATGATACCTTTTTTAAAAATTATGCAGACATCAACTGTAATTTTCTTTTTATTCTTCTCTTGTTTGACATCAATTGTTTTTCTTTTGTTTGTAGATATAAGGAAGTGAAAGTGGATCAACTTTTGTCCGACCAACACAAAAGGATACAGTAAATATGGTGTAAGACCCCACAGAATCCTAGACGTTTGAGTCCTTTAAAGCAAACCCAAAAGAGGTTCCAGACTTAGACAATTTTAGCTAAGTGTTAGGACTTATTCATTTCTAAAGCCCTCAAACTTTGAGGAATTTATTTACAATCTTCCCTACCTCAGAAAGTTAGTTTTTAAGATGATTCATGATCAGGGAAGTCAATACATCTCGGGTAAGTTTCAGAATTTTCAGACAAGCATAAGGCATGTTTGAAACTCCAAAATAGGGGCTCAGGGCAATTAGCCCGCGACACCCTACCAAGTCCGATGCTGAGGGCGCCCACGATGCAGATTGCGGTGCCCTTCTCAAAGCGGTGCTCTAGACCCCGCAGCTCCCTGGCCAGTCCGATTCGGGTAATTTCTACAGTCCGCATTTTTAAGGGAAAATGGGTTATTTTCCCTTCACCCAATAGGTCCATAACATGAGATTAAAGACCCAAATAGCATAGTTTATCATGCTTTGCACACAATTCTTTAAAGAACAAGCCCTAGTTTCATCAAGCCTAAGAATCAAGTCTCAATAACTCACCACAATCCCCATGAAATTAACAATCAAGGTATGTTAGGTGTTCATCCTTGGGTGTCCTTCCACCCTTGGAGTTCAAAAACCTCTTTAAAAACTACAAGCTGATTGGTTTCATGAATTTTATGTTGAATTTAATTGTATTCATGATTACGATGTTATTTGAGTTTTAATCTATGATTTATTACAAGTTTTATGTGAAGTAATTAACATGTGTGTAGGGTTATGTGGATTTATGTTAAAAGCCCTTGAAACTGTGAGTTAGGATTGTGATCATGATACTTGCATGTTGGTTATCCTTATGAGCATAAAGTATGCCTCTCAAGTGTTTGACAAAATGTCTAAGTGGAACATTATTAACAAGCTACTAATGTTGTGCTATTATAACCATGCCATGTTTTACTTTCAATGCTATCGAGTCCTAGGGGTATCCAATACCCGAAATCTAGTTATTTACCTAGAATTACAGTAGCTTCAGAATAGTCTCAGTGATGTCACGTATAGTAGTACTCAGTTAGTTACAGAACTTAGTGTATTCAGTCAGTTAATAAAACTCATTGAACTCAGTCCAGTTCAGTCAGTTAGCACGATCAGTAACAATTCAGTCAAGCCTAGTATAGTCTAGAAATCAATTCAGTGTCTATTCTATTGGGAGTAGGAATCAGCACCGAGCGAACCCAAGAATGGGGGCATTTCTATCAGTGAAGGATTTGACCCTTAGTAGCAATCCCTGAGTTACAGAACTACGTAGCCAGCGTAGGTTAAGATATCTTCATGCCAGATAAGGGTTGATACATCTCGTACAAGTTTTCCTTCCAGTGAGGGTTGATGAAATATCTTCCTGCAAGATAAAGTTAACTCACAACCATTGTTAGTATCCCTTAGCAAGATGCTAGCACCCTTCCAACTGGGGTCATAGGTTGGACCCCAAATCAGTTTATAATCGGGGTATGTTGGTTAGATGAACACTCCCATAGTTATAGTTTTAATTTCAGACTCGGTATAAAATCTCATATTAGTTTTCAATATCAGGACTGTCAAACACAGTCACCCAGCTTAGTATAGAACTCAGTTAGTTCTGCAGAATTAGGAATTTTAGAATAGTCACCCAGTTATCAGTACTCAGTATTCAGTTCAGCATAATCTCATTTGTAGTATATATGTATATAGATGTATGTATAGTAATGCATCATCAGTATTTTTAGCAGTCCAGTTATACATAAACCCTCATCCAGTTATATTCATATTATTCAGTCAATTATTGTTCATGCATATGAATCCTTGCATATCATCCTACCTCACTTAGCATACCAGTACATTCAAAGTACTGACGCATACTCTTTATTTTGTGCTATGATGTCTCATATCATAGGTTCAGACACACGGGCTCCTAATCGTACTTAGCAGCTCAGATTATCAGTGGTAGATATAGTGGTGAGTCCTCATAGTTCGAGGAAAAAGTTATTATTTTAGTATTTTAGTAGTCGGAGTTAGTTGGGGACTTTTCCCATCAACTCCATCTTCAGACAGTTAGAGGCTTTCAGACTAGATTATTTCAGATAGATGTTCAGTTTTCAGTATTTATTTATCAGTATTTGATTTAGTTATGAACCTTATGGAAAATTCAGCCTAATTTTAGCATTATTATAGTATTATTATTCAGTGTTCACAGCAAGTACCAGTCATGGGTTAGCTTGTGGTCCTTTGGGATCGTAAGCACCGTGTGGCATTCGGGGTCCAGACTTGGGGCGTTACAAACTTGGTATCATAGCCTAAGGTTCAACAGAGTCCTATGGAGTCTAAAAGTAGTGTCTATTAGAGTTTTGTGCTTGGGTGTGTAGTGTGTCATACTTATGGACAAGAGGCTATGAGGTATTTTAGGAACACGTTCCCTACTTTTAGTATTTATACTGTGTGAGTGAGCACAAGCTCAAATTAAACTCTCTATCTAATCCAATGTTTCCTTTTATTTACAGAATATGCCTCGAAAAAGGACTAACAAAAGAAGAATGAGAAACCAGCCAGCACCTCCGCCCGTCTAGCCAGATCCCTTGGATGAGCCTGTTTCCCATGAAAAATTCAAAGCAGCTTTCACCACTCTAGCTTATTCTATGGCAGCCCAAAATGAACGTCCAACTACCATCTAGGGCAGCTTAGTGGCCAATACTGCTGCAGCTAAAATTCAGGACTTCACCCGAATAAATCCTCCATTATTTACCGGGTCTAAGTCTAAAGAGAACCCACAGAAATTCCTTGATCAGGTACAGAAAGTCATGGATATTATAGGTATGACTTCCAGTGAGATTTCTGAGTTAGCCGCATATCAGCTGCAGGATGTCGCTCACACATAGTTTAAGCAGTAGAAAACGGATAGAGGCACTGATGCAGGGGCCCATAGAATGGGAGGAGTTTGCTACTTCTTTTCTTGATAGGTTCTTCCCATTAGAGTTGAGAGAAGCTAAGGTTTTGGAGTTTATTCATCTGAAATAGGGCAACATGATAGTGAAAGATTATTTCCTCAAGTTTACTCAATCAGCTAGATATGACTCTCATGTGGTAGTAGATCTAAGATGAGTAAGTTTGTGTCGGTTGTGTCTAACAGTGTGGTCAGGGAGCGTAGGACCACAATTCTGATTAAGGAGATGGACATATCTAGGCTCATGGTCTATGCTCAACAGATAAATGAGGCTAAGAATAAGGAGAAGGGGAGAAAGAACAAAAGAGCTAGAATAGTTGACTTCAACTTTGCTCAGCCCAAGTCAAAGGGTGGTAACTATTCTTAGTTCTGCTCAAAACCCTCTATTCCATCTCCATCATCAACCAGTGCCAAAATACAGAGACAACAATAAAGATAGGGCACCAGGCCCTAAACCTCACGGTAGTATTAGCAGTGCTCGAACAAATTCTCTTTGCCAAAAGTATGGCAGAAACCACCAGGGTGTCTACAGAGCAGGCAGTGATGTTTATTTTGGATGTGGCAAGCCAGGCCATAGGGTTAGAGAGTGTCCTTATGTGGGTTCACAGAGTCAGCATAATCATCCCCCAGTTCAGTCTGATCGTCCAAATCAGCAGGGTGCTGCTTCCAGTGCCACTAGCGGGCAATATCCAAATAGACTCTATGCACTTCAATCCCAATAGGATCAAGAAAGTTCTCCTGATCTGGTCACTAGTATGTTACAAGTTTATCATTTACATATTTATGCTTTGCTAGATTCAGGAGCTTCTTTGTCCTTTGTAACTCCTTATATAGTTGTTGACTTTGGAGTCAGTCCAAAAATCCTAAGAGCCTTTATCAGTCTCTACCCCAGTGGGTAAGTCTATCATAGCCCGGCGGGTATATAGGAACTGTCCAATTATGGTGTCTCAAAAAGTTACTTTAGCAAACTTAGTAGAGTTAGAGATGATAGATTTCCATGTCATTCTCGGCATAGATTGGCTTCATTCATGCTATGCTACAATTTACTGCAGAAACAGAGTTATCTATTTTCAATTTTCAAATGAACTATCCTAGAATGGAGGGGTAGTACCTCAGCACTTAGGGGTCAGCTTTTCTCCTACCTAAGGGCGAGGAAAATAATATCCAAGTGGTGTGTCTAACATCTTGTTCGAGTTAAGGATTCTAGTTTTGAGACTCCTAGTCTTAAGTCAGTTCCATTAGTATGTGAATTCCCAGATATATTTCCCGAAGACCTTCCTGGAGTTCCTTCTGAGAGAGAAAGTGACTTCAGAATAGAGTTTCTCTCTGATATCGAGCCTATCTCTATTCTTCCATACAGAATGGCTCAAGTAGAACTCAAAAAGTTAAAAAAAGAGTTAAAGGATTTCCTAGATAAGGGATTTATCAGACCTAGCATATCCCCTTGGGGTGCACCAGTTCTATTCATGCCTTAAGAAAGATGATTCTCTCAGAATGTGTATTGACTACTGTCAGTTAAACAAAGTCACAGTCAAGAACAAGTATCCACTTCCCAAAATTTATGACTTGTTTGACCAACTTCAGGGTGCCAGTTAATTTTTCGAGATAGACCTCAGATCAGGCTATCATCATCTTAGAGTCAAAGAATGTAAAATTCCAAAAATAGCTTTCAGAACTCGGTATGGTCACTTTTAATTCCTAGTCATGTCATTTGGTCTTACCAATGCCCCAGCAACCTTTATGGACTTGATGAACCACATATTCATGCAGTACTTAGACATGTTCGTCATAGTCTTCATTGATGACATTCTTGTCTGCTCCCGCAGTGAAAGTGATCATGCAGACCATCTAAGAATAGTATTACAAATTCTTAGAGCCCATTAGTTGTTCTCCAAATTTAGTAAGTGTGAATTTTATCTAAGGTCAGTAGCTTTCCTTGGTCATATAGTTTTCGGTGATGGCATTAGAGTTGATCCTCAAAAGACTGAAGCAGTAAGAAACTGGCCCAGGCCCATCTCTCCATTAGATATTAAGAGTTTCTTGAGTTTGGTTGGCTATTACCGATGGTTTGTTGAAGGATTTTTATCTATTGCATCCCCTATGTCCTAATTGACTTAGAAAAAAGTTAAATTCCAGTGATCAAATTCTTGTGAGAAGAGTTTTAAGGAGTTGAAGACTTGACTTACTACAACCTTAGTTTTGACTTTACTAGATGGTTCAGATGGATTTGTGATATATTGTGATACTTCCAGAGTTGGTTTGGAGTGTGTTTTGATGCAGAGAGGTAAGGTCATAACCTATGCCTTTAGACGACTTAATCCCCATGAGAAAAATTACCCTACTCATGATCTTGAATTAGCAGTTGTATTATTTACCTTAAAGACTTGGAGGCACTATTTGTATGGGGTGCATGTTAATGTGTTCACAGACCACAAAAGCCTGCAGTATGTGTTTTCTCAGAAAGACCTGAACTTGCATTAGAGAAGGTAGTTAGAATTGTTAAATAACTATGACATGAGTGTTCTGTATCATCAAGGCAAGGCCAATGTAGTGGCTGATGCTCTTTGTAAGATGTCTATGGGTAGTGTTGCTCACGTGAAGGATGGTAAGAAGAAGTTAGTTCAGGAAGTTCATCAGCTTTCCCGACTAGGTGTCCGCGTAGTCAATTCAGCAGAGGGTAGCGTATGGGTGCAGAATAGTTCAAAATCATCACTGGTTTCCAAGGTAAAAGAAAAGCAGGATAGAGATCCCATTTTAATTAAGTTAAAAGAGTCAGTTAGATATCAGAAGGTAGATATTTTCTTCCAAGGGGGAGATGGTGTGTTGCGTTGTCAGGGTAGACTTTGTGTGCCATATGTGGATGGTGTGAGGTAGAAGATTTTTGCAGAGGTGCATAGAATGCGTTACTCGATTCACCCAGGGGCCACTAAGATGTACCATAACTTGAGAGAGGTCTATTGGTGGAGTGGGATAAAAAGAGACATTGCAAAATTCGTAGCTAAGTGCTCAACATGTCAACAGATTAAGATTGAGCATCAGAAGCCTAATGGAGCTATGTAGGAGTTAAGTATTCCCACTTGGAAGTGGGAGGAGGTGAATATGGATTTTGTGACTGGTTTGCCTCGCACTCATCGTCATCACGACTCAATTTGGGTCATTGTGGTTAGGATGACCAAATCAGCTTATTTTTTACCAGCTCATACCTCTTATTCAGCTGAGGATTATGCCAAGCTCTAAGTTAGAGAGTTGGTCAGATTGCACGGAGTTCTGTTGACCATCATTTTAGATAAAGGTATGTAGTTCACCTCTCATTTCTGGAAAGCCTTCCAAAAGGGTCTTGGTACCTAAGTTTACCTCAGTACAGCCTTCTACCCTCAGACAGATGGTCAAGCAAAAAGGACCTTTCAGACATTAGAAGATATGCTAAGATCCTGTGCCATTGACTTTAAGAGTAGATGGGATTACCACTTTCTCTTAATTGAGTTCGCATATAATAACAGTTATCATTCCATCATTCAGATGGCTCTTTTTAATGTTCTTTATGGAAGGAGATGTAGATCTCCCATTGGTTTGTTTAAAGTAGGTGAAGCTTCCATAGTGGGGCCGATAAAAATCATATGCAAATATGGAAAGAAGGGATCTCGAGTTCGAAATTAGTGATTATGTGTATTTGAAAATCTCTCCTATGGAGAGAGTGAAGTGGTTTGGAAAGAAGGGGAAACCTAATCCCCGATATATCGGTCCTTACAGAATTCTCAGCCGTTTCAGAAAGGTAGCTCACGAACTTGAGTTTCCTTCATACTTAACTTCAGTACATCTAGTGTTTTATGTCTCCTTGCCAAAGAAGTGCATAGGTGACCCAAAAGTTGTAGTCCCTATAGAGGGTATAGATGTTTATAACAGACTCTCTTATGAGGAAGTTCCAGTCAAAATTCTTGATTTTCAGGTTCGCAGACTGAGGAACAAAGTGTTTCCTCTAGTCAAAGTTCTTTGGCGGAATCAGTCCGTTGATGGAGCTACTTGGGAAGCAGAAGCAGGTATGCAAACCAAGTATCCTCACCTCCTCTCCACAAACTCATACTCAGCTCAAGGTAACATTTTTCCTTGAATTTACTCAGTTTTACGCTCTGATTTCGTTTATAACTCTGTATCGGTTCAGTTGCATAGCATTATCATATCATGCATACCTTCATGAAATAGCTCAGTCATGTTTCATGTCTTCAGAACTCAGTCATGCTTCAGTTATGCATGTTCAGTAGGATAACTCAGTATATCAGTATTTTCAGTCATGTAATCATGCTTCAGTTATGCAGGTTCAGTGTATAAATTTAATCTATCAGTATTCTCAGCTTAGTCAGTCTCATTCGAGGACGAATGTTCCTAAGAGGGAGATATTGTAAGACCCCACAGAATCCTAGACATTTGAGTCCTTTAAAGCATTCCCAAAAGAGGTTCCAGACTTAGACAATTTCAACTAAGTGTTAGGACTTAGTCATTTCTAAATCCCTCAAACTTTGAGGAATTTATTTACGACCTTCCCGACCTCAGAAATTTAGTTTTTAAGTTGATTCATGATCGGAGAAGTCAATAGTATATCTCGGGTGAGTTTCAGAATTTTTGGACAAGCGTAAGGGCATGTTTGAAACTCCAAAATAGGGGCTTAGGGTGATTAGCCCGCGAAGCCCTGCCCAATCCAGTGTTGGGGGGAGACCGTAATGCAGACCGCGGTGCCTTGCCCAGAACGTCACTCCAAACCCCATGGCGCCCTACCCAATTCGGCTTGGGTGATTTCTGCAGTTTTGTTCTGTGTTTTTAAGGGCAAATTGGTTATTTTCCCTTCACCCCAAAGGTCCATAACACGAGATTAAGGCCCCAAATAGAATTATTTCTCATCCTTTTCACAAAATCCTTTAAAGAACAAGCCCTAGTTTCATCAAGCTCAAGAATCAAGTCCTAAAAACTCACCACAATATCCACAAAATTAACAATCAAGGTATGTTAGGTGTTCATCCTTCGGTTTACTTCCACCTTTGGAGTTCAAAAACCTCTTTAAAATCTACAAGTTGATTGGTTTCATGAATTTCATGTTGACTTTGATTGTATTCATGATTATGATGTTATTTGAGTTTTAATCCATGATTTATTACAAGTTTTATGTGAAGTAATTAACATGTTCGTAGGCTTATGTGGATTTATGTTAAAATCCCTTGGAATTGTGAGTTAGGATTGTAATCATGATGCTTGCATGTTGGTTATTCTTGTGAGCATAAAGCATGTCTCTCAAGTGTTTGGCAAAATATCTAAGTGGAGGCATTATTAACAAGCTACTAATGTTGTGCTATTATAACCATGCCATGTTTTACTTTCAATGCTATCGAGTCCTGGGGGTATCTAATACCCAAAATTTAGCTGTTTTCCTAGAATTACAGTAGCTTCAAAATAGTCTCTGTGATGTTACATATAGTAGTACTTAGCCAGTTACAGAACTCAGCGTATTCAGTCAGTTAACAGAACTCAGTCCAGTTCAGTCAAGCCTAGTACAGTCTAAAACTCAGTTTAGTGTCTATTCAGTTGGAAGTAGGAATCAGCACCGAGCGAACCCAGGGATAGGGGCATTTCTGTCAGTTAAGGGTTTGACCCTTAGTAGCAATCCATATGTTATAGAACTACGTAGCCAGTGTAGGTTGAGATATCTTTCCACCAGATAAGGGTTGATACATCTCGTACGAGTTTTCTTGCCAGTGAAGGTTTACGAAATGTCTTCCCGCCAGATAAGGTTAACTCACAACCATTGTTAGTATCCCTTGGCAAGGTGCTAACACCCTTCCAACTGGGGTAACAGGTTGAACCCAACTTAGATTATAATCGGGGTATATCAGTTATATGAACACTCCCATAGTTAGAGTTTCAGTTTCAGACTCAGTATAAAACCTTAGATCATTTTTTAGAATTAGGACTATCAGACACAGTCACCCAGTTCAGTTTAGAACTCAGTTAGATCTATAGAATCAGGACTATTAGAACAATCACCCAGTTATCAGTAGCCCAGTTATCAGTACTCAACATTCAATTCAGCATAATCTCAGTTATAGTATATAAGTATATAGATGTATGTACAGTAATACATCATTAGTATTTTCAGTAGTCCAATTATACATAGACCCTCATCCAGTTATATTCACATATTCAGTCAGTTATTGTTCATGCATATGAACCCTTGTATGTCAACCCACCTCACTTAGCATACCAGTATATTCAAAGTACTGATGCCTACTCTTTTGCTTTTTGTGATGTCTCATATCATAGGTTTAGACGCCCGAGCTCTTAATCGTACTTAGCAGCTCAGATTATCAATGGAAGATATAGTGGTGAGTCCTCATAGTTCGAGGACAAAGTTATCATTTCAGTATTTTAGTATATTTCAGTTGTTGGGGTTAGTTAAGGACTTGTCCCATCAACTCAATCTTCAAACAGTTAGAGGCTTTTGGACTAAGATTGTTTCAGACAGATTTTTAGCTTTCAGTATTTATTTATCAGTGTTTGATTTAGTTATGAACCTTATGGCAACTTCAGCCTAATTTCTGTATTATTACAGTATTATTATTCAGTGTTCATAGTAGGTACCAGTCATGGATTAGCTTGTGGTCCTTCGAAATTGTAAGCACCGTGTGGCATTCGAGGTCCAGACTCGTGGTGTTACAGATGGGTTCAGAGGAAAAATCTGCTTGCTGATGGACCACTTCATATGTAGGAGGTATGTGTTACTGATCATGTTATCGTGAAAACACATATAGAGTACACTGATTTTGTGAATATTGTTTTTTACCGATAAGGCATTGATTATTCAAACAAGATATCTGTAATTTTATAGTTAAGTTGGATAGGTCCGAATTGATAAGATTGAGGGACCATGAAGATGGTTCCGATACCCTATTACGATTTAATGATGGTTGTTGCTCATGTTATGTGTTAAGTTTTTTGAAGGGATCAAGTTTTGGTGGCATTATAAAAAGATTCAATAGTATTGGACTGATTTTAAGGGTTAAATGGACTTTTAAAAGGCCTCTGAAGTGTCACACCACTACAACCAAGAACAAAGATTAATATAGTTATTGTCCTAGCCCAAATTTATATGGTTGGGTTGCTCAGGTTAATGATTACACGTCAGAAGGTGCGGTAGGAGAATACGTGCGAGGGAAAAAGAGAGTTGATAAAGATTATATCATCTTAGACCTAATTGAAGAGAAAACATAGGGTACTAAGGAATGTCTAGCGAATCTGGATGATGAAATTGACTTAAAACATAAGAAATCTGAATCAAGTACAACTATGAAAGTGTATCCAAAAATAAAAATTCATCTGTCATCTCTCTCAAAGAAAAATAGTACAGCTGGTCACTTTACTAGGGAGCTGCAACTAGTTAGCGTGGTTGAAATAATCTCCTACATAGAAAATAACATAACACCAAGAAAGCAACTTTTCGGGCACCGAGGGTTGAAATGATGTACAGTAAATCAAGAAAACTTTCCCCAAGAACTTCTAAACTTAAAATAAGGAATCAAGCGAAAGCGGCAATTTCTGAATTTTAAATTGCATCCCATGCCTTCTTGTTTGTGGTTACGATCAGGTTTACTGTTATTGACCTGATCGAAACCATAAATAAGATTAAAATACAAATTAAGTATAATTACTTCCTTAGCAATATAGATGTAATTGATTGTGTTTTCTTGCCTTAGCATGTTTTCAACATGTCTTGGAGAAGATCAGATGCTTGTAGAATGTGAATCCCGTGTAGTTGCCAAAGTTCTTGAAAATTATCAAATGGATGAAAATGTAAATTTCACCAGTGTTGTTGACATATTAGCAGGTAAGCATGGAAAGCACCAGTGTCTACACTCTAGCTTGTTCATCCCTTTTAGCATCTCCGACTTCAATATTTTTTCTGATTTAATTAAGTTATCTAGATTTTTCCTGTCCTCTTCAAAGTTGGTAAATAATTCCTGATATCTTGATTCATACTTGAGTTTACATTATTCAATCTGGATATCAAGAATTATTGACAAACTTTGAAGAGGACAAAAGACATTTGGATAACTTAATTAAATTAGAAAACATGTTAAAGCCAGAGTAATCTAAGAGGATGAACAAGCTAGAGTGTAGACACTGGTGCTTTCCATGTTTAGCTACTAATATGTCAACAACACTAGTGCAATTTACATTTTCATCCATTTGATACGTTTTCAAGAGCTCTGGCAACTACACGAGATTCACATACTACAACAAGCATCTGATCTTCTTCAAGATATGTTGAAAGCATAGTAAGGCAAGAAAACACAATCAATTAAATCCATATTGCTAAGGAAGTAATTATACTCAATCTTCCTTTCAATCTTGTTTGTAGTTTCGATTAGGTCAATAGCGGGGGACCTGATCGGAACCACAAACATGAAGGCATGGGATGCAATTTACAATTCATAAATTGCCGCCTTGGCTTGCTTCCTTATTTTATCTTAAAATGTTCTTGGAGCAATTTTTCTTGACTTGCTGTACATCATTTCAACCCTCGTTGTCCACTGAGTTGCTTGCTTGGCGTTCAGTTATTTTCTATGTAGATGATCATTTCGACCATGCTAACTAGTTGTAGTTTCCTAGCAAAGTGTCCAGTTGCAGTATTTTTATTTGAGAGAGACAAAAGACGAATTTTCATTACTGGATACACTTTCATATTTGCACTTTATTTATATTTATCATGTTTTACTTCAGTTTCATTTATCGGCCAGATTCGCTACACGTTCCTTGCTTATGGGCTACCTTGTGTTTCCTTTCAATTAGATCTCAGATGATATAGTATTTCATCAACTCCCCTTTCCCTTGCAGGTATTCTCCTACAACTCCTTAGGGTATATAATCATTTCTCGAACAACCCATCCACATAAATTTGGGCCAAGGGAATTTCTATTCGTTTTTCGTTCTTGATTGCTGCAGTGAGAGGCTTCGAAGGCCTTCTCAGAGTTCAATACACCCTTAAAGTTAGTCCAATTTCTATTGGATCTCTATAATGAGACTAAATATTGATCCCTTCTCAAAACTTGACACGCATAAACATGAGCAAAAGCCATCATTAATTTGTAATAAGGTATCGATACCATCTTCATGGCTCCTCGGCCTAATCAATTTGAAACTATCAAACTTAATTGTACAATGTAGGATCTTGTTTGAATGATCAATGCCTAATCAGTTAAAAACTGCATTTATAAAATCATTGTACTTTATGTGTGTTGTCCCAATGACCTTATCAGTAATACATAACTCCCACACATAAAAGTGGATTCATCCATTTACACACACCTTATTCTTCCTAGCCCATCTATGGCAACAGATGACACGTCTGTTGAAATTATCAAATAATTATAGACATCTGTTACAACAGATGATCAATCTGTTGCAACATATGACTTATCTGTTGGAAATAATCAAACTACATTTGTTGCAATAGATTGTCAATATGTTATAAATTATCAAACAGGTAGAATATATTTAGTAACAGATTATCCATCTGTTAGATTTATTTTAATTTTCTTTTCTATCTAAAATACAATAAAGATAAAATTTTGTATTTATATCCATTTTTTAACTTACATATTCGAAAAGTCACCAGTTTTAATTAACTAAGGTATGTAACTATCAAAAAAGAGGTGAAAGTCGTTGATTTTTTACTAATCCATTCAAATTCAATCCTTTATAAATAGGTCCCTCCTTACTCGTTCAGTCTACTCCACTTCTAAATATGTTTGATCCGGATTTGGACAAGGTGATTCTTCGCAATTCCTTGCAGAAACTTGAAAGGCAAATTCATGAACTACGGTGGGAGTTGGGCGACATGAGAGCAAGGCTGAAGAGGGCCCTGCAGCTGTCGGATGATGATTGGTCGGTTGACAATATTATTATTATTATTATTAATAATAATAATAATTAGGTTATATTTTTTATTTTAGCATATGTACTTTCTTTTATTATATTGGATCTATCTAAGGGAGGAACCTAATGTATGTTTCGATTTTTGTTGTATATTTGTATATAATGGTTTAAAAAATCTATATTTGGTCGATTTTAAATTTTTAATTCTTATTTAATTTTTAATTTTCATTCTGCCTATTCTTTATTCTCAGTATATCGACGGTTAAAGGCAGGGATTGAGCATTTGTGGCAACGGATGGACCATATGTTGCAACAGATGAATCATATGTTGCAACAGATGGTTATTAATAAAAAAGGGTTATAGTTATTGAAAGGGTGAAAAGAACAGACTTTTCAATTATTTATTATGAAAAATGATTCGTAAATAAATAATAAGAAAATAAATAATAAACACAATTTATAACCGTAAAAATAGTTATTGCATTTTAATAATTGATGTTAATATTAAATAGGCAACAAGTCGTGACTTTTCACCATTTTTGTTTTTAAATCTGTTTTTTTAATTTATTTATTAAATAATAAAAAGTCACCACTTTGGATTAATTAAGGTATACGATGATTGTTAAAAAAGAGGTGAGCAGTTGTGACTTTTGTCTAACACATTCAAAATAGCTGATGAATCAAATTTTTCATCTATTGTGATTGATAAATCAGCTATTAGAAGAAACAAAAAATGTTCCTTCAACAGCTTGTTGCAACAGATGGTATATTTGTTGCCACTTATGGGTTATCTGATGTAACAAATATACAATCTGTTGTCACAACTCAATAAAATGGTTATTATTTTATTAAAAGAAACTGTTATTTAAAAGGTGAGAAGTCTTCGGCTATTTAATTGAGAAAAAGTTTATTTAAATTTACTAATTAATAATAATAAGCTAAAAAGTCATGACTTGTCACAATAATAAAAAATTCACCAAGTTGGTTTAATTAAGTCATTTCTTTTCACAGAAAAGCATTAAGAAAATAAATGATAAACACAATTTATAACCGTAAAAAAATGGGTATTTAATTTGAATAATTGATGTTAATATTAAATAGGAGACAAGTAGTGACTTTTCATCATTTTTATTTTTAAATCTGTTTTTTTAATTTATATTATAAAAAAGTCACCAATTTGGATTAAAGAAAGTATATGATGATTATTATAAAAGGCAAATTATATGTTACAAATAGATTATATGTTGCTACAGATAGATTATATGTTGCAATAGATGATCGAATTGTTGCAATAGATGGTATATCTATTGCCACAAATGGGTTATCTGATGCAACAGATATACAATATGTTGCCACAACTCAATAAAAATGGTTATTATCAAAAGAAACGGTTATTAAAAAGGTGAGAAGTCTTCGATTGTTTAATTGAGAAAAATATTATTTAAATTTAAGAACTAATTAATAATAACAAGTTGAAAAGTCATAACTTATCACAGTAATCAAAAAGTCACGAGTTTGAATGTAATTAATAAAATGGAGATGAACAGTCGCACCTTTTTGCCAAACTCAATCAAATTCAATCCTCTATAAATAGGTCCCTCATTACTCGTTCATTCTACTACACTATATTTATTTGTTGCATCTTGTCTTTCATATTAGATCTCCATCCAATATCTTTTCAAAAACTAGATACCTTTTTCCTTACTCAAGTAAGTTTTTTTCTTTCTTTTTCTGTAAATCTACCCAATTGGTAGTATACATTGTATTACATTCGGACTCTTTTCTTTACTTGTATTTTTACATTTTTTGTCAATTCATGTGTGTTCTAGATATGGGTGATTCTGTTTGGGACATTGTTATTCTGCGTGACACCGTGTGAAAACTTCAGAGGCAGGTTAATGACCTGTAGTGGGAGTTGGGCGTCATGAGAGCAAGGATTCTCCGAGAGATTCACAGGCTGAGGAGGGCCCTACTGCTGCCGGTTGACGATTGCTCGGCTAGCAATAATAATAATGATGATGATAATGATAATAATAATAATAATAATAATTAGTTGATGTTTTTTTCTTTTAGCGTATGTATTTTTATTTTTATTTATATTAATATATTTTGTTTTTGTTTAATAAAAAATTTACGGTTCGGTCTATTTCTTCTTCTCAACAAACATGTCAACGATTGGACGTAAGGAACATTTTGTAATCCAATAGCAATAGCAAGATTTTTTAGGCTTTTCAATAGATTAACCATCTGTTGAAACATATTGGTTATCTGTTGGGTTTGTGACAGAAGTTGTTTTGTCATATTCCAAATAGATTACTCATCTGTTATAACAGATTACTCCTCTATTGCAACAGACAACGTGTCTGTTGTAATAGATAACGCGTCTGTTGCTACAGATAACTAGGCTGATGCAACAGATAACTAGCCTGTTAAAATAGATAACTCACCTGTTATAATAAATGACTCATCTGTTCAATTCATATTACGGGCACTACTTAGAACCATAAACATGAATCCAACATGTGAGTCTTCCATTAAGACAGATAAGTCATATGACTCATCTGCGCAATAGAGGAGTAATTTGTTTAAACAGATGACTCTGATGTTGGATTCATGAATGGATTTTATCCATTGTTGAAAAGACAGCAGTCGCAGTGTACCCAGATGACAAATTCAACTAAAAATCATAATTTTGAAGTAATGTCAAAGTGATATATAAAATCAAATTTGACCTAAAAAATTATTCAAGTAGCAGGAGTAGCGTTAAAAACAACAACAATGGTCGACAAGAAGAAGATAAAGATAATAATGAAGTAGAAGATGATGAAAATAAAGCAGAAGATGATAAATAAAGCAGCAACAATAATGAACAATGAAAATCGCGAAGAGAGAGAAAACAACAACTGATGAGAAGAGAGAGAAATATGCCTTTTTTTCCTCCGATTTCTGTTATATTAGCTAACACTTGGATCAAAGTATAAATTTAAAAACTTGTGGGATATTTTCAAACTTCCCCAACTTTCTTAATCCATAATAAAGTAATTATCACCTCCAATCAATTATTAAAACTTGAGTCACCTACACCTCATTTTCAAATTCTTTTGTCACTTTTAACTAAATGCCCCATGATTCCTTTGAATTATTTTTTTTCAAATTCAAGCATTTGATTCCCCGCATAATTCTAATGTTTGGAGGGTTTCTACCACGTTAATGACTTATGTCTTAAATTTCAGTTACTAAAGGTAATACATATACACTTCTTCACTGTTAAATAATTTTAAGTTTTGTCCAATATTTTAGATTTCAAAAATATGTGGCTATTGAATTTCACAATATTTTGTCAAACTCTTTTAAATAGTTGTGCATTCACGTGTTTCATATTGATAAGTCATCGGAGAATCGTCATATTTTTAGGGACTCGAATATAGGCACTATTGTAAATTATCTATTCTCGATTGTTAAATTCTGTTATTTAAATATATTCTACTCTTTAATTTTTTGTGTACATATTATGGACAAATTTTCATATTTTTATCCTATGGTAAAAATTACTCTGTTAATTGGAAGATCATAAAGTTGTATATTCACTACTAAAAAATACAGAAAAACCAACCACAAAAAAACTGATCGAATGTGGTCATTTAAAAAATATATATATTTAAAAAATAAAAGAGACCACAAGTGGTCGTTTTTATATTTTAAAATTTCAAAATAATCATTTCAAGAATTTTTATATTAATTATTAAGTATTTCTTTTAAAAATAAAAAATTTTAAAAAAATAAAAAAATAGTCCACTTGTGGTCGGTTTTTTTATTTTTTTATTTTTAAAATAATTTTTAAAAACCGACCACTTGTGGTCAATTTTCAATTAAAATTAAAATAAAATAATTTTAAAAAACTGACCACTTGTGATCGGTTTTTAATTAAAAAAAATTAAAAAACGACCATTTGTGGTCGATTTTGGAATTTAAAAAATTTTAAAAAGTAAATAATTTTATTAAACTGACCACATATGGTCGGTTTTGGTATTAAAAAATATTTAGAAAATCGAACATTAAAAAATAATTATATGTATAATCTCATATATTATTTTTTTAAATTACACTGATCACACGTAGTCGATAACCAATATAATAATAATAAAAATCAATCAGTCTTAGATTTTTGTGAAAAAATTACACTAAAAATATATATCAAATAAAATAAACAAATTATGTTAAACATAATCTTTATCTTTTACTTATTTTCAATATATAAAATAAATATTTTTCTTTGTATATACATTAAATGAAGTTAAACATGCATAATCTTTGTATAATGAATATGTGTATATATATATATATATATATATATATATATATATATATATATATATCATACCGTTGAAATAATGATATTATGCTACTTTTGCAGTCATAATAATGTAATATATAATCGATAATTCATCAGAATATAATGAATGTGTTCTATTATAAGGTAATATACTTGTGGATGTGATGTATATAGTACGCATTCAAGAGTTCATATATATAAATATCTTTATATATATATATATATAGATATAGATATATATATGATGTAGTGATCGATTGATGAATGATGTAGTCAAAATCTAGTAAATTCTATCCAAACATATTGAATACCTTGATTTGAAACGACAAAAGTAATAATATATATTGTACGTTGAACTTATATTAATGTAAGCTAATCAAATTAATCGATCACACGTCAGAGTATGTATATGAAATACGTCAAATTATAATATTGGATAATATACTCGTGTATGTATGTGATATATATAGTACGTATTTAGAACTTGATATAGTCGATAGCGTGTATATGTGTGTGTATGTATAGGTATTTATATAGTATATACATATTATATAGTGAAGTTATATCAATGACATAAGATAAACTAACCGATAATTCATCTGAGTATATGTGAAATACGTTGTATATTATTATGGGATTGTAAAATCATGCATGCATGTGATGTTTATAGTACGTATTTGAAAATTGATAGACAATTGAATATATGTATATCTCGTGTAGTGACATATGTAATAATCGAAAGCTAGATAACTGAACCTATATATCAAAATATTTTGAATAATACGTTGATAGCATACTATTGAGGAAATAGATATACTATTTTGTGTCAATGTAGACATGCATATGTTGTTAAGTAATAACGTAAGACAAGGAAAATTAAGATTGAGTTGGGTCGTGTCATTAATGAGCATTACCAAAATACGCAGTTGATTTATTTTTTAAAAAAACATCAATCGAAAAATTGACCACAAGTGTTCATTTTTTGATTGATGTTTTTTTTTTAAATAAATCAACCGCGTATTTTGGTAATACCCGTTAATGACACGACCCAACTCAATCTTAATTTTCCTTGTTCCATTTGTATCATATACATAATATCGTATTTAAAAGCTAATTAACCAAAAATTCATCCTAATTTGCAAAATGCATTGATATTATTATACGATTGAGAAAATATACTACTCATGTTAATATGATGATAAAATAACTAATTATATGATTTAACTTTTTAAAAAAAAATTGACCACATCTGATCGTTTTCCCATAGTAACTTTTTAAAAACTAAATCGACACTTATATTTTACTTTGCCAATAATCTTGTAAAAACCGACCACATGTGGTCGGTTTTCAAAATAATTTTCAGAAAGCCGACCACATGTGGTCGATTTTCTGGAATTTAACTAAAAAAATTATTAAATTAATTAAGTCCTATCTGACCCGACCCCACCCGAAGCGACCATATAATTCATTTTCCCCAATTGAAAACGCACCTAACACACACAAACACCAAAATAGGTTTTCACTTCCAATTTTGCAAACCCAGAATACAAAAACCCAAATCCACACTTCCAAATCCATCGTCGCCGCCGACTGCCATCGTCGCTGCCCAGATACTAACACCCAAATCCTTTTCCATTCTTGACTTTTTCACTCATCTATGATATAAAAATAGTTTAACATTGATTTCTTTGCCATTGTTGATCAAATTAGTTGTCATTTTAATCTTTTGACGACTCATGCTAGGTTTCTTTATCATTGTTGATCAAATTAGTTGTATGAAGAAAAAAAATGATAAGAGATGTAATATTTTCTTGTGATTTTGAGTTGACATTGAGAGTGAAAACTATGGACTATTTAAAGGTATATATACATGCTACACTCTCAAGTAATTGATGTTATTATTTCTATGTAATGTGTTGATTTGGGGGTTAGAAAATCTTATCATATTAATGGATAAATAATGGTGATCACTCCATGCACCTTAGTTGTCAATCTCATTCCATCCCTCATGAACTTTATAATAAAGCTCCAACAATTAGCTTAATGTTCCCAAAAAGAACAACCAAAGATACAACAATCTCTAATTTAGAATTTAGAATTAAGAAAAGAGGAGATGATGATAATGTATAAACTTTAGCTAAGCCTTAACATATGTAATTTTGACCATTGACAAAAATTTCATTGTGTTTTGGTTATAATTATATTTGTTGCCTCATGGTGTTGAAAAATTAAAGTTCTTGAGAAGTTTTCCTAAAGCTAAAATATTCAAACATATTTCCCTCATTTTTGTGATTTCTTATTTTGCCTAATGGTCAAGATATTTTTCTTATATTTGCCTAATGGGTTGCTTAGAATTTGATGTTACTGTTTGACAGAATCGAAATTCGGAAAAAGGATTGCTTTGCTATTTTTTCGGTGACTGCTTATCTCTTCCTATTTAATTTAGGTCAAGCAAAGGTAAGTTGATTTCTCTCTATTTTCTTATAATGAAGTTTTTAAATGTAGTTTAGATTGGGATTGTTCGTTGTAGAAGGCTTTGAAAGCCATTGAAATTTTGTGATGATTATATGGTTTGAGAGGGACATACGACGCCTCTACTTATTTGCTTTGTTACACTTATTCAATTGTTTGACTTATACTATAAATGAATATGTTACTTGAAAGTGATTAAGTTTAATTACATGAAGGTGAACTTTTATTTTGGATTTTGTTGAAGCATAGGTACTTGAAATGTGAACTTTTTATTTTGAATTTTTCAATGCTTGGTAATTTGTGTCTTGACTTAGTAACTTGAAATTGATTAAGTGTAGGTACTTGAAATATGAATTTTTGTGTTGAATGTAGTCTCGTTTGGTGACTTGGGAGGTGACTTAGTCACTTGAAATTGATTAAGTGTAGGTACTTGAAAGGTGAATTTATCATTTTGAAGGTAGTTTAGTTTGAATTTTTGGGAGGTGGCTTAGTGACTTGAAATTGATTAAGTGTAGGTAGTTAAAATGTGAATATTTGTTTTGAATGTGGTTTAGATTGGTAACATGTGAGATGACTTAGTCACTCGAAATTGACTAAGTGTAGGTACTTGAAAGGTAAATTTATCATTTTGAAGGTAGTTTAGTTTATCTTTTTGGGAGGTGACTTAGTGACTTGAAATTGATTAAGTGTAGGTAGTTGAAATGTTAATTTTTGTGTTGAATGGAGTTTAGTTTGGTGACTTGGGAGGTGACTTAGTCACTTGAAATTGATTAAGTGTAGGTACTTGAAAGGTGAATTTATCATTTTGAAGGTAGTTTAGTTTGTTCTTTTGGGAGGTGACTTAGTGACTTGAAATTGATTAAGTGTAGATAATTGAAATGTGAATTTTTGTTTTGAATGTGGTTTAGCTTGGTAACATGTGAAATGACTTAGTCACTTGAAATTGACTAAGTGTAGGTACTTGAAAGGTGAATTTATCATTTTGAAGGTAGTTTAGTTTGATTTTTTGGGAGGTGACTTAGTGACTTAAAATTGATTAAGTGTAGATAGTTGAAATTTAAATTTTTATTTTGAATGTAGTTTAGCTTGGTAACATATGAGATGACTTAGTCACTTGAAATTGACTAAGTGTGGGTAGTTGAAAGGTAATTTTTTGTTTTGAATCTAGTTTAGTTTAGTAACATGTGTGGTGACTTAGTGACTTGAAATTGATTAAGTGTAGGTAGTTGAAATGTGAATTTTTGTGTTGAATATAGTTTAGTTTGGTGACTTGGAAGGTGACTTAGTCACTTGAAATTGATTAAATGTAGGTACTTGAAAGGTGAATTTATCATTTTGAAGGTAGTTTAGTTTATTTTTTTGGGAGGTGACTTAGTGACTTGAAATTAATTAAGTGTAGATAGTTGAAATGTGAATTTTTATTTTGAATGTGGTTTAGCTTAGTAACATGTGATATGACTTAGTCACTTGAATTGAATAAGTGTGGGTAGTTGAAAGATGATTTTTTTATTTTGAATCTAGTTTAGTTTGGTAACATGTGTGGTGACTTAGTGACTTGAAATTGTTTAAGTGTAGGTACTTGAAATGGAATTTTTTGTGTTGAATGTAGTTTAGTGTGGTGACTTGAGAGGTGACTTAGTGACTTGAAATTGATTAAGTGTAGGTACTTGAAAGGTGAATTTATCATTTTGAAGGTATTTTAGTTTGATTTTTTGGGAGGTGACTTAGTGATTTGAAATTGACTAAGTGTAGGTAGTTGAAATGTGAATTTTTATTTTGAATGTGGTTTAGCTTGGTAACGTGTGAGATGACTTAGTCACTTGAAATTGACTAAGTGTAGGTAGTTGAAAGGTGAATTTTTGTGTTGAATGTAGTTTAGTTTGGTGACTTGGGAGGTGACTTAGTCACTTGAAATTGATTAAGTGTAGATACTTGAAATGTGAATTTTTGTTTTGAATGTGGTTTAGTTTGGTAACTTGAATTTAGGTACTTTTTTATTTTGAATTTAGGTACTTGAAATGTGAACTTTCACGACTTGAACTAATTACTTGAATCTGATTGATTGTGTAGATGGAACTTGATTATAGTTGAATTTGTCAATGGAATAATGATAATATAATGGGTCTTAAGATGGAATTTGTTGAAGGTGTCAAACGATTTGTTGAACATGCTAAGACACTTAATGCTTGGACACATTTTTTGGTTATTGTTTGTCCTTATATTGGATGTGATGGAACAAATCTTTTAAAAGAAGAAGTTGTGAAAGAAATATCTTTATAGAAGGTATTTTCACAAGGACTTTTTAAGATTGCGTACTATTCATGATATTGTTGAGTAAAATAACTTTGTTGGTGGTGAAAGTAGTAGGTCCACATGGAATAGTGAATATCAAGATACTAGGCTGACAAAAATGGTGCACGATGTTTTTGGGATACAACACGAGGGCGACTTTAGGGAAAATGTCAAAGAAGTTCCCAATAGAGAAGCGGGTTGTTTTTATGAACAACTACATGCTGCTAGTCATCCTTTGTTTGATAGGTGTTGGCATTCTCATTTGTCTGTTGTTGTTAGATTATTAAGTATTAAATCTGATTGAAATATTGCTGAAGGAGGAATGGACTCAATGATAGACCTTATTAAAGAGTTAGTTGACCCTGTCTTAGAAGTTCCTGATTCTTTCTATAAGGCAAAAAGCTTGGTGTCAAAGTTAGGTCTTGATACGCCCAAATTATAACTCTTGTTAGAAAGTGTAAGCGGTCGCTGTCAAATATAGAACCCAACTAGGTTGGGTGTCAAATCCCATAGGGAATACTATGGTCACTAAGTATTGCGATTATTATTAGACTGTTGGTCAAAAATTCCAAGGTAAAGGGGGGTTTGGTTTAGGCGCACAATAATATTATCAAAGTAACGATGGAATGATATGTGTAGTAGGATTTGATCACAGAGAATAACAAGTTAGGGTTATGTTCACCTTGTAGTTTCTACTTCTCTATTAACTATGAGTAATGTGGAGTTTATACATGCATGCACTTATAGAGAGTCGTATTCTAATTCTAAATCCAAGTGTTTTTCAACCATCAAGGATTTATTCACCTTAGCTCTCTCAAACCTAAAGTGTACAACAAATGGTACGAATTCTCCAAGAAGTTAATCCTGCTAGGGCATTAACGTGTAAATAGAGGTTGGAAACCCTATTTTCTTATCACACTCTCTTTTCCAAACATGTAACTTTTCTATCGAACAATTTAATGCTATAATGGCGCATTCCCTATGTTTGCAACCATGAAAATTCAATCAAAATAAAGAGAGTAATGATATAAGTGGCATGACACATCATAACTTCACAAACTCATAGCAATAGAGAGTATATTACAAGGTTTCCATAACCCTAACAGATAAGCTTAGCTACTCATGAATACAACGAAAATCAAAACAGATATAATCATCATACCAAAACTTAGAATAATCTTCGCGATGGAGATGATTAGCGACAATAAGAGAAGATCATATTTCTCTCTAGCCGTTGCTCAAGCCTAGTCGTTTTTCTCTGTTCCAAAACTATTACAGAATCTGAATAATGAATAATTAATGATAATGCTGAAAATTCAGCAATAAGGTTTTTAATAATATCCTTCTCTACTACGTTGCTACTGCATCCTTAAGTATTTAAAAATACTGAGTTTGCCCGGGAAAAAGTTTCCATGCATCACATTCAGTCCAAAAGTTGTCTTCCCTCTTATGTGAAGTTTTCCTTTGCTGTCCACAGGTCCCCAAAGTGCTGAAATCTTCCTCATCGGTACCTGAAAAGTATGCTAATTACATAGGTCAGCTCACTTAGTTGAAAATAAACTAAAAGTGCAGGAATTATGTATTTTATCCTCAAAACTTAGCTAAAACATGGGTAGGTTTTGGTGCTTGGACGTGTAAATACGCCCAACATCACCACCCCACACTTACAGCTTTGTTTGTTCTCGAACAAAATATTACATCCATCCAAATACCTAACTAAAATTTTCAAGAGCAACACAAAATTGTCTACAAGACATACACTGCAATTATTAATAAAGAGTAGATTTCTTGATCATTACTAGAAATGACTCACCCTCCAACATAGACTCATTAGGACGGTTAATTCGTATACACAAGTTAAGCCACAGAATCAGATAAGACTACCCAACAATCATCAACCATGTGTGCTCACACAAAATGTTACCCATAATGACTCATAGTTTTGCATTTTTCAAAACATGGGTATAAGACTTTGCTTGCTCTCACTCTCACAAAGAATTCTTAGATTACAACTGATGACCATATGCTTGCCCTTAGTGTAATGCTCCACTAATATCATAATGCCAAGGTTAGGATCAAATAGGTCTTTACGGGTTGTAATGTAGGCTAAGGGACAGGTAGGACTATTTTGGCCAAAAATGGTGACTACGTTCCCCAAGCGCTTTAATACACTACCTTATGCCATTTACACTAACTTTTAACAACCACTCTACCTTCCTTTCATCTACCAACCCCCTTTTACCCAATTTGTTATTCAATCAGAAACACAATGATGGGAATATACAACTCTCTTCTGGTTTTTTCTTTTTTTCTTTTTTTATAAGCATCCCTATGATAGCCACTCTTTTTAACCAAATTTTCAAGTACCAATACACTCTGTGGCATTACTTTTACCATTTTTCTCTTATTTTGCCACACTCTTTACTCAACTTGATTCTACAGTTTAAAGCACTTAGGAGCTTTTGGATCAAAATTATGGTCTTAAAAAAATGGATTAGGCTACGTATGAGACTGCCAAAGAAAATAGCTAAAGGCTTAAAGGGTGTTCACTAGGACAATGTACAAAGGTAGGTAAAAAGAAGATAAACAAAATCAGGGCTGCCAAAGAAATGCCTAAATCATCTCCTAAACTCACAATCTTTATTTCGCTTCACACACACACTAGGCAAGTTCTAGCATCAGTTGCAACAAAGAATATACAATAACCTCACACACACAAGGCACATGGTCAACTCAATTAGGAGCATTATAGATTCTTGACCCAACAGATGAATAAATTAAACCACAAACAATTATCACACAATGAGTCACAACTTAGAGCCTGAATTTTTCAATAGTAATGATTCAGCACAAACTCTTGTTATAATGCCATGCCGTCTATCAGAACAATTTCTTACAAAATCTGACTAATTACAACTAACTAACTACGACTCAATCAAAACAACTAAGAATAAATGTAGGAAAGCAGTACACAATACAGCAGACATATACCCACACCCCACACTTAGATGGAACACACTGCCCTTAGTGTAAGTAAATAAGCAAAACCTGATTAGTCAGACTCCTCCTCTATATCTAGGGTCATACCCCCTGCGTCAGAATCATCATCAGAGTTGTCATCATCATAGTCGTCCTCCACATCTGAGTCTGGCAGTCGGTGATTATCCTCTATCGGCACATCATCATCTAGAGGTTCCTCAAAATTTACCCCCACTCTATACATGGCCCGAGCATGCTCATTAAGTGGGTAGTCATAGTCCAACTACTGAAGCTCTGCATCAGTCGACACACGACCCCCATTCATCATGGTAAACCTAGTCATGCCATACAGATGGCGAAAAAAACTTTCATCTCGAGCATGTCTCTCAGCCGTGGTAAGGTTGATGCCTTGACCAATTTCTGGCTCTTTGATTTTTGTGAGATCTACCTTCTTTGGGTTGTGTGAAAGCTTATGGTCTGCTGGCTCCTCCTCAATGTGCTCTTTCCTTAAGATTGCAGTCAATAAATTGCCAAAACTGAAATGCGACCTTTTGTCCAGCCTTGCTATGCGCATTGACGATGTATAACCGCACCAATATTGATGGGAACATTCGTCATTAGAGCATATACCAAGCAGACTCGATCACGTGTGATCTTAGTGTATTGTGTCCCAGGAATCAAGCAGGAGTTGGCTATCCTTAACCATATGCGAGCTTTTCTATTCAAAGAAGCATACGGGTAAGTATTGTAACGACCATTATCCTTGTGACAAGTCCACCGGATCGTGGACCTTGATCCACACAACGTATGTCTAATGGCCCTATAGGGAGGTCTGTGATAAAGCTCCTTGAGTGGTGATTGATCCACACTTGGAGTACCAAGAAAAGAGTTGAAGAAATCAGCGTTCAATTGCAAGACTTGGCCCCGAATCTTTACTTCACTTCCAGTAGTCCTTGGGGACCAGTTAGCATAAAACTCTCGATTCAGATCAAGATTGCATTCCCCCATATCTCGGAAGATGAAGTCAAGATTTAGTGCCATGATTGTAGCCAAAATTCGGGGGTCTCTCTTTGCTAAACTTTCCTTCTGCATCAAATCCACATGAACATATTTCTTCACTTTATTGTTCTTATACCATTCCTTCCCTTCCTCCTCTAGAACTCACTTGATCCCAAAAGTGCATTGAGGCACTTGAAGAAAGGAGGAATCAGCCTGGTCTTTCCTTGACCTTTTTTGACCTTTTTGTGAGGTGGATGCTTTGTCCTTTCCCTGTCGTCCTTTCGGATCCATGTTACCTGAGATCACAATAGAGTCATGTTAGTTTCATTTCAGAAGATTCACTATAATCGGAAAAGGAAATAGTGATGGCACCACCCCACACTTAATTTGTTTGCACAAACTAATTAAGTGAGTGATGTCGATTACTCAGACTTCATCGACATACATTTAGGTGGTATGTTCCAACAACATTAATAGCGCAGTCACACTTTCAACCCCTCACTTTACATAACAGTTTCTCAGTTTGATATAGAGAAGCGGCACACAATGGTCATGTAATCTTGACTATCCTTTCCAACTTTATTTCATTGGACTAATGCAATCTTTGAACAAGACTACCACATAGAAATCTTCTCATGTTATAGCATATAGACATTCACACCATCTTATGCTTGTGGTCAATCATGATCATTACATCGATGAACGAGTCATTCAAATATTCAAGCTTACAACTCTCAAGATTATGCATTAACTTCAAAATTTCAACTCCATAAAAATTATGACATTGAATACCAATCAATACATGCCGGAGTAAAGTCAAGAATACCCACAAGAATCCTTTCACTCAATGAGATACATCATAACAAACCAACCATATCCTTATCACCAAACACCACTTCAAAATCTAATAGACCATTATAAGTGTAGCACTGCAACAACTACGAAATATAAAAGAACAACTTACTTGGTGATGGATCGGGAAGATGATTCTGCAAAATTAGATAAGAAAAAAAAGAAAACTTGGAGAGGATAAGGGAGCTTGGGCGGCGCCTAGGTTCAACAAACAATTGGGTGGTGTTCAAAGGTAGAGGGTATATTTATAGGATAAGCCATGGGTCGGTTTAATCCATCTACAATCGGGTTAGTAGGCAAAAAACATAAGTAGGCGGCGCCTTTAGCATTGCCTATGCATAAGTAAGTGGCGCCTTTAGCATTGACTATGTTGGCATAGGCGGCGCCTTTCCCATTGCCTACATTGGCATAGCCGGCACCTTGTCCATCGCCTATGTGAGGCAGTGAGCATAGGCAAAGGCATAGGCGGTGCCTAGCCTATTTCCTATGTTGGCATAGGCGGCGCCTTTCCCATTGCCTACATTGGCATAGGCAGCGCCTTGTCCATCGCCTATGTGAGGCAGTGAGCATAGGCAATGGCATAGTCGGCGCCTAGCCTATTGCCTATGTTGGCATAGGCGGCGCCTAGCCTATTGCCTTTGCTCCATCATTCCTAGACTTACGACCATTGGCATGGATCACTTTCAATTTAAAATTTGAGACTAATCTCTTCCTTTGTACTTCTTGCACCTACACTTAATCAAAAACAACAAAAATGATTAGAAGGATGGGTTGCCTCCCACCAAGCGCCTTAGTTTTAGTTGTGGCTCGACTCTTTTTTGGATTTTTTTATTTAACTAAAATGAACTCCTAGTAAAACAAAAATGATTAAAAATGATGGGTTGCCTCTCATGTAGCGCTTGATTTATTGTCGTGGCACGACATAGTTATCTCGATTACTCAGACTTCATCGAGATATATGGTGGCTATACATTTTATAGAGTCGGGTAGACCGATATATGGCTTCACTCGTTGGCCATTCACCTTAAAGACACCACCATCATTGTTTTCTAACTCCACTACTCCAGATGAGTAAACTTGGTTAATTCTGAATGGACCAGACCATTTAGACTTCAACTTACCTGGAAATAGCTTCAGTCTGGAGTTGAAAAAAAGTACCAAATCGCCCTTCTGAAAGTTTCGTTGGATAATCCTCCGATCATGGTACTTTTTCATCTTTTCCTTGTAGAGATCTGCTCTTTCATACGTATGTAGACGAAATTCATCCATCTCATTCAGCTGTCCCAATCTCATATTAATCGCATCATCCCAATTCAGGTTAAGCTGCTTTAGTGCCCACATTGCTTTATGTTCTAGCTCAATAGGCAAGTGACAAGCATTTCCATAAACTAGTTGGTATGGTGACATGACAATTGGTGTTTTAAACGCGGTTCTATATGCCCATAAGGCATCGTTCAGCTCTGGACCAATCTTTCCTATTGGCATTCACAATCTTAGCAAGGATCAGCTTGATCTCCTGATTAGAAACCTCTACCTGCCCACTAGTTTGTGGGTGGTACGGTGTAGCTATCTTATGTTGCTTAACCCCATATTTTACCAATACGGCTCTGAACAACTTATTGCAAAAATCTGATCCTCCATCGCTTATGATGGTACGAGGTACCCCAAAACGAGAGAAGATATTTCTCTTTAAAAACGCTACCACACTCTTGCCTTCATTATCAGCTAGAGCGACTACTTCGACCCATTTGGATACATAGTCCACAACAACTAGGATATATTTCATCCCAAATGAACTCACAAATGGACCCATGAAATCAATACCCCAGACATCGAATAACTCTACTTCAAGCATTTTAGACATGGGCATATCATGGTGCTTTGAGATATAGCCTTGCCTCTGACATTGATCACATATTCTTACAAAATCGTAGGCATCCTTGAATAATGAAGGCCAATAATAGCCACTTTACAATACTTTCCTGGTCGTCCGATCACCTGCATGGTGACCCCCAACTTGGGAAGCATGACTTGCTTCCAGTATGCTAGGCACCTCCACATCTGGGATGCATCGCCTAATAATACCATCAGCACATCGTCGAAAAAGATAAGGCTCATCCCAGAAGTAATGTTTCACATCATGCATGAATTTTTTCTTTTGATAAAAGGAGAGATGTTCAGGAATCACTTCCTTTACCACGTAGTTAGCAAAGTTTGCATACCACGGTAAGTCTTCCACCATAGTTGCTAAAATCTCTTCTTCGTGGAATGCATCATCAATATCAAGGTCGGTTTGCACTATGTGCTCACTCTCAAGTCTAGATAGATGATCAGCTGCTTGGTTTTCGCAACCTTTTCTATCCTTCACCTCGAAATTAAATTCTTGAAGCAGTAACACCCACCTAATTAGCCTAGGCTTAGCATCCTTATTTGCCATTAGATATATTAGAGTTGCATGATCTGTATGAACCACTACTTTGGTTCCCAACAAGTAAGCACGGAACTTTTCGAAAGCATAAACAACTGCAAAAAGCTCTTGTTCAGTGACGGTATAGTTCTTCTGTGCTCCATTCAAGGCCTTGCTCGCATAGTAGATTGGATGAAATAGCCATTCTCTTTTTTGACCAAGTACAGCACCCAAGGCTACCCCACTTGCATCACACATAACTTCAAAGGGTAGAGACCAATCGGGTGCTACAATAATAAGAGCTTCAATTAGCTTTCCTTTGAGGCATTCAAATTCCTTCAAGCAATCTTCACCAAAGTAAAACTGAGCCTCCTTGTCCAAAAGTTTGCATAATGGGCTAGCAATCTTGGAGAAGTCTTTAATAAACCTCCGATAAAAACCTACATGACCCAGAAAACTACGAACCCCCTTTATAGAAATTGGAGGTGGTAATTTCTCAATAACTTCAATCTTGGCTCGATCAACCTCAATTCCCTTTTCAGAGACTTTATGCCCAAGAACGATGCCTTCCTTAACCATAAAATGACACTTCTCCCAATTTAACACCAGATTGAATTCGACACATCTCTGCAAAGCCATACTCAGATTTGCCAAGCATGATTCAAATGACTCACCTACAACCGAAAAGTCGTCCATAAACACCTCTAAGATGTCTTCAACCATATCAGAGCAAATGGACATCATACATCGTTGAAAGATGGCAGGTGCATTACATAGCCTAAACGACATTCGTTTGAATCCAAAAGTACCATAGGGGCATGTAAAAATGGTCTTCTCCTGATCTTCAGGAGCAATGCAAATCTGGTTATATCTGGAATAACCATCTAAGAAACAAAACCATCCCTTTCCTTCCAATCGATCAAGTATTTGATCCATGAATGGCATTGGGAAGTGGTCCTTTAATGTCCATGAATTCAGCTTCCGGTAATCCATGCACACTCTCCACCCTGTGACAGGTCTGAGTGGAATTAGCTCATTCCTTTCGTTTGCGATTACTGTGATGCCCCCTTTCTTGGGCACACATTGTACCAAACTCACCCATTTACTGTCTGATATTGGGTACACCACCCCTGCATCTAACCACTTTATGATTTTTTTCTTCACCACCTCTTGCATAGGTGGATTCAGACGACGTTGATGCTCAATAGTGGGCATGCAATCTTCCTCGAGCTGAATCTTGTGCATACATATCCCAGGAGGGATACTAATTATATCAGCAATAGTCCAACCAATGTCTCTCTTATACCTCCTCAGAATGGAGATGAGAGCTGCTACTTGTTGTTCACCTAAATCAGTAGCCACAATAACCGGAAGTGTATTTCCACTTCCCAAGAACACATACTTTAGATGATTGGGTAGCTCTTTCAATTCTAGCACTGGTGGCTCTTCAATGGATGGCTTCGCTGGTGGTGAAGGTCGATTCTTAAGGTCAAGGTCCAGCTTCTTAGGGGCATATGAATATGACCTCATTCCTGTCAGAGCACAGAGAATACATTCATATCTTTGGGCTATAGAGATAATTCCTTCTCATCTTCATAATAAACATCAGCTATAGAGAATACATTCATATCTTTGGGCTGCTTCATTGATTTGCATACATCAAAACGTACCACTTCATCATTCATCCGAAATAAAAGCTTATTTACTTTTAAATCAATAAGCACACTTCCTGCTGCGAGAAAAGGACGACCCAAGATGTTGGGAACTTCAAAATCCACCTCGCAATCCAAAATAACAAAGTCTGCAGGAAAAATGAAGGTAGAAACCTTCACTAATACATCATAAAAGATACCAACAGGTCATTTTACCGACCTGTCTGCCATTACGAGCTGCATGTTGGTTGGTGTAGGATCGCCCAACCCCAACTGTCTATAAATGGCTAGTGGCATCAAATTAATGCTAGCCCCCAAATAGCACAATGCCTTAGCGAAATCTAAACATCCAACCGTGCAAGGAATAGTGAAAACACCAGGATCTACGTTCTTCTGTACTAAAGACCTCGTGTCAATTGCACTGTAATGATGAACATTATCTGCCAGTTCATAGCTTGCTGCCCTTTTCTTTGTCAAAAGGTCCTTCATGAATTTGGCGTACCCTGGCATCTGCTCTAGTGCCTCCACCAAAGGCACATTAATAGTTAGCTGCTTCAACATGGTCATGAATTTACTAAACCTGGTGTCATCAGCCTTCTTCTTTAGTCTCTGAGGAAAAGGTGGTGGTGGGTTAGGAAGAGTTTTCTCTACCATATTTTTTTTATTTTGCTTCCATTTATCAATATTTTCAGAGTGCTGACCTCTAGGTGTAGTATCATGAACGTTCTCATTCTGATTTTCAGCTTCTACAGAATTATCACAATTTGCTTCAATAACATTCTCTTCTATATTATCAACCACCGGCTTGTCTTTGGATGGATTTTCCAACACCTTACCACTTCTGGTAGTAATAGCCAAACATGATCCATCATTCTTTGGATTTCGCACAGTGACACTAGGTAAAGTGCCAGTTTTTCTTTGATTGAATGTCGCTGATAGTTGACTCATTTGTTGTTCCAGCTTTTTTATTGCAGTGGAATGTGAGTCAACCAATTGATTTATTGAAGACAAATCATTTTTTACCTCAGTTACTCCCGTGTTGGTTGCCTCCACTCCTTTCAACAGCTTAGCCATCATGTCCTCCATGGACATCTTCCCAGATCCAGACGCAGCAGCTTCACAATTTCCAGGAGGAACATACAAACCATTCCTGTCAGTCTTATTCTTCCAACTCCCTTGGTCTCGGTCCTTGTATCCGGATTTTTCATAATAGTTCCGACCTTGGTTTCCTTGGGTGTTGCCTCGGAAACACCCCTGATTATTCAAGTAATTTGCTTCCTCCTCAGAATCGGAGTCATCTCTTCCCTGTGATACAACAGCCTTAACCTTTTCTGTCTTCCCTGATAATAAATACCTGGTAAGAAGGTCCATCTGCGTTTTTATATAAGCCATATCCTGGTCACGTTTCTCTTCTCTCCGCCTCTATTCTGCTGTCATGCCAGTAGATATAGTAGAGCTTGCTACCGCAGAATCCCTGGTATGCCAAGCTCTACTCTGCTTTGTCATACGATCTAGCATATCACTTGCCTCAATAAAAGTAAGGTCCATGATTGACCCACCCACAGCATTATCAACCACTGGCTTAGTCACCGAGTTCAACGCCCTATATAATATTTCCATCAAGTGGATATTGGTCATCTGATGATTTGGGCACCACATAAGCTTCTTCTTGAACCTCTCCCATGTTTCGTGGAGAGCTTCAGTTGGAAGCTACAAAAAATTGCTTATCTCATCTCATAATTGGGCTCTTTTGGATGGCGTAAAGAATCTTTCTAGGAAAGCATCTTTCAGTTACCTCCAATTGGTAATAGAGTCAGGAGTTAGCCCGTTTAACCATAGAGTTGCCTCTCCAGATAGAGACAATGGAAATAAGCGCAGCTGGATCGCATTCTGTCCAACCCTTGGATTGTCAAATGATTTGCATATTGAGATAAAATTAATCAGATGCATATTTGGATCGTCGCCTGCAAGTCCACCAAATAACCCTTTGAGTTGCAATAGCTGGATCATGGTGCTAGTGATATTGAACTTAGCTTCGGGTGCCAAGGGCAGAGGAATAATAGCCCCTGTGGCACCAGCCCCATCCAGATCGTCATCATCATCATCAAAAGGGACCTGCACAGCTTGGCATTCAAGTCTCATTCTGACCTGACGATCTCTATTGACATTCATATTCACAGGTGCAGCCACATCATCTGCACGCCTTGGATTTAATAGCTCGTCATTATCCAGGTCCTCATCATCAAGATTTGTTGCCCGACCTGGGTTATCAGTATTTGTGATTTACTTGCGCAGCTACCAATGCAGCTAACCTAGCCTGCTCCTGTTGAGCCGCCCTCCTTTCAAGGTCTCGTTGTGCATCTATTCTGCCAATAAGATGTGGTTCAGGATTTATGGGTAATAATGCTTGACCAGAACTTCGTGTATTTGGCATGCACTCCACTAAACTTGAGCAAAACAAAAACAACAAACAAAAAGTAAAATTTGAGAATCTTTGACCAAAGGGTCTATTAACTATCACAAACTTAGTTGCCAACTGTATTTCCCGTCAACGGCGCCAAAATTTAATACGCCCAAATTACAACTCTCGTTAGAAAGTGTAAGCGGTCGTTGTCAAATATAGAACCCAACTGGGTTGGGTGTCGAATCCCACAGGGAATACTATGGTCACTAAGTATTGCAATTATTATTAGACTGTTGGTCAAAAATTCCAAGGTAAAGGGGGTTTGGTTTAGGCGCACAATAATATTATCAAAGTAACGATGGAATGATATGTGTAGTAGGATTTGATCACAGAGAATAACAAGTTAGGGTTATGTCCACCTTGTAGTTTCTACTTCTCTATTAACTATGAGTAATGCGGAGTTTATACATGCATGCACTTATAGAGAGTCGTATTCTAATTCTAAATCCAAGTGTTTTTCAACCATCAAGGATTTATTCACCTTAGCTCTCTCGAACCTAAAGTGTACAGCAAATGGTACGAATTCTCCAAGAAGTTAATCCTGCTAGGGCATTAACGTGTAAATAGAGGTTGGAAACCCTATTTTCTTATCACACTCTCTTTTCCAAACATGTAACTTTTCTATCGAACAATTTAATGCTATAATGGCGCATTCCCTATGTTTGCAACCATGAGAATTCAATCAAAATAAAGAGAGTAATGATATAAGTGGCATGACACATCATAACTTCACAAACTCATAGCAATAGAGAGTATATTACAAGGTTTCCATAACCCTAACAGATAAGCTTAGCTACTCATGAATACAACGAAAATCAAAACAGATATAATCATCATACCAAAACTTAGAATAATCTTCGCGATGGAGATGATTAGCGACAATAAGAGAAGATCATATTTCTCTCTAGCCGTTGCTCAAGCCTAGTCGTTTTTCTCTGTTCCAAAACTATTACAGAATCTGAATAATGAATAATTAATGATAATGCTGAAAATTCAGCAATAAGGTTTTTAATAATATCCTTCTCTACTACGTTGCTACTGCATCCTTAAGTATTTAAAAATACTGAGTTTGCCCGGGAAAAAGTTTTCATGCATCACATTCAGTCCAAAAGCTGTCTTCCCTCTTATGTGAAGTTTTTCTTTGTTGTCCACAGGTCCCCAAAGTGCTGAAATCTTCCTCATTGGTACCTGAAAAATATGCTAATCACATAGGTCAGCTCACTTAGTTGAAAATAAACTAAAAGTACAGGAATTATGTATTTTATCCTCAAAACTTAGCTAAAACATGGGTAGGTTTTGGTGCTTGGACGTGTAAATACGTCCAACATCAAGTCTCTCCTCGATTAGAATTGATTGTTGTAAAAATGGCTGCAGTTATACTTTAAGGAAGATGCTAACCTAGAGTCTTGTAAGTTTTGTCAACACCCTCGATATAAGCGTGGTTGTAGTGAAAAATAAAATTGTTATTATGGTGATGCATTATTTACCTCTAATACCAAGGTTGAAGAGGTTGTATGCTTCAAACAGCTCAACTCCTCATATGTGATCGCACAGTGAAAATAGAAGGACCACTGGTGTTACGTGTCATCCTTCTGATGGAGAGGCTTGGAAGCATTTTGATGCAACTTATCTAGATTTTGCAGCTGAGCCACCAAATATTCATTTGGGATTATGTGCGGATGGCTTCTCTCCTTTTTTTAGTTGGTGCGGCACCATATTCATTTTGGCCTGTATTTATTACCCCGTATAATTTTTTTCTTGAAATATTGATGACTAGTCCCTATATATTTCTGAATTGTGTTGTTCCTGGCCCGCGTAATCTAAAAAGCGAAATAGATGTCTACTTGCAACCTTTGATTGATGAACTTCAACTTTAATGGCATATGGGTGTTAAAACTTGGGACATTTCATTTAAACAGAATTTCAATCTACGTGCATATCTAATGTGGACTGTTAATGACTTTTCTGCTTATGGAATGTTGTCTGGGGGGATGACATCTGGAAAGTTGGCTTGTCCATACTGCATGGGAAATAAACAAAATCTTTTACATTGAGACATAACAGGAAAAATTCATGGTTTGATTGTGATTGTTGTTTCTTGTCACCTGATCATGAATTTAGAAGACTCAGGAATGCATTCCAAAAGAAAAGAACGGAACATAATGGTCCACCTCCAAGGTTATCTGGTCATGCATCTGGGAGATAGTTCAGGATTGCCTAAAGTTAGCGAGGAACCATTGTATAGGCTTGATGGATATGGTGTTTCGCATAACTGGACTAAGCAAAGTATATTTTGAAAATTAGAATATTGGCCAGATAATTTACTTAAAAATAATGTCGATGTCATGCATACTGAGAGAACAATTTTGACAACTTGTTCAACACAGCTATGGATGTCACCGGCAAGACAAAGGATAATCCTAAGGCCAGACTTGATTTACTAGAATATTGCAAGCGGAAAGAATTACACTTACAGAAGGGGCTCAATGGCAATGTTCTTAAGTCCAAGGTTAGTTATACATTCAAGTTGGACCAAAAGCAGAAAATATGTGAGTGGGTTTAAAGTTTAAAGATGTCCGATGGATATGTCTAAAATTTGAAAAAAAGGGTTGATATGGCACAAGGAATCTTGCATGGAATGAAAAAACCATGATTATTATGTTTTCATGGAACAATAACTTTCAATTGTTTTTATTGGTTTACCTAAAAACACATGAAAATCAATAACTAGAGATTGGTTTGTTCTTCAAAGACTTATATGCCACCACATTAAAAGAAGAAAAACCGGCGCGAATGAAAACTAATATCGTTGTTATCACCAACAAGTTGGAGAAGATTTTTTCGTTAGGGTTCTTTGATGTGATGGAACATCTTTCCATTCACCTTATGCATGAAACTCGACTACGTGGTCCATTTCAAACTAGGTGGATGTATTGATTTGAATGGTAAGCAATTGCAACATATTTAAATCCATACATATCTTTTTTAATATAGTAAACATCTCATATTAAGATTGTGCAGAGCAATGAAAAATTGAAAAGAGGTCCCAAAAATAAACATAGGGTGGAAGGCTCTATAGTTGAGGCATATCTTTCAAGAGAAACGTCTCAATTTTTTTCATACTACTTTCATGATGAATTTGATTGTTCAAGAAACAGACCGAATCATCATCAGGACGATAAAAATGAGCCTCATTTGCAACCGATATCAATTTTCAATCAATCTGGTAGTAAGGCTAAAAAGACCATATTTTGCCGGCTCACTACCATGGAGCATAAATCAATAACTTTGTATGTCTTGCTGAATTGCCCAGAAGTTGATCCCTTTCTAAAGTAAGGAGATTAAAAATTAACATATCATATTTATTTACTCATTCCCTTAAAGAAACTAATTGTGTTTCGCATGTTGGATCTTCAGTTCATTTAGGACTTAATTTCACGAAAATTAAGTGTATGCATCCTTTGCAACATGGTTTACATATGAGGTTCATAAGTGTACTAATATTTCTACAAATTTCAAACATTTACACATTCTTCAAGTAACATATATATGTGTGTGTGTGTAATATTTTTAGGTACATCAGTCACCAAATGCAGCCGCATACAATTAGTTCTTGAGAGATATTTCTTTGGGATCAGTTGAAGCTTATACAATGTCCCATTACATAATAAATGAGTTTAAATTTTCCACCAAATAATACTCCAGAACAAGAAAAACAAACAATAGTGGTATTTGGGTTAAGGGTGATGATGATGTTGATTACTTTGGAATCATACAAGAGATATTAGAACTAGAGTATATTGGTTCATCAATTAAAAATATTGTCCTCTTTTGATGTAAGTGGTTTGATCCAAGCACTAGAGCCACAAGAGTACATAAGGAGCATAACATCATTGAAGTGAAGCACAATAAGTCGTATCATGTTTACGATCCCTTTGTTCTCGCACAAACTACCAAACAAGTGTATTATGATCCTTATCCATTGTACAGTGATAAGTCTAATTGGTGGGTTATAAGCAAAACAAAGCCGATAGGATGGGTGAAAGTTGAGAATGTGTTGGAGACTGCGTATCAAAATAAAATGCAGATTGATCACCTGCTAGTGGACATTGACTTAGTGGATAGTTTAAATCACCCAAAAAATATATTTGAAAAATTAATATTGCAGAAGAAGGATGAGTGGGTAGGAGATGAGGAAACTCCCGAAAAGGGTGAATGATTTAGTGGAGAATCTTTAGAACAGGAGGATTAGTTTGTGTAGGTTGTATTTATTATGTGTTGATGTCTTTATGCTTTGTACTATTTACCTTTATGTTTGTTGTTTAAGATTGATATGTAATGTACTGTGTAAGATTGTTGTTTTCACTTTTCCATAATTTATATAGTAATAGAAATATTCTTGTCTATTTTCTATTATTGGAGTGATTTGAAATGTGAATTAGTGACTTGAAATTAGTTACTTGGAATGTTTTCTCATATATTCATTTTGTAAGGACTAACTACTTGTTAACTTTACATAATTTAGATGGCAGGTAAAGGTGACAAAGGTAAGGAAAAAGTTGATACTAAAAAAATAAAAAAGAAAAAATAACCTCCACCTTATAAGCAACCGACGTTTATTCATATATCTGAGGGTCGATTTGTTGACACGCCAGTACGACCCTCATATTTTAGGCCGTTGCAGCATTCAGTTCCTGCTCCTACGCATGTGGGTCCACTTCATGGGTCTACAGCGACTCATTTTACTCCCATCACCATGCCACCGCTATCACAGTACTATTGAATGACCGCTAGCACATTCGGACATCTACCATCGTCAGTACCCTTTACTAGCAGTCACCCACATTCTCACAGTGATTCTGTTGGATCTATCAAGTTAATGGATCTTTATCTTGGAGGCACTCCATCTCATGCTTTAGATACGCCCACGCTATTGCATCCACCAGCACTTGCTCCGCAGCCCGAATACAGAGATGATTATCGGAGGTGGTATATTATTCTATACGAGATAGATTAAGATTTTAAACATAACAACATTATTTATTTTTCATTTACTGTATTATTATGCTCTATGAAATTACTGTTTGATCTTGTGTTGTAGGTTTAAGCCTGATGCTGGAGTTGGAAAAATTACGACTAAATCCATTTGCTGGAACTTCAACGGCTATTGGACCAGTTGGCAAAAGGTTCCAAAACATGACAGAGAAATGATGTTTAAAGAATTTCATGTAAGGATTTAACTTATCGACTACGTAACACATTGTTAGAACAAAAAATTGAATATTATATTTTTATTTTTGTTGTAGAAATACTAGTGGTGGGATGATGCACATGCAAGTGCTATATGGATGAATTTTTATAGAAGAGCTAGATCAAGATTCAACGGTCTGTTGGATTATGCCAGAACAACAGGGTACGAACAGGGTTTATACTAGAACCCATGTGGCAAGATTATATTCGCTATTGGAATAGCGACAAATACAAATTGTTTAGTGAGAAAGGAAATAAAGTCAGGGCATCATCCAAGGGTGGCTCACTATATACTGTGGGTGCAGTTGGTCGGATTGTTGTGGAGGAAAAAATGGTTTGTAACTTTTACAATTTTAATTATTTATTTCTATTTAAATTTTTAATTATTTGAATATTAATAATTTTATCATATACAGGAAAAAATTGGGTAGGAAGATAAGAAGCGATGAGATATTCGAAGAGACGCATGTGAGAAAGAAAAAGAACCCAACTAATGAAGATGTCTGGGTTGAGCCTCGTGCAAAAGTTGTCCATGTAAGAATCAAATTTCTTGTTATGAATCTTTTTTTTTCAAAGTTGATATTATTCAAGTACGAGTAGTTTAGTATTTCTTTTACATTAAGTTTGTCCTATACTTTGAATATAAGACAAATATATGTAGCTCATTAATAAGTATCGTAGTACTCAGCCTCCTGAAAGTCAGGGTGACACAATACCTAAAGATGTAGAGGAGGCATAAAGGCAAGAAACTGTGGGTCCTCCAGTTAGAGGCCAATACCACGGATACCACAGAAAGTATTTTGGCGAGAATGTTAGGTCTTCATCCGAACCTACATCCTATCCCTCATCAGTTGATAGAGAAATCATTGAATCACTAAGAAATACGGTTTCTAAACTCACTGAAGAGCTTGCTGCACAAAGAAAAAGGGCGAAGGAGAAGGGGGAGGAAACAACGTCATAAATCAGGATGCTACAGTAACAGTTCAGCTCTTTTATTCGATCAGTTGGGATTCTTCCTCCATATCCTGGTGATGCAGTTTAGGTTCCAAAAGGTCTAGGCCCACTAGATGATGTCAACACAGATGAGGAATCAGATCCTGTGTGTACGGCTGAGGATACGGATGACGAAGACGATAATGATGAGTGGTAGTTTTTTTTATTTTTGTATGTGTTGTAGTTCGAATTTGTAAATGAGTTGTAGTTTTTACATTTTTGTATGTTTTGTATGTTTTTACACTTGTATTGTATGTTGGTTTTGCAGTAATACGCTGGGTATGTTGTTGTTCTATTGTATGTTGGTTGTGTCATTTGTTTGGCTGGTTGATGGAATGAAGCATCTATAAGCTTTTTATTTAAAAAAAAAATTACCAGCAAAATCGACTACATGTGGTTGCTTTTCTAAAATAATTTTAAAAATCGAGCACTTGTGGTCGATTTTGTTAAAATAAATTAATAAAATTAATTAATTAATTTAAAAATAAAATCGACCATAGGTGGTCGCTTTTTAAAAAATTAATTAATTAATTTAAAAATAAAGCCGATCACATCTTGTTGATTTTATTAAAATTAATTAATTAATTTAAAAATAAAGTGGTCGGTTTATTTTAAATTTTTTATTTTACATTTTTTTCCTTTTAAAATAAATAATATTGAATTTCAAAAATATATATATATATATATATTTTAAAAAATCGATCACACGTGGTCGGTTTTAAAAAAGCTACCATGCTTTTATCGACCACACATTTTGGTCGATTTTATGGTCAAAAATGCAGGAAAACCAACCACATGTGGTTGGTTTATATGGTCTATTTTCTTGTGGTTTTTAGTAGTGATTCTAACCACCAATTGTAAAGACAAATTGAATAAATGTAGTTAGAAGTTTTAATGTGAGAATAGTAACTTTAAATGACAAAGGATGAACTCTTCAGCGTTGCGATTCTAGCACTATACTTTGAAAAGGTATGAAACGTGAGATCATCGATGACATCTATAAGGAAGATGACCAATTGCTTATAATTGGAACGACTCCCATGTTCCCCCCCTCCCCCGTCCCCCCCGCCCCATGAAATTATCAGTATATAGCTTTTGTTTTAATTTTAATTTTTAAATTTTATTAAAACTCTTAAATTTTTAATGGTTATGTGTGATTGTTGAAATTGAAATGGAGCCTGATAACTTGTGAATTTGAAGTGAGAAAATTATCAAACTAGAACGAATATTTTATTTAAAAATAATTCAAATCAACTATTTTGGTAGTCCACCATAAATAGGCGTATTGAAATTTATAAGGCGCCAAAGTCCAAACTTGGTACAATAAAAGATAAAAGAAAAAAGAAAAAAATAACACGTGCAGACCCTAAACTAGTTAACAACAATAATGTGAAAAAATGTTTTATGTAAAGAGAATAATACGACTTTGTCCTCTAATCTCTGGTTAGATGTGGCTGAATATCACCTTCAGTCTGCCAGCATGAGTTTTTTATTTGGCTTGACAATCCATCATTCCGAGCCTAGTGATTTGGCTAGTTCAAATTCTTGTCGTTTAGGGTTCACTAGGAAAAGCCTCCCTATTAGGAGCTTGTCTTTTCCCAGAAATGAACCACGAAACTTCTATATAAATGGATCTCATTCATCTCACCACATCCTTGATGATTCAGCCGGCACGTTAAGACTCTTTTGGCATGAAGTTGAAGGTTACTTTCATTATAATATTTGGGAATATCTTATCCCTCACTCTATTCTGCTTATATGCAGACAAAAGTCACTTTCAAACAACAGTACTCTCTGCTTATAAACAATTCTTGGATGAGTCAAAATTTGTACAAACAAACTAAACCAACATATTCTCATTGAGGAGAAATGGATATAAAAATTGATATCATCTCCAAAGAAATAATCAAACCATCTTCTCCAAGTCCAAAGAGTCCTAAAAGCCACAAACTCTCTCTTTTAGATCAAAAGGCTGCAAATTGTTACACTACGTTCATTCTCTTCTTCCAGAAGGGCTCGAGTAGTGATTTGGAAAATGTATTAGATTCTCTTAAGGTATCCCTCTCGAAAACCTTAAATCACATGAATCCACTTGCAGGAAGAGTTAAGGATGGAATCTCGGTTGAATGCAATGGCCAAGGTGTTGATATAATACGTGCCAACGTTCATGAAGACATGTCAAATGTGCTTATGAAAATGAAAATTCAAGTCCTGAGAAAATTACTACCAATGAATCCATTGACAAGATCAGATGAGAATGTCTTGTTGGCACTACAGATTAACTGCTTTGTTTGCGGTGGAATTGCTATAGGTGTTTGTATTAGTGTCACCTTATAACTGATGGTTCTTCTATGGCCACTTTCCTCAACACTTGGGCAAGCTACACTCGCGCAAAAGATGACAGCATTAATATTTCAGACCATTTTTTCATGGATTGTACAACCATTTTTCCACCAAAAGAGGTCCATAGTTTTTCTGTGTTTCAATTTGGAAAAAATGATCAACTTCTACAAAAAAATGGCAGCAAGAAGGTGTTGCGGAAGCTCGGGATATTTCAAATAGCGTGTAAATTATTTGTACTAGAAAATCACACCAGATAAATTCCCAGGTAAGAGTGGAGGGTCACAAGCGGACCACTTAAATACCAGTCTAGCCTTGACAGAATTATCACTAGTAATTTAGTAGCACAAATAGATCACAACAACTATACCCGACAAATATTAACTGAAAACAGTTAGACAAGACAATAAGAAGAACACCAGAATTTAATGAGGTTCGGCAAATTGTGCCTACGTCCTCGGACACTATTATATTTATATTTCACTAAGGAAATATTACAAATGGAGAGAAGCTAAGGAAGAAGAGAAGAATTGTGTTTTTGGTGTATCATTACAAATGAGAGGTGAGGGTATTTATAGGCCTCAAGTTTTCCAATGGAGGGTGTGGATCGATTCTAATCCGACGGTCCTAAGCTACCCTCACCAACCCTTTTCACCAACCCTTTCACCAACCCCCTTTTAATTGGGTTTGGGCTAATTTATGATTGGGCTTCTATTTAACAATTTGGGCTCAACAAATACAAATACAAATACAAAATGAGCCCACCAAATTACAACAAATCTCCACCTTGGGCGATTTTTTTTTTTTTTTTTTTCTTCAATTCTCTCATGAACATAGTAGTGTCCCCAAATGCTATCTTCAATCTTTGATAACATTAATCAAGTTCAAACAGTGTTGAAACTTGATCGACGTTACCACCTTTGTCAACATATCAGCAGGATTATCTGTCGTTCGAATTTTCTGTACTTTGACTCCACCTTCTTCTATAATCTCTCGGACAAAATGATATCGGACATCAATGTGCTTCGTCCTTGCATGATAAACTTGGTTCTTCGCTAAATGAATAGCACTTTGACTATCACAAAATATTGTGACGCCTTCTTGTTTTATATCAAGCTCTCTTAGCAATCCTTGAAGCCAAATTGCCTCCTTCATAGCCTCTGTAACAGTCATGTACTCTACTTCAGTGGTAGACAAGGCAATTGTTGACTGTAAAGTCGACTTCCAACTAACTGGTGCATTTGCAAGAGTGAAAACATAACCAGTAGTTGATCTTCGTTTGTCCAAATCTCCAGCATAATCTGAGTCACAATATCCGACCAGATATTGACTATCTTCAAAGACTAAACCAATATCTACAGTATTGCAAATATACCGTAGAATCCATTTCACAGCCTGCCAATGCTCCTTTCCAGGATTGTGCATATATCTGCTCACAACTCCCACAGCATGTGAGATATCGGGTCTTGTGCAAACCATTGCATACATCAAGCTACCAACAGCATTCGCATATGGTACTCTTGACATATACTCTCGATCAACATCATTTTTTGGTGACAAAGAATCACTTAGCTTAAAGTGAGGGGCGAGTGGGGTGCTAACCGACTTTGTTTTTTCGTTCATTCCAAAACGATCTAGCACCTTCTTCATGTATTCTGCCTGAGATAAGTAGAGCTTCTTTGAATGTCTATCTCTTTTTATCTCCATGCCAAGAATTTTCTTTGCCTCACCCAGATCCTTCATTTCGAACTCCCCTTTGAGTTGAGATTTTAACTTCCCTATTTCTTCTTTACTTTTCGAAGCTATCAACATATCATCAACATACAGGAGAAGATATATAAAGGATCCATCTTCAAGCTCACGCAAATACACACAATTATCGTATTTGCTTCTTCTGTAATTTTGTCCCAACATAAACTCGTCAAATCGTTTGTACCATTGTCTAGAAGATTGTTTCAATCCATACAACGATTTTTCAAGTTTGCACACCATATTTTCTTTTCCAGCAACTTTGAATCCTTCTGGCTGAGTCATGTAGATTTCCTCTTCCAAGTCTCCATGTAAAAACGTTGTTTTTACATCCAACTGAACTAGTTCCAAATTCAACTTTGCTACCAAAGCCAACAAAACTCTAATGGAGGAGTGTTTTACGACTGGAGAAAACACTTCATTATAATCAATTCCCTCCTTTTGAGCATATCCTTTAGCCACCAATCTTGCTTTGTAGCGTACATCTTCTTGGTTAGGAAATCCTTCTTTCCTTGCAAATACCCATTTGCACCCAATTGCCTTCTTGCCTTCTGGGAGATTGGCCAATCTCCATGTGTTATTCTGATGAAGAGATTGCATTTCTTCATTCATGGCAATCCTCCACTTATCTTCTTTCGAACTTTTGATTGCATCTTTATAAGTGGTAGGAATACCATCAGCTACAATTGAGTCTGCACAAGCCACCGTATCCATAAGTCGAGCAGGTTTCCTTATGGTTCTTTTTGGCTTGCTCGTTGCAATTGATTCAAGTTGTTGTTGAGATTCGTGGGACGGAATCTCCTCTTCAACTGGCTTTTCTTCCAGAGGAACATTTTCTGTTGTTTCCTCATTTGATCTTTGTGAGGGAAAAATTATTTTTCCCTCAAACTCCACCTGCTTCGAAGTACCTTCAATTTGTTTGGCAATCTCAACTGCTACCTTGTTTGTCAAGGAGGATTCATCGAAGGTAACATCTCTGCTGAATATAATTTTTCTAGTCTCTGGACACCATAAGCGGTATCCTTTGACTCCAGAAGTAATCCCCATAAATACAGCTTTCTTTGCCCTCGGATCCAACTTTGACTCTCTTACATGATAATATGCAATTGAGCCAAATACATGCAAAGAACTGTAGTCTTCAGCAGGCTTTCCATACCATTTTTTCAATGGTGTTTTGCCATCAATAGCGGCAGATGGTAGACGATTAATGAGATGGCACGCATATGTTATAGCCTCAGCCCAAAATTCTTTGCCCAAGCCAGCATTGGACAACATACATCGAACCTTCTCCAGCAAAGTTCGATTCATGCGTTCTGCCACTCCATTCTGTTGTGGTGTATGTCTGACAGTGAAGTGTCTAACAATACCATTTTCCTCACAAACTTTCTGAAAAAAATCATTTTTGTACTCTCCGCCATTGTCCGTGCGAAGACATTTGATCTTTCGGCCAGTTTGTGTTTCAATCATTGACTTCCATTTGAGAAATATTCCTAGCACTTCATCTTTTGATTTCATCATATACACCCATACTCTCCGGGAAAAGTCATCAACAAAGGTTACAAAATAGTGCTTCCCACCCAATGAAGGTGTTTTGGAAGGACCCCAAACATCAGAGTGAACATAATCTAAAATATTTTTAGTATTATGGATAGCTGTTCCAAACTTAACCCTTGTCTGCTTTCCCTTGACACAATGCTCACAAAACTCCAAGTCGCATATTTTTACACCTTTTAGCAATCCTTGATCTGATAAAGCTTTCAAGGATTTTCCTCCAGCATGTCCCAAGCGCATGTGCCACAACTTGGTCATTTCTGCTTCCTTATTAGTGGATGTCACTGCCGCTGTCCCAATAACTGTACTACCTTGATAGTGGTACATGTTATTGTTTTTCCGAATTGCCTTCATCACCACCAATGCACCAGAGCATATTTTCATCACCCCATTATCTGCACGAACTTTGAACCCTTTTGATTCTAGGGCTCCCACAGAAATGAGATTTTTCTTCAAATCTGGCACATATCGAACATCTGTCAATGTTCTGCTCAATCCGTCATGGTTTCTTAGTCGAATTGAACCAATACCATGGGCGGTAAGAGAGCTATTATCCGCAGTGTGAACAGTTCCACATTTTTCTTCTTGCAGATCGATGAACCATTCTCGATTAGAAGTCATGTGATAACTACAAGCTGAGTCCATCAACCATACATCAGATGATGTGGATGACTCCGATATGACTAGTGAGAAATCAGAGTCATCACAGTCAGCTACATTTGAATCCATGACAGCCTTACCATTGTTAGGTTTGGCCTTTCCCTTTAACTTTGGACAATCTTTCTTCCAGTGTCCTTTTTCTCGGCAAAATGCACATTCATCTTTGCTGGGTCTGGATTTTGACTTGGATCTTCCTTTCTTCGTTCTCATATGTTTTGAGAACGACCTCTCACGAACAATGCTTCTCCATCGTTGACCTTTTGTTTTTCTCTCTTTCTTTGCTCGTAACTATACAATGCGGAGCAAACTTCTTTTAGAGAAATTTCATCATTCCCATGAAGTAGAGTAGTTTCAAGGTGCTCGTATTCATCGGGAAGTGAACTCAACAACATCAAGGCCATGTCTCCATCGCTGAAGGTCACGTCCATGTTCTGCAAATCTGTCGCCAACTTGTTAAAGCTGGTGATATGATCATTCATTGTGGTACCAGGAACATATGTGAAGCGTAACAGTCTCTTCTTCATGTATAGTTTATTTTGACTGTTTTTCTTCAAGAATTTATCCTCCAACGCATTCCACAATTTGTTTGCAGAAGTTTCCTTTGTGTATGGATACTTCTGCTCTCTTGCAAGGTAGGATCTAATGGTACCACAAGCAACACGATTGATAACCTTCCAATCGTCTTCTCCAATTCCGTCTGGTTTCTTTTCTTCTATTGCAATATCTAGCCCTTGCTGAAAAAGAACATCAAGAACTTCACCTTGCCACATCCCGAAATGTCCTGATCCGTCAAAAATTTCAACTGCAAATTTCGCATTTGACACAATTCTTGTCATAAGCGAAGATGCCAATGATGACGTATTGTTGACACTCGACGCGGCTGTTTCAATAGTCTTGTCTTCCATTTTTAATACAAATATTATTTTCAGTTAACAACCAGATTACCAAAGTAATTCTTTTCTGATGTGGAAGATCAGACTGTGCTGCAACCACAGAGCATACTCAGATAAAACCTTGGGCTCTGATACCAATTGTTGCGGAAGCTCGGGATATTTCAAATAGCGTGTAAATTATTTGTACTAGAAAATCACACCAGATAAATTCCCAGGTAAGAGTGGAGGGTCACAAGCGGACCACTTAAATACCAGTCTAGCCTTGACAGAATTATCACTAGTAATTTAGTAGCACAAATAGATCACAACAACTATACCCGACAAATATTAACTGAAAACAGTTAGACAAGACAATAAGAAGAACACCAGAATTTAATGAGGTTCGGCAAATTGTGCCTACGTCCTCGGACACTATTATATTTATATTTCACTAAGGAAATATTACAAATGGAGAGAAGCTAAGGAAGAAGAGAAGAATTGTGTTTTTGGTGTATCATTACAAATGAGAGGTGAGGGTATTTATAGGCCTCAAGTTTTCCAATGGAGGGTGTGGATCGATTCTAATCCGACGGTCCTAAGCTACCCTCACCAACCCTTTTCACCAACCCTTTCACCAACCCCCTTTTAATTGGGTTTGGGCTAATTTATGATTGGGCTTCTATTTAACAATTTGGGCTCAACAAATACAAATACAAAATGAGCCCACCAAATTACAACAGAAGGTTCGTGTTCGATGAGTTCAATATTTTGGCTCTGAATACGAAAACAGAAGGTCCAATTTCTCGGGTAGAAGCTGTGCTAGCCTTTGTATGGGAAGCAGTAATTGCAGCTATGCAGAGGACCAATAATAACGCTATTAAGAATTATGTAATTAGAATTCCAATAGACTTGAGGAGAAGAATTCAACCCCCATTACCACAGCAAACCATGGGACATATCATACATATGGCTGAGGCAAATTGGGAAGTTTCTGAGGGACCTTTGAACTACAAGTTAATAGTGAAAAAAATTCAAAATTCAACAAAGAATGTGACTAAACATGGCTATGATGTAAAGAATATGGAAAATTTTAATATAGTTGAGGCACAATCAACAAAAGTTGAGAGAGGCTCATTCCTTTTTGGACACGTGGATAAGTGGGCCAATTTATTTATTTTAAACCTCAAAATAAATTAACAAAAGAGTGAAAATATATTGTTTTTCTTGTGAGTCCCATGAGGCACATATATTGCACTAAATAAATATACAAAATTACAGTAATTGTGATTTGTGGGGTTGCTGTTTTATAATTTCCGCATTCTTTTATTACTTCCTCCGTCTCATTTTACTCGTTTCAAATTTTTTAATTTAATTTCTCATTTTACTTGTAATTTTTCATTAATCATTAATTATTTTTTTCAAATTAAAATATAAACATCAATTAATAGGGGTACTATGGTAAAGTAATCATATTATTAATTATTTTTCTTAATCATTATACAATGTCAAATTGGGACGAGTAAAATGAGAGGAGGAAGTATTTGTTATCACGTCTCTTTATATTAGTTCAATTTAAAATTAAATAGATAATTTATTATTTTATGTATTTTTAGTTCTATTTTTGAGTACTAATTGTATCAATTTTATTTAGATAAATTATAATGATAATAATTAAAGGTGAAATAATTAAATTATTATTTTATATTATTATTCTTAAGAATGTGTCAAGTCAAATATTGATAAGTAAATACGAATTAAAAGTGTATCAAACAAAGTTTTGAATTTTATCCTTCTTTAACAATATGTTTTTGCTTCTAAACCAAAAAAAAAAAAAAATCTTGTTGATTATATTTCAAATAATTCTATTAACAGTTCATTTTGATATGATTTTTTCTTAATGATGTATTTGTGTTATGATGTTTTGAAATTCTTTGTTATTTTATAATCCAGTTATTTGCTAAAATTTTAATCGTTGCTCAAGTGTCGTCGCTTTAGTAATATTTCGTCAGTTAAATTTGTGTAAGTATTCAGTTGACATAGTAGCATTTATGTGAATAACGATTTGATAAATATTATATTTCCTTTTTTCAATCTTAAAATACTATATTATTTTTATTAACTTCTTGAAATAATAATTTATTTGAGTTAAAGATTAGTTAGATTTAGAGGAAAAAAATAGGACACGAACATCAATTTCTGTTTTTCTTTTTTTTTTTTTGCGTCGAAAGAATGTCAACTTTTTCTTAACAGGACGCCAACTTAAAAAAAAAATCAAGTTAAGTCTTAATAGCTAAACATGTAATTTCAATTTTTAATTGAATTATTTGAAATATAATCAATAAGATCATTTTCTTTTGGTTTAGAAGCAAAAAACGTGATTGTTAAAGAAGAATAAAATTCAAACTTCGTTTGATACTCTTTCAATTCATATTTACTTATCAATGTTTGACTTAACACATCCTTAGAAAATAATAATATAATTATTTCACCTTTAATTATTACTACAATTCATCTAAATAAAGTTGCTATAATTAGTACCTAATAATAGAATTAAAAATACATAAAATAATACATTATCTCTTTAATTTTAAATTAAACAAGAGACATAACAACAAATAAAAGTGGAGAAGATAAAAAGCATGGACCCCACATCAATATAATATATTTTCACTCTTATTAATTTATTTTGAGGTTTAAAAATAAGTAAATTGGTCCACTTATCCACGTGTTCAAAAATAAATGGAGCCTCTCTCAACTTTTGTTGATTGTGCCTCAACCATATTAAAATTTTCCTAAAGAATATGGATGATAGAGTAGGAGCATTGTTTAAAGAAATGGGAATACTTTGGCTCCACTAGTTTGTGTAAGTTTCCTTTCTATGACATTGATTTTGGATGGGGTAGACCAAAATGGGCATCTGTTGGGGGGATAGCTCCCAATTTGGTTGTTTTAATGGACACTAGTGATGGGAAGGGAATAGAAGTATGGCTTGGTTTGGTAGAGGAAGACATGGCCATACTTGAGAAAAATCAAGAATTCTTCAATTTTGTCTCTCTAAGTCAATCTATTTTCTGAATGCATGTATCCTTCATTCACATATTTTCCAAAGGAACAAATAGTTTTTACTGGTCTTATATTTATTCAGAACACCTCAAAAACCTATTAATCTCAATTGTGATTTGATTGCTCAAATCAACCCAGAGGCGACATCTGTCCAAATTTACGTTCTTCTCTTTTCAAAACCTAACCAATTGGAAGTGCAACAATGGGTCTAAGGGCAAGGGCAAAAAACAAAAGGAAAATATTGGAGAAATTACCTGATACAACATCTAACTTACCATTATTACCTAATGGACAGTATTGTTCACTGCTGTTTAATAACAATTTTATTATTTGATTTGATGGTATGGTACTGTATTATAATAGGTAAGTTTACTAAAATGTCCCTAATTATTATAAATTTTAAATTTATCAATAATTATTAATAAATTAATCTTCTTTCTACAAATTTATCACAAATCATGCCTTATAAATACATTAAGTTGTTAAATTCATAAAAAATCTAACAAATTTAAAATTTCACATTCATGAAATATTCATAAAACTTTAAAGATATGACGTTGGTTAGTCTACTTACATTCATAAGATCTGGGAGCACAATAATGTTGGGATTTGTTTCTGAGTACAAAACATCTTTTTTCCTTACAATATAAAAAAAAAAGGAGCACATTTTCTCTTTGAATTCTGTTCTACGATTGTCTTTGTTCTGTACATGCATTAGCTTTTTAGTTTCATGTTTATGGAGAACTTTCTCTTCCTTAATGGTGTTTTAAGAAATAGTGACATATAATAAAATATTTGTATTCAGTTGTGGTTTAACCTTCTAGTTAATCTCGTGTGAAAATTGGGTGGTACATCAAATTTCGTTTGAGCTGAGCAACTTATGTTCTTTTGTTACTGAAATTGCAGGCTAAGGCAGCTGGAATCAGGTGCCCTGCTCCAATCCTCCTCTTGTTATGGAATTCATAGGTAATAGCATGGAACACGAACAACTTTCTGTTGATGTGTGTTTCCGTGAAAATAGAGAGGAATTGATTTTGTGATTACAAGGTTTGAGAATAATGGAGAACAATGAAGAGGAGAAATTGAACAGAAAAGCTAAGGGTTGAAAGTAATAGGGTAAAATAGGGTTAGATAATATTATATAAGGACATAATTGAAAAAGGAAATGAGAAAACCATGGGATACCACCAACTCGATGGTTCTAAAAATTGAGGTATTTCATGGTTACCAAACCGCGAAAAAAATACCATACCATACCTTTTAAAAAACAAACAAAACAAACATGTTCCCTCGGTAACCATAGCATTACCATGGAAACCACCATCCAAACAGGTACTAAACTATTGGATTTATAAAAATTGCTCATATTCCGCAAAATTTATACAAAATTATACTAATAACTTTGTACCAAAATTTTCTCAACCGAAGAAACTAAAACCACCACACGATAATAAGTGTTGCACACAAAAGAATGCCACTGCCAACCATTTTGTTGAGAATTTTGTGTCTAAGAATCCTCCTCGACACAAATCTTCTCACCTGTTTCCAAAAAGTTCAGACCATTTAACCTTCTCCCAAAGAATTTACTGCGGTGTGAAAATCAATAACTATATTGTTGTTTCACCACAGAATAATGGAGACTGAAGAGCTCAAGCGTGTCTTTCATATGTTCGACAGGAATGGTGATGGAAGGGTCACAAAAAAGGAGTTGAACGACTCTTTAGAGAACATGGGGATCTTCATGTCTGATTCAGACCTGACTCAGATGATCAACAACATCGATGTAAATGGGGATGGCTACATCGATATTGATGAATTTGGTGTTCTATATGAGACCATAATGGAAGAGCGAGATGAGGAGGAAGATATCAGAGAGGCCTTCAATGTGTTTGACCAAAATGGGGACGGATTCATTACCGTAGACGAATTGAAATCTGTCTTGGCATCTCTTGGTCTCAAGCAAGGGCGGACCCTCGACGACTGCAAGCAGATGATTAAGAAAGTGGATGCTGACGGAGATGGAAAGGTGAATTTTATAGAGTTTAAGCAGATGATGAAAAGTGGTGGATTTGCTGCATTGAGTTAGAGTAAAAATCAACAAGACCTTGAAGGTCGGAATCTTATACTCCTAAGCAAAGGTCTGAGGTCAGTTCTTCGACAAGTTTCCGGGATGGAGCCTTTACCACCTTAATAAGAAAACTTGATGACAATGTTAATTAGTCAATCAAGTGAACTGAGAAAACTAGATGACTAATCAGAAAACAAAAAATAGAGTGGAAACTACTCATGTAAATACAGTTTGTTACATTTCTAGTTTTTATTTAATTTCTTTGGCTCCTAAAACAATCTTGATAGAACCATTACCCCTTCATTTTCATGTTTCTACTCTTTTGTGTACGCATATTGTGCGGGTTAGGATTACCTCCGTTATTTAACCCTCCAGTAATGTTCAACAGAGGCTTTGATTGAAACCACATGTCCTCTAGAGATCTAAGGTTAATACTGTATCTCTTCTCCTATACTCTGTTTAACAGGTGATGTACAGAGATTTTCATTTTGTCTTTCGTCTTGTTTGACAGTTAATGAAGGAAATCCCACGGCTATAAATTTCTTCCTTCTGGTATATTACTCTTTTCTTTAACCCCTTGTTTTAATATCTATATCTTGAAATCCCAATAACAAAGTTTCTCACAGGCTATCTCTTGCATCTATTCCATTATCTCATTGTGACCTTCACATGTGACTGTTTGAAAATTCTCATTATCATCTTTTTCTATTTTGTTTTTTGGGTTTTGCAAAATTTCTCCAGCCCTAGAGTAACTGGTACAGTTTTCACATGTGACCAGAAGGTCACGAATTTAAGCCATGAAAATAGCCTCTTAAACAAAAATGCTAGGTAAGATTGCGTACAATATACCTTTGTAGTTCAGCTCTTCCCCGAACTCTGCACATGGCAAGAGCTTAGTGCACCAAACTACCCTTTCTTTAGAAGCATTTTTCACTTTCCACTATTACGATTTGGGTACAAAAGCTCATGAATGACAACCAGAACATTCCTTAGATGAATGACCCTTCAGTAAACATCCTTGGGTAAATTTAAATGGATCCTTAGATTGATGCCATGTGTTCATGGTCGTTTAACGACTTCGATTATATCTTCTTTTCTCTCCTTCCTCTGTCGCCTTGTATTTTCTACCATTACTGTTACTGACCGTTCACACTTCCCTCTTTGGTTGATTAAATTATCAATCATTTCTATGAAGTATGACAAAATTCGGGAAAATTGGAGGTGTTCATTCCCCTCTTGATTTAAAGACGCAGAGATCCGACCGAGAGAGACAAACTGGTTTAGAACAAACAGCAAAGAGGTGCAAAGTTTTAAACAATAAGGCATAACAACAGAGAAAATTTAGGAAAAAGAATTGTTACTCTGGCTGAATGAAAACTAGATGACGTTAAAAAACTTGTACAGACCTCAAATAAATTAATCTCTTGAATACAGAGCAGAGGTAAGTCTCTGCATATCCTATCCTCCCCAAACCCCACTTGTGGATTACATTGGGTATATTGTGCACAGAATATCGGAACCACCTGCAGCAGGTTACAAATCAAGTTAGGAAAGTGAGATAACGGACTCCACAAGTGCATGATCTTAAAGAGTTCAAACTCTGTATGATGTGTGATGATACCAAATGGTCAGAAATCAAAATAGATTTTGAGTGCTACATTAATTAATTTCACAAGATTTAGCTGAGCAGACAGCAAAAAACTAAAAGCATTCAGCTAACTTCTTGATTTTATCAGACCAACTCTTGAATCGACATGATTAAAACTGTTGCAGCTGAAATCCACTCAAATGGAAGTGTATGACATGTGTCCATTCTTGGGAATCACGTTCAAGAAAAGCTTTCAAGAAATTTAGAGCTGAATTAACAAGTTTGCTGAATGGACGTTAAACTTGATAGAAATTGAAACAAACAATATCGAGACGAAGGAATCAAAAAACATAATTTATTCACCTCATGAACTACTCAAAGCTGAATTTAAAGAATTGCACTTACAAGAACATGTATGGTGTAAATCAGTAAATGAGAGTCTAATCTTACATAGGCAGATCTCTAACCCTTAGGAATTCCATGCTGTCAGTTGCTGCATAAAAGATCAAAATAAAAGAATGTTCATCTATACATATACACCCAAGGATAAGCAGGTATTGTAACAATTTGTATAAAATAATTTTTTAAAGCGAATTTTTAAAAGCACACTACTGAGTAAATTTACTTTACTTACTGAATTTGGTATCACAATCCATGTATTATAAATTAACAGCACAATAAATATTCATGTAAAAATCTCTGTATTATTCATAGAAAGAAAATCCATGTCTTATGATCCTTGCATAACTAGTTCACGGAATTGACAAATTTATATGTTATACGGATAGATCAATCTTGAGCCTACTCACCTTGATTAAACCTAATTCTTTTATCGAAGTGTTTGGGTCAAAGATGCATAGCTGCGTCTTGCCATTTATTTACAAGCCATTATCCGAGACACTGAGTATGTTGTTGTTGTGTTGTATCCGAGACACGTAACTGCAACCTCAGTCAGGACGGTATATTATTTGTGCCTTCATCTAGCCTATCACTTGAAATATATCATTTATTTGTCTCACGCAAATCCGAGACCTCTTTTTTACTCTTTTCGTTTGATTTTCGCAATGATTCTTGAACTAATTCGCGACACATCTCGCTTCCACACAATTGTTTTTTCCACTTTCCTTTGACATTATAATAGGTTCAGACATCGAAAATTTGTGAAACTCTATAAGATAATCCTAATCTTATTAAGGTTCTTGGAGATTACTCTATCGTAAACCCTAACTTGAAGGCTACTCAACCCTAAATCCTGCCTATTTAAACGGTAACATGTTCCTTTGAAGAGGCATCTCGAAATCCCACACATCCTTGATATATTCATATAGAGATCACGATGCGAGCGGGTTCTTTTTGAAAATCAAATACTCACGAAGATCCAAAAACCTCTTTTTATCGAGATCAAATTCAAATCATCCTAAGTTCGAAATGCTACTAACAACCCTTTGAATCATAGAGAAAATCAAAAGAGAAGAATACGGGACAAACAGAATTGTACCCACATTATTTATCAATATAAAAATTTTATTTTTCTTATTTTGTTTGTGGTTGAATTTTATTTTCTTTAAATTAAAATTTGTTGCATAGAAATTGACACGCACAGTGGGACCAAATCTACAATTCAGTTTTTTGAAACTTACATCTGTCATTCATCCCTTCACTCATAAATCAAATCTACAAATCCGAAGTAAAAATAAACTGCAAAGATGACAATTACTTCAAACCTAATCTTCGAGTTTCATCAAGTCTATATTTCGACAAATCTTGAGATAGGGGCATTTGTAAACGTCGAAAATTTGTGGAACTTTATAAGATGAGTCCAATTCTATTAGGGTTCTTGGAAGTTATTCCACCCTAAACCCTAACTTGAAGGTTACTCAAATCCTAAACCCTAAATCCTACCTATTTAAGGGGGTAACATGTTCCTTTGAAGAGGCATCTCAAAATCTCACATATCCTTGGGTATATTCATATAGAGATCAAGATGCGAGAGGATTCTCAAGTGTTCATGAAAGCATGATGTGGAAAAAACCGACAAGGCTCCGCATCACGCATTATGCAAAACGTGACGCGATGCAAGCGTGTCATTGAAGTTATGCATAATTTAAAAGAAAAAGACTAAATAAAGCATTCAAACAGTAAGACAGAATGGAAAAGAGGATGTCAACTATATTATCAATAATAAAGACGATATATAAAAGCAAAAGTTTGAATTAAACACCAAAATCATAGGTTTGATCACTAAACACCTGCTGCGAAATAGACCAGCAAAACAACACAAACCACAATAGCAAAACAATTCAACAAAATAACATAACAAACCAAAAAAGTGGTAGTTGCAGCAATGAAGTGAAGAAGTCGCAGCAGTGAACTTTAAAGTTAACCGTAGAAAACCGCAACAATAGACTCCAACAACAACAACAACAAACCCAGTGTATTCCCACATAGTGGAGTCCTCGAAGGGTAAAATGTACGCAGTCCATACCAATACCTCCGGAGAAGTAGAAAGGTTGTTTCCGACAGACCACTAGCTCAAGACAAAGAATAGTAAACAAATTCATAACAAAGCATGGAACAAGATGGATTAACAGAAATAAGACACCCACAAAGTAATACCCTACACTAACAAACCAAAGGCACCCACCACCCCCTACCCTCCTACTTGCAGCTTTAACCCATGGACACAGCCCTAAAACTACCAGCTCGGCTACCCCAAAGCTCTCCTAACTACTTGCTACGACTCACTCATATGCACTAGCCTTCCAACCCAATTCGCGTCCACCATACCTTCCTATCTAGGGTCATGTCCTCAGTAAGCTGTAACTGCTCCATATCACGTCTAATCACCTCTCTCCAGTATTTCTTCGGTCTACCCCTACCTCGCCTGAAACCATCCAAAGTTAGCCTCTCACACCTATAAACTGGGGCATCACACCTTTCCTCATCACATGTCCGAACCATCTCAGTGTTACTTCCCGCATCTTGTCCTCACCGAAGACACTCCCACCTTCTCTGGGATAGCCTCATTCCTAACCCTATATCACATAGTAAGCCCACACATCCAACGCGACATCCGCATTTCTGCCACCTTCAATTTTTTAATATAGTTGTTCTTGACTGGCCAACACTCCGCTCCATACAGCATGCCCGGACGAACTGGTTTTCTATAGAATTTGCCTTTCAGCTTGGGCGGCACCTTCTTATCACACAACACTCCCGAGGCGAGCCTCCACTTCATCCATCCTGCCTCAATACAGTGGGAGACATCCTCGTCAATCTCTCCATTCCCCTGAATCATAGACCCGAGATACTTAAAACTATCCCTCTTACAAACAACCTAGGAATCCAACCTTACTATCACCTCGTTCTCTTGCCTCAAGTCGTTAAACTTGCATTCCATATACTCTATCTTGGTCCTACTCAACCTGAACCCTTTAGACCCAAAGATTTGTCTCCAAACCTCCAATTTATCATTCACATCCCCCGCATCTCATCAATCAAAACTACATTGCAAAATGCAAACACCAAGGCACCTCTCCTTGAATACGCCGTGTCAACACACGCAACAATAGACTCCCTTTTTTTAAATTTAAAACTAACCCTAAATATAAATCAACATGAAGCGGCTCTTTTTTTTAATTTAAAATTGACCCTAAAAGTTAAATCAACATGATGCGCTAGCAAAGGCTCGCTTCTCGCATAACGTTGTGATGCGCCCTCTTCTGTAAGGTTGGCTTGCATCAACCACATGCAACGAGAGGGGCTCGCATCGCTTCGCGTCATCCGCGATGAAGCGAGTGCATTCCTGAACACTGGGAAGACCCCAGATTCACATGGCAAGAGTTATTTCTTCACTAAGACCCGAATGTAGCTCACTTACTCTTTGGGTTTCAAGTTTTTCTAGGTTCTTATCTTCACTAAGAGGAGGTTGCTATTGTTGGGGGCTCGACTAAAATTTCATGTGTTTGGGGAGCAAAGTATTAGAAAAAATAGAAAGAACAATTATGAGAGAGCGAGATGAGTCACGAATTAATTTGAGACCAGTCGGCGAAAAAAGTAGAATAAAAGAATGGAAATGGACAAAAATAAACACTCATATTTGCGAGAGACAAATAAATGATATATACCAAATGATAGGCCAAATGAAGGCACGAATAATCTATCATCCTTACTGAGATCACAACTATGTGTATACATAGAATAACAAGGTCATGGTTACACGACTTGACCCTAACAATTTCATAAAAGAATCATCATCGTTTAATTACGACAAGTAGGCTCAAGATTATGCTGTAATGCGTAAATTGAAATCCTTAAAAGAAGCCTATGGGATCATATGGAAGCTTGTTCCTATTTTGACTCTTGTGTTAGGAATCACAATAGGTGTACTAGTAATTGTTTGGTTAGAAAGAATACAACAACGTATCGGACCTGAATATGCCGACTTTAGGAATTCTTCGAGCTTTAGCAGATGGGACAAAACTACTTTTGAAAGAGAACCTTATTCCATCTACGGGAGATACTCATTTATTCAGCAACAAGGTCATGGTTATGCAAGGTTTATGTTGAAGCTAAGGTTGCAGTTACGTGTCTTAATTAAGACAAACCAAAGTTCAAAAAATATCAAGTGAATCATCAGCATAACCAAATAAACACAGTTTTATCCAACAAAAACTAATTTATGCCAAATATAAGTCAATAAAGCAGTCATACTAGAACAATGGAACTCAACAACAACAACAACAAACCCAGTGTATTCCCACATAGTGGGGTCTGAGGGGGTAAGATGTACGCAGTCCATACCACTACTTCAAGAGAAGTAGAAAGGTTGTTTCCGATAGTCCCCCGGCTCATGACAAGGAATAATAGACAAATACTTAATAAAGCATGGAACAAGATGTCAAGACAAAAATATGCCACCCACAAGGGATACGAACAATAGAACTCGAAGATGCCTAATATCTTCCACGGTCAACAAACTTCCTTACTCATTCTTCTTGTTTTCATGGACCAACAACTAAGGAGTCAAACCTTCCTTTTGAATAAGGATTCAAAAAAAAGGTGACTTGGACTACCAAACTAAATTCTAAGTGGCGCGACTCCCTTAAATAAATAATCTCTTTTCAAAGTGTCACTTCAAATGGAAAAATCATTTTAAACCTTTAATGGGGTTAAATAAAAAGGAGAGTTACAATGAGGATTAGGAATCAGAGACCTAAGGATATTTCACAGAGCCTCTTTGGAAGTGGATGTAGCATTTTGGCATAGAAAATTAAACGTCCAGATAACCACAGCATTCGAACCTGGGGTGAGGATCTCCCTCAATATAACAAATCGAAAGTAAGAAGGGTACTAAACCACTAAAAGACTTGGCCCTTGAAGTGCGTTGGCGAAAACCCTTATCTTAGTAAGGCGGGAAAGAATGCCCACCTAACAACCAACTACAGTTACGACAACTCATAGTGGTCCTAGAATGTTTCACCTGATCACACATACTTATTTAAGGACAACATGATCCAGTGAAGAAGAATTATAGTAGAAAAATGAGATCCAAGGAGGTGGACGACCGATCACATTACTGTGCCATATGTGGAGGTCTCTGGAGGGGCGTTATAGACATGGACCTAAACAAGGACATCATTTCAAATGGGCAATGGCAATAGAATCAATATCTAAAGACAGAAGCAAGGATGATCCTTTTTTCCCCACCATTTTCAGCATTCTGTCTGTTAAGACAACACAATATTTACATAATATTCATTTGAGCAAGGAATTCGATTTATGGATTTGATAGGACTTCATAATACATACATTCGTAATTACAATAAAAGCTTGAGGGAATAATAAGCATCTGAGTTGAATTCTCTCTTTTTGTACTAGTTGGACACAGTTTTTCCCACTTAGCTACTATAAAAGCAGCTCCCCAGACCAAAGGAGAAGGGTAGAATACAATCTCACCCACATCGTTCCTCCTAGTCCACTACTTTAAGGTTAAGAGCAGCATATTAAAATGGCCAAATCGTGAGTGGATCTCCCTTTTCTTATCAGTGTGATAGGATATCATTTTTTATACATCATGTGATAAAAGGATGGTGACAACAGAAAATAATGGTACAGCATCAGGTTGTTCAATATCCCAATCCTTATACTAGTCCAACTTGTCAAGAATGTTAGATAATATGCATAAGGTGTCTGTTCATTATTGAATTCGAGAACCAGGTTCAATTCATTTGCTATTAGCTCAGTCAATTTAATGAGCAAACACTAAACTCTAAAGCGACATCACTAAATGCAAACCTTAGAGACAAGCCGAATAGATCTTCTGGGAAGACGCTTTGCACTTCTCAAAACTCTCCCATCATTACAATGATGAACATTATCGGATTTACCGTCATGCCTTTTTCTCTTCTTCCCTCCATGGGATAATTGCTCCTTCTGCTTCCTCAATAGCTCTCTGCAAGTGTACAAGTCCAAAATCAAAACGAAAATCCTTGTGTTGTCAGACACTATACTTCATAGCATCTTAATTCGGAAAGTGAGCTTACTTTGAAGCTTCTGTTCTGTTGGCATGGCTGTCCCTTGCCTGTAAAAAGGAAGACATCGTGACGTTAACTTGTTTAAGATTGTCCTGAAAGAAACAAAATGTATAAATCATAATGAGACAACCACGACAACAAATTTCTATGCTTAATAATCCCTTCTTATCACATGCAAAGAAAAGAGGATAAATATAAAAAGTAGGCAAGCTGAAAAATGAAAGAGCTGTAAAATATGTAACTTCCACTTAGTCGAGCCAATAGAGCTCGAAAATAAGTCACACAAACATCAAAGTAGGACCAATACAAATTTGATCCAAACCAATAAGCCCATATTCACTCTCAAATCCTGATTATCTAATTCCTTTCCAACCAAGGCACCACCACTGCAACAGCAGTGTGATCAACTGTCACTATAATAAACCATCACCACAACTGCTGCCATTATACCTGCCTCTGAGGTCACAGCCACCTCAAAGGCCACCACCATTTCACCTTTGCGTCTCTAACTCTGGAGCCTCTGCAGCCTAAATGGTGTCCCTCACAGCAAACGCCACCAGTAGTTCCACACAATTGACATACAATCATGGATTGGGCCGTTCATCCTCGCTTATCACGTCCCTCATAGCTTGCCCAGTCTTGAAAGTAATGCAGCCCCAAAACCCATAGATGTACCAGTCTGGTTGTCGTCGGTGATCTACAATTTGACTATTTCACTAAGCTGGGAAAAAGCCTTCACAATGGTTTGACTGGTGGTAGCCCATGTGAGCCCACAGACACCTGTACTCCGTACTGGCAAATGACTTCTTTCTTTTCCTTTCATGGGGACAGAGAGAGGGTGGCATTGGGGGCAGAAAAAGGAGGCGAAATCCAAATAGAGTAAGGAGAGCTGCTTAGAACGCACAAACTATTCCAATATTAAAAATCATTTTCACAAATTATCAGACCCGTAATAAGCTAATCAAAGTGGATATAACCCCACTAATGACTGTCATGTCACAAGCTAAGTAACATGTTCACAAAAATAAAGAGAAGAAACTAGCCCTGAATAAAGCTGGTACACTTAGATTGCCAACACTGTGACAAATACGTGTAGAAAGAAAACTACATAAAACATAAGAATATCATTTAGAGAATCCTCCAAAGTTAATATTTAAAGTTAATATTTAATCATTCATAGAGAAGAATCTATATTTCAGAATGGTTGGTCATCCCACTACTTAGAGAATGCAGACAAGGAATAATAGGTTAATACAATCACGTATACAAATTAATAACCTAGATAGCTACCATAGCAAAATGCACCAGATTATGGTAAGAATATATTACCTCGAGAGCAGCAGATGGTGTGTCATCTGGGAAAATGCTACAGCTATCCTCCGAACAATGGCGTATACTTCTGAGGCTCTCTGCAGCATCAACCAAATTTCTAAAGCAATCTTTTCCAGAAGAAGAATATAATGAATGTTGATGATGACTGCCGATTTCTGAAGCATCTAACTCTATAAAATCAGTTTTCGTAGAGAGATGAGATAGCACTATAAGCTTTTCCGGGACACAACTTCTCTGACCCTGCCTTTCAGAATTGAGACAACTAACATCACAGAGCCTCCTATTCTGATTTTCATTTTTATTATGTTTTAGCTCTGGCACATCTGCAGGGGAACTGATAGCTACTTTCTCCAATGATGCATGCAAAGATTTACATAGCCTATCATTTAAGACCTCTTTAGAGTTTTCTGGGTTATAAGCCTCAACATTGACAGTCCTATTAATAGCCTCTGTTTTTTCTGAAGCTCGCAAGGTATTCAGACCGACACATGTTATCTCTTCCTCTCCCATAAAAGTATTTACATCAGTGATATTCATGTTCTGTACACCACAAATGGTTCTAAATGACGATGGACTTTCCTTTTTTCTTTCTGAACGTGTATAAGTTTCTACAGAACCATCACATGATTTTGTCGTTGCTGAAAATCCCAGAGATGCATCATCCGTATTTTCTGTATGACATACAACATCAACAGTACCACGTAAACTTGCAGAAGAAACAGTTTGCGCGTGGCCACTGTTAAATCCACTGTCTGAATTCGTTTTCCAGAGAAATGAACTTGTCAATTTTCTGTTATTCCCTAGGTATTGAATCTCCTGACAAAAACTTTGAAGTTTGTGATTCTGCAGATTGTGACATACACACGCCTTCTTTTCCAATCTCTTAAAAGAGTCTGATGGGCATGAATTTAAGTCAACAATAAGGTTGATTCCATCTTCCGATAAGACAGAAAACTCAAAAGAAGGTACGCGCATCGACTTTATGTCAGAAGTAAATGCATTCTTGGAAAAACTTATTTGTGGACTGTGAAATCCTCGTTCAAAACCCTTCTCATCACACTGCAGGATGAATCTTGAGAACAATATCTCTTTGCTTGTGCTCCTTATGCCAGAAGAATCTAGAATCTTGTACTCATTGCCTTCAGAAGTTTCTATATCTGCTTTCTGCATAAACAAATTTGTATTTCAGAGATCAACCCAGGGCATCTAAAAATGTGATATAATGACAAACAAACCTGGCCAACTAATTTGGAGATCATCCTGTCATGACACAAATTAATAATGAACTCATCATCATGTATCATATGTTCAACCTCACCCTAATTTTTACATCCATTCATCACAAAAGTAAGATTGTCTATCATCAACCCGAAGCCAACATTTACCTTGAAGTAATTGATCAGGGAATCCACGAGATTGGGTTTTGTCTTATAAGGAGACAAACCGTATTTCTTGCATAATTCTTGAAGCTTTTTCTTGGGTAGGCTGTAAATGGAATTTCCACTGCCATTTGTCTTCATCTCTTTGATGGAAAAACTCTCTGCTCCCTGCAGCAAGACCAACTGATACTTCAGTGATCAATCCAGGTCACTTAACGTGTGACAACCAACAAACTTAAATCAGACATGTTTTAGATGATTGTGTCAACAAAACAGTTCCCAATGAATTCAGATTCAAGTATAAGATGTTCAATCTCACCCAAATATTCTCTTTTATTCACCAAAAAAATAATATTTTCTTTAACATCTACCTTGACATATGTGATCAAAGTATTTACAAGATTAGGCTTTGTCTTATAAGGAGATAAACCGTGTTTCCTGCACAGATTTTGAAGCTCTTTCTTAGATAGCCTGCTTAAGGAATTTACACTGTCCTTTGTCTTCATCTCTTTAAGTAAAAGCTCATCTGTTCCCTACAACAAGATGAGAACATGTATTTGAGTGGTCAATCCAAGTAGGCTAAGCAGGTTACAAAACAATCAAGAAACTTGAATAAGGCATTTATAAAACAATCAACATTTAAATCTCACCAAAATATTTACTTCTATTTACCAGAAAAATAAGATTCTTTACGACGTTTCAATCCAAGTCGGCTAAGCAGGTTACAAAAACAATCAAGAAACTAAAATAAGGCATTTATAAAACAATCAACATTTATATCTCACCAAAATATTTACTTCTATTTACCAGAAAAATAAGATTCTTTACGACATTTACCTTGATGTAAGTGACCAAAGAACTCAGAAGATTGGGTTTTGTCTTATAAGGAGATAACCCGTGTTTCCTGCATAAATCTTGAAGCTCTTTCTTAGATAGCCTGCTTATGGAATCTACACTGTCCTGTGTCTTCATCTCTTTAAATAAAAGCTCATCTGCTCCCTGCAGCAAGATGAACATGTACTTGAGTGGTCAATCCAAGTCGGCTAAGCAGGTTACAAAACAATCAAGAAACTTGAATAAGGCATTTATAAAACAATCAACATTTAAATCTCACCAAAATATTTACTTCTATTTACCAGAAAAATAAGATTCTTTACGACATTTACCTTGATGTAAGTGACCAAAGAATTCAGAAGATTGGGTTTTGTCTTATAAGGAGATAACCCGTGTTTCCTGCATAAATCTTGAAGCTCTTTCTTAGATAGCCTGCTTATGGAATCTACACTGTCCTGTGTCTTCATCTCTTTAAATAAAAGCTCATCTGCTCCCTGCAGCAAGATGAACATGTACTTGAGTGGTCAATCCAAGTCGGCTAAGCAGATTACAAGACAATCAAGAAACTTGAATAAGGCATTTATAAAACAATCAACATTTCAAACTCACCAAAATATTTACTTCTATTTACCAGAAAAATAAGATTCTTTACGACATTTACCTTGATGTAAGTGACCAAAGAACTCAGAAGATTGGGTTTTGTCTTATAAGGAGATAATCCGTGTTTCCTGCATAAATCTTGAAGCTCTTTCTTAGATAGCCTGCTTATGGAATCTACACTGTCCTGTGTCTTCATCTCTTTAAATAAAAGCTCATCTGCTCCCTGCAGCAAGATGAACATGTATTTGAGTGGTCAATCCAAGACGGCTAAGCAGGTTACAAAACAATCAAGAAACTTGAATAAGGCATTTACAAAACAATCAATATTTTAATCTCGACAAAATATTTACTTTTATCTACCACGAAAATAAGATTGTTTACGATATTTACATTGAAGTAAGTGACCAAAGAACTCAGAAGATTGGGTTTTGTCTTATAAGGAGATAACCCATGTTTCCTGCACAAATCTTGAAGCTCTTTCTTAGATAGCCTGCTTATGGAATTTATACTGTCCTTTGTCTTCATCTCTTTAAATAAAAGCTCATCTGCTCCCTGCAGCAAGATGAACATGTATTTGAGTGGTCAATCCAAGTCGGATAGGCTAAGCAGGTTACAAAACAATCAAGAAACTTGAATAAGGCATTTACAGAACAATCAACATTTTAATCACGCCAAAATATTTACTGTTATTTACCACAAAAATAAGATTGTTTACAACATTTACCTTGGTGTAAGTGACCAAAGAACTCACAAGATTGGGTTTTGTCTTATAAGGAGATAACCCGTGTTTCCTGCACAAGTCCTGAAGTGTTTTCTTGGGTAGTCCTGGTAGGCTGCAAATAACATTTGCATTGTCCTTCGTTGTAATTTCTCTGAATGAAAATATATAAGCGTCATGCAGTTGTCCATAGTTGCCTTTACGGTTCTTGAAATGAAAACTACAGACTAACAAAGTAAAAATAATCTAGAAACTCTTTGTCATAGGTTGTGAAAGAAATTCCAACTCTGTGTATTTTAATTTTCTAAGTGAAACTTTCTCAGACCCTAAAGTTTATCTCTTATCAATCGCTCATTTAAGATACTTAACTGGGAAAAAATTGAATCATATAACTCCGGGTGAATCTCTAAAACATTCAGTAAATGTTGCCAATGTGAATACGTCCATCTAAGGAAAATATAGGAATAGCCAACACAGTTTATGGTTTCTTTTGGCTAAGGACAAGCAAACACATCTAACGCAAGCTAACAAATCACCTCAGAGATCAACACAGCTTTTGTTACAGTTGGAAAACATTTTGCTCCACTTAGCAGGAAATATAAATTTCTAATTTTTTTATCAATCTTCAATCCCTTCGAATTGATGATAGCACAATATTCACTCTATACACCCAAAATCAAAAACCATTTCCAACGGACTTTTTAAACTAGACATAAGTTTTGACATTTTATTACCCCATTTTGTACTAGAGACGCCAAAAAGGGCAGCCCAGTCCACTAAATCTCTTGCTATGCACAGGGTCCAGGGAAGGGCTCCACCACAAGGGTGTACTGTACGCAGCCTTACCTTACATTTTTGCTAAAGGCTGTTTCCAAGGCTTGAATCAATGACCTCCTGGTCACATGGCAACAACTTTACCGGTTACTCCAAGGCTCCACACCAAATACAGTGAATTCCCAACATTTTATAAATCCCTAAAGAACAAGAAGCGCCAAGACATGCACAAGCTCGGCAGAGAGTTGATCTTGAAAGAGGAGAAAAGGCAGGTTATTGCAAAACTACAAAATTTCATTCTATAAGTTAGGGCTTTAATTTTTCACTAGATGTTCAGCCTAGAGTTGATCGACGGGTTAACTTCAAAATGAATTGATTTACCCATTACCATAATTGACCCCTAAACTCAGAGGAATCGGAAACTATTGTATCTTTTCCAAAATAGCACTCTCCTTTAATTTCCACAATAATGTTTGCTTATGAATATTTTCTCTTAAACTGAACCTCGACCAATAATTAGGAATTAGAAACATACATGATCTTGTGCTCAATGTTCCCCTCGGCTACGCTTTCTAAATTTGCTAATAGTTTTAACTGTTATGCCTTTCTCGGTTTCTCCTAACCACATATAGATGTTACTTCTCATACAATGTGAGCATTCCATTATTTACTACTTATAGAGCGAATAAATTTAGTTCTAACTTTACATGTGGCATGATTACGGCCACAAGATGAAAGATCATTTTAGTACATTTACATATATTTTAATATAAAACCACAAGATTCAAAAGTTCTTTTATTTTCTTAAATTTCAGAGGCAAGTCAAAAGCGAGACAACAAATTGAAAAGATGGAGTTATTTTCGCAATCTTTCTTTTTACCCTCTCTACGAGCTTCCACCCTTTTTTCTCCCTTAGTGACTCGAATTCACAACGTTAGGGTTGGAAGTAAGGAGTGCTTACCATCCAAGAAAGCTCCCTCTTCGAGAGGGGAATTAGTTGAGGCACAAGCTGAGAAATTAATTTGTAAATTAACTACTACTCCCTCGGCCCAATTTATATGACACTTTTTCTTTTTTGTCGGTCCAAAAAAAAAAAATTAGACATTTCTACCTTTAATAACATGTTAGTTTTGAAGTGTCCATTTTATCCTAAATGAAATAATTTATAGTCACACAAATCTATATGATTTATTTAGATCACAATTTCAAATGTCTTTTTTTCTTAAATTCCATGTCGAGTCAAACTGCCTCACATCAATTGGGACGGAGTGAGTATTAACAAAGAGGAAAAAAGACAAAAAAAAAATCCTAATTCAAAATTCAAATCACCGAAAGCGCCAAAACTTAAATCTACACGAGGTTAAGAAAAAAAAAAGGTTCTTCCAGGAACTGCGCATTTTTGAGGTAAAATTTGTTATGACAACCGTACAATAAGTTGTGCTTCAAAAAGCAAAAAAAAAAAAAAAAAAAACTCATTGAAGCTTTTCTAGAAGTTTACTGTAAAAGCAAAATGATGAAATACAGAGATCATGGAATTGTTACCTCGATTCTCGAGCCATAAAATTCGATTTGTGAGCTGAGAAGGTTCTAGAAAAATGGAGTCGAAGCAGATGGAAGAGCTGAAGCTGAGCTATGGAGGAAGACTCACTGGCAGTTGGGGAGTGAGAAAGTAAGGGTCACCTATAAATAGACCCGGGACCGAAGGATTAGGATGTTAAAACAAACACTTGACGGCTCGTTTAGTTGGAAACAAGTTGGACTCGGGCAATTTAGTGGCTTAAGTTTGAAAATCAATAAGAGGCGTTGATTAAATTTAAAAAAAATATACTCCCTCCGTCCTAAATTATGTGTCATCATTTTTTTTTAATCCGTTTCAAAATAAGTGTCGTCTTTCCTTGTTAGGTAACTTTTTAAAGACACAATTACTCTTTTACCCTTATTGATCTCACTTAATTAAAAAAAGATATTGATACATTTTTTATACAGGATAATTTGGTAAACTTTACCAAGTCTTCCCTTTTTTCTTAAATTTCGTGTCCGGTCAAATGGCGACACAGAAATGGGATGGAGGGAGTATGTTTTTTTCATAAAGTCTAGTTTTAAAATCTCTTGACATGCAAAGATGTTACTCCCTCTGTCCCATTTTATGTGTCGTTATTTGATCGGGCACAGAGTTTAAGAAATAAGGGAAGACTTGGTAAAGTTTACCAAATTATCTTTTATAAAAAAATGTGTCAATATCTTTTTTGTTTAATTAAGTGGGACCAATAAAGGTAAAAAGATAATTGTGCCTTTAAAAAGTTGTCAAATAAGAAAAGACGACACTTATTTTGGGACGGATTAAAAAGGAAATGATGACACATAATTTAGAATGAAGGGAGTAATAATTTTTTATAATCAACAATAATAACATATTTGGTGTATTCTCACAAAGAGAGGTTTGAAAAGGGTCATACTACTATCTCAAATGAAATAGAGAGATTATTTTTTATAGACCTCTGAGGACATACACCAATATAACAAATAAAAAATATAAAAACACACAATAAAATGATAATCTTTTATAATTGATTTCTTTTAATAATATTTTTTCACTTAGTAATGTAATCAATCCATTTAATCTTTCACATAATACTCTAGATATATCAAAAAAATTAATAATTCTTTTTTATATTGATAGTCTATTTTTCTATAATATTTAATTTTTTCAATAGAAATTTATAATTTATTATTGCTGAAAATAATGAGACCCCGCAAATTTGAGAGCCTGGGGAGGTTTCCCCTTTTGTATAAAGGTAGAGCGAGCACTGTCCGTCCATCTTTATTTGTTCACTTTTTTATTGACACAAAAATTAAGAATCGTAAATGATAGAGGTAATTTTATCATATTATCCTTTAAAGCAATGCATTAGATTATGAATAATATTTAATGCTAGGACTAAATAAGTAAAAATAGGTGAATTATCCATTAGTTTTATAAACTGGACATGTATTATTTGACATCCCAAAATATAAAGGTACATAAGTAAAGATGGACGGGGGAGTGTCTCAGATCAATTATTTCATAATCTTTTCATTTCTATTTACTAGTCATCCTTTTAAGTTGCATGCTCCTTAAGAAAAACATTAACTAGTATGTAATTTTTATTAAAGTATTCTTATTTATTACTCATCTTTATTTAATAAGTACTTCTCTTTTTTGCACTATATTAATATCTCTTCATATTTATAACTAAGGTAAAGATGGAAACAAACAACTAATTATGTCTTGATTTTTTAAAATGGCAAGTATTATGATATGTATATATATATATATATATATATATATATATATATATATATATATATATATATATATATATATATATATATATATATATATATATATATATATATATATAATAAGGACGACAATTATTTAAGAACGGAGGGAGTATTAAGTACTTTCTTTGTCCAATAATATTTGTTCATGTTACTAAAAATAGATGTTCGATAATATTTGTCCAATTTGAAAAACAATGAATAATTTATCTATTTTTATTCATTTTACCTTTGTTATTAAATACTATTAATTACTCAATGTATTTTTCAAGACAATAAATTTATTACTTCAAAGAGTGATATAGTAAAATTACTACTACTATTTATTATTTTTTAGCATTTGTGTTAAGTAAATAGTGGACAAATATTGTTAGATGAAAGAGTATCTCGAAATTATTTGTCCCATTTCAAGGTGGATAAAAGTAGCACTAATTCTTTGATGAGTTATTCCATGCATTTTGTTTGAACCAGCCATGGTATAAATTCATCTTTAAATTAATTTTGAAATTAGTTATCCCTTATTCTTGGTACCAAACGAGCTCTAAAAAATTGAAAATATTTCTCCGTCTTATATTAATTGTCCATTTTCTCCTTCATACATGCCATGGTCCCAAAATTGAGGTCATGATGGCACTTATCACGGCTCACCTCGATAAGTAAGTCAACTACTCAAACTGATAAAAGAAACACGATATTCACAATAACATACACTGAGATGAGACTTCTTGGACAAAGTCAAGCCAAACACGAAATATAATTAAAATGGAACATGAAAGAAATTTACACATCCAATCTCAAAATCTGGTGTACTCGTGTAAAAGCATCTAATACAATATTTGAAAACTAAAAATACACATATGTCACTAATAATCAAAATAAAGACAAATAAAGATAGATGAGGTCCAAATCATCCTCGAACTCTAGAGCAAATTAGTACTTCGAAGTCTGAAAATCTCCACATGAAATTAACTATCACGAGAGATATTAGTACTAGGATCTGCATCGAAATAGCACAATGGGGTGAGTACGATCCACTTGTACTCAGTAGGGATCATAGATCGACTGAGCAAAGCAGAAAATAAGATAAGTAAAATATATTATGAGCACATCACCTGCAACCAGAAAAGTCTCAAACTCACACCGTATTCACTAATAGTTCTAATATATAAATACACAAAAACGGAAACAACACTAATATATACAAAAGCACACTAAAACTAAATACAAATCAAGGAAAGTAGGGAAATTATTCAAGATGCGTATGCAATTGCAATGCAATACAATGTGAATGGGATGAACAATGAAAGTCATCGCATCATTTTCTATATACAGCCACCGAGCTCTCAGCTCTCGGCTAAGACCTATCGGAGGTTCGCAACCCATATGCTATATTTCAATCTCAATTTCAACTCGCCTCTGCAATTCTTGCTCACAGAGAGGGTTTTCATAAAAGTGTCTCATTTTTTACAAAAATAATGTTTCTTAGTAATAGGAGTATCTCATAAATGTATATGTATGGAATAAGGATGGAATGCTCACAATCAACTTAATATGATGATATCCAATCCATCCAACATAGATATATATAAGTGAGACGAGAAATAGACTCAATATGTCCACAATTCGTGATCATCAACTCCAATTAGGCACCATCAGAATAAATATACATGTAAGACATTATTAATATCATATCGATCCCCTAACTCAGGTATTTTATCATAATAAAGAAACTAATGCTCAAATAAGGCCTATATAAGCAAAATAAGCCCCCGCACGGGCATTATATCTGGAATAAAGAAATTTAAATACACAGATAAGGCCAATGATGTGAAATAAAGCTCCTCACGAAAAATACACAATATCATATATCACAGACCAACCACAACAAAACATAAGCCCCCATACAGGCACACAACAATAACAATATTCTCAATGTATAAACCCCATAGCTATTTTCCCTAACTCATAGCATACTTTACTTATTTATTAACTACCAAACTCAATATGAAAGAAGTTAAGACATAACTTACCTTAAAATGATGAAATCCGAGTATAAAATGCTTCAATACGGAGTCAGACCCTTACAAACGACCTCAAAATAAACTACAACATTAAATTATAGTATGTATGCATTTAAAAAATCTAACGATACTCATATTATTCATATTTGGATCTGGTCTAAAGTGAGTTCAAAAGAGAAAAAGGTAAATTCAAAATTTTATTTTAACACATATTCCCCAAGAATCTAGGAGTCTAAAGGAGAAAACCCACGCGAAAATGGGTTAAAATAAGATCCAAATAAAAGATTTTTTTTAAAACTTTACCGATGAAACCCCTAATTTTTCATTTTAAAATCATGATTTAAAATTATTTTTGATATATTATCGATGAAAAATAAGGGGAATAAGGTTTTGGAGCTTAACCAAGCTCAAATGGTGAAAAACCCTCAAGAATCGCCCAAACTGAAGCTCAAAGGTCCAAAAATGGAGTAAGAACATGAAAATGGATTTTTATATCAACCCACTTCTGGCCATTTAAGCGGTCATCACTTAAGCAATGGGTGATCGCTAAAGCGGTCTGGCCTATGTGGGCTAAGCTGCTAAAGTGGCTCCCTTTCGCTAAAGCAGCACCGCTAAAGAGATTTAGTGCCCTCTTTAGCGACATATGACTAGACAACTAAGACCATTAAAGCGGTGCTTTGTCGCTTAAGCGACCACTAAAACGGTTACACCAACAACTTTTCTAAAGTTACCGGTAGACCCCTTGGGATTTCGAACTCAATGATGACATCAAATTTTTTACAAAAAATTATTTTCAACAAATTAACCCCCAAGACCACTTTTTACAATTTTTCAAATGAAGAGTCGAAATGTAAGATAAAATTCTCAAACCTGAACCAACCACACTAATAACCCAAATTCAATATTATAAATCTGCTAGCGCAGTTCAAATTGTCATCCAACACTCAGAACAATGAATGTAGATCAAAGTCAACTATATAACTTCTTAAGCCTCTAAAAATCACAAACTTACATAAATTATTTCTGATTGCATCAAAAATCATGTCAACCATCTTCAAACCCCAACATCAACATGTAGAATCTACGGAGAAGGGCATAATGTCCAAACAAATGGAAATAAAAAATTACAAATTTCAGGTTATTATAACATCCAACACTAAAAGTCTAGTTTGTCACAAACTAAAAGATAAAGAAATACTTGAATCGATAAAAAACTAAGGGTAACTACTACATATGTCGGACTCGACCTCCCAAGTAGCCTCCTTAATAAGACGATGTCTTAACTGAACCTTAATGATAACGCTCAATCTACAGCTCTCGTAGGAGTGTAAAGCGGCCGTTTGCAAATATAGAACCCAACCTGGGTTGGGTGTCGATCCCACAGGGAATAGCTTGGCCAACAAGTAAGTAAAATTACTAAACTTTTGGTGCAAGTCTCGTAAGAAGGGGGATTCTTATTTTGCAAGTAATGTAAACAAAAGCAGAAAATAATAAAGCAAAAAGAGAGAGATTGTTACGTTGGTTGTAAACAATGAGAATTGAAGCGTTGGGGTTATGTCCACCTTCTGAGGTATACGTCTCTATTGGCTATGAGTGTGTAGAGTCTTGACATGCAATTGCTTATAGAGAATTGTAGTCGATGGTAAATCCAAGCGTCTCGCGACCTAAACAAGGACTATTTCACTTTAACTCTCGCGAGCTTAAAGCGTGTCTAACGGTACGAATTCTCCAAGAGGTTAGTCCAGTTACGGCACTAGCTTTTTAATAGGAAAGGGTGTCCTACTACCTTGACATTATCTCTTTTCCAGACAAATAACCTTTCTCGCGAACAAGTTAAATGTTAGACTGGCGTATTCTTGCGTTTGCAACCGCAAAGAATGTGGATTAAGATGAAGAGAATAGTGATATAAGCAATATACGTGTCTTGAACTCACAAACTCACAGCAATAGATAGTAACTCATTCGGCTTCCATAACCCCAACTAAGAGGTTTAGTTACCCATGAATGCGAAGGATATCACGATTTGCATGGTTAAAGGCGTGAGAAGTAGGTGATAGGCGTGTGGTTTTGGTGATTCCCTAGCAAGTAACGATTCTCTTGTTGTGGAATAGATGAATAGAAGAATAGATTAGAAGTGTTTGTGGTAGAAGAGAGGGGTGGAAGAAGATTAATTGTTGAATGTATCTCTCCACTAAGGGAGGAATTGCCTCTCCACTAAGGGAGGACTTAATTAAAATCTCTAGCATGATAGGGTATTTATAATACTCCTATCCTACTCCTACTATGCTAATGAAATAAATAACCAAATCCTACTAAACTAAGGAAATACTTAACCCATTTGTACTAGGTTAATGTAACATTCTCCTAATCCAAATAAACTAATGAAATACATAACCCAATTGTACTAGGTTAATGTATCATTGTCAAAATCCAGCTTTGTGTCTGTAAGTCCCCAAAGTCTTCAGAAATGTTGTTTTAGCCCGGGATAGATTTTCCATTCAGCAGTTTTGGTCCAGGTCCCCAGAGTCTTCAGAAATGTTGTTTTAGCCTGGGACAGAGTTTCCATGCAGCAGTTTTGGTCCTTAGGCGTGTAAACTTTCTTCCCTTCCTTTGTGAGCTTTCTTTTGCGTCAAGTAAGCCATAAAATGCTGTATTTTGCATCATTTATACCTGAAACTTTACTAATCATATTCGTTAGCTCATTTATAGGAAAAAGGACTAAAAGTGCATGAAATATATAATTTGTTCTCAAAACTAGGCTAAAATATGGGCAAAATATATTGATATAGGCGTGTAAATACGCCTATCATCAACACCCCACACTTAGAGCTTTGTTCGTCCTCGAACAACATATCATGTCCTTCTAAACATCAACTTAGGGTTTTTACAACAACAACACAAAACATTCTTCAAGACAAGCACAACAATTATCAACAAAGAGTAGCTTTCCGATTATAAGTAGAAATAATTTAACCTCTAGCATAGACTCGTGATGGTGATCAACTCACATGTAAACATTAAGGTGCATAGAATCATATACAACTATCCAAAGCTCATCAACCATGTGTGCCTCACAATATAGTACCCATAATCACTCACAAATATAGCATATTTTTCAAACATGGGTATCAAAATATCCTTGTTCTCACTCTCACAAAGAATTCATATGCAGCAACTGATGACCATAGGCTTGCCCTTAATGTAGTACTCTACTAAATGTCGGAATGTTAAGATTAGGATCAAGTAGGTCTTTTGATGGTTGTAATGTAGGCTAAGGGACGGGTAGGATCAACTATTTTGGCCAGAAATAGTGACTAAGTTCCTAAGCACTTTAATACATCACATTGTATCATTGACATTTTTTTTTCTTTCAACCTTTCTTTTTTCTTTTCTTTCTTTTATTCTACCACCCTTGTTCTCCTCTTTTGTTTTTCAATTTTAAAGCACAACTCACTTTTCAGCTTTCTTTTTCTTTTTCTTTTCACAACATCCCTCTTATGATAGCACTTTTTTTTTCATAACACATTCAAGCACCTTTGCAATTTAAAGCATCATACTCACCCAATTTCCTCTTATGTTGTCACATGACTTTTTTACTTTAAAGCACTTAGGAATTTGGATCAAATTATGGTCTTGAAAAAATGTGGATTAGGCTTACATACAAGGTTGTCAAAGAAATAGGCTAAAGGCTCAAAAGGGTTTAACTAGGATGATGTCCATGGGTAGGTAAAACAAAGGTAAACATGTATAGGTTGCCAAAGAAATGCCTAAGTCATCTCCTAAACTTACACTCCTTATTTTCGCCTTGCATACATACCAGGCAAGTTCTAGCATCAGCCACACACATAGAATATACTATTATCTCACACACACAAGGCACATGTTCGACTTGATTTGAAGTAATATAGACTCTCGACCCAACAAGTGAAGGAATTGAATCACATAATATCACATAATGAGTCACAACTAGAGCCTAAATGTCTCAATAGTCACAATTGTAGCACATACTCTTGTTATAATCTCATGCTGCCTATCAAAATAATTTCATGCGAAGCTAGAAAAAAAAATTTTAACTTCTAAAAAAAAAAAACGAAACAAAAATGAAACAAAAGCAAACAAACATAGATGAGAATAGAGAAGTATAGCATGCAATACCACCACCCCACACTTAGTCGGGACACTGTCCTCAGTGGAAAATAAATACGAGGAACCTAGTTGGTCGGACTTATCCTCTTTGTCTGGGGTCATACCCCTTGCATTGGAATCATCATCAGAGTCGTCATCCTCAGAAGTTTCTCATAAGTATCCCACTTACTTCAAGGCGTGAGTCGAGGTATTTGCAGCGAGAAGGGTTCTCCTTGCTCCTTGCGGCCTTTTTTCTTGCTCTTTTGGGAAGTGGTAGCCTTCTCCTTGCTTTGTCTTGCTTTGGGTGCCATTGTACCTGAGACTAGAAATAGTTTTAATGGTAGCACAATCTCAATGGTTACAATCTATACACAAGCAGTAGGGGTACCACCCCATACTTAGTTTTGTTGATACAAATCAGTGAAGTGAAAGTGGTCGATTACTTAGACTTCATCGACATACGTTTTAGGATTATATTCTGACAAGAAAATCAGCAATGCATCACTTACTTGCAGACATTGGACTACTTTCATGTTAGATATAACAACACTACTACATAGGGGTTACCACATGGAATAATCATTCTTTCAACAATCACAACCTTCTATGTCGGTAGGCACTATAAGTCTTATCCCGATGAACGGGATAGCCTAACATGTAAGTATCCAAGTAGCAATCTTAAACAATGTTCAAGATTATAGCAATTCCGCAAATAGTATAACAATGCTATTAAAACCAAATTCAAGTCGGAAACAAGTCAAGATGATTCTAACGTATACGTTCACTCACATGATTTTGCATCAATAATCCAAACACATGAACATCACCAATAATCTTTCAAGATGTAGCAATTCATGATAGACATAGCAACGTAGTACTTACGAGAAATAGATGAAGAATAAGAGAGTACTTACTAGCTTGAAGCTTTTTGGAGATGGTTTTGTGATTTGGAAGAGCAAGAAAAAATTTTGAGATGATTTGGAGAGGGAATGCGGTGCCTTTAGGTCAATTTTTAGTGTGGTTATGTTTCAAGACTAAGTCCCCTTTATGTAGGAAGAGAATGGGTCGGGTTATGACCCGTTTACAATCGGTTTTGGAGACAAAAACACCACATATGCGGCGCATATCACTCGGCATATCAATGACATATGCGGCGCATTGTCTATGGCATAATGGGACATATGCGTCGCATAGTCTATGGCATTTGTAGACATATGCGCCGCATAGTCTATGGCATATGAGATACTGAGACCAAATGCCATAGAATAGGCGTTGCATAGTCAAAAGCATACCTAGGAATAGGCGGCGCATAGTGTATAGCACACTAGATTCCGATACCTTAGGCTATAGGATAGGTTGTGCATCGTTCGTGGCCTAGTTTTACCAAGGCCTAGCCTTCCTCGATGCCTATTTTGGCATGAGAAATGCTCAATCCATAGCCTTATGCATCACCATTCCTAACTTACCAACTTTACCATACAATGCGTCCAAATCATCTATTGAAATCAATCTCCTCGTTTGAATACTTCTTGCACCTATTTTTGCTCAAAACAAATGAAAACGATTAGTACGATGGGTTGCCTCCCACCAAGCGCCTTAGTTTTGGTCGTGGCACGACTTTTATTTTTGGATTTTTCATAAAACAAAACAAGTACTAGAATTTTTAGAAAAATGATAAACGATAAAACGATGGGTTGCCTCCCATCTAGCGCCTTATTTATTGTCGTGGCTCGACATAGTTACCTCGAGTACTCAGACTTCATCGAGGTAAGTGATGGATCATTTTCTGAAAGGATTTAGACGACAATGAGGCTTACCTGTGTTCATGCGATCTTTTTCGAGCTGGCTCATACGTTTCTCCAGAGAGTCACCAATTATATCATCAATAGTCCAACCCATAGCTCTCTTGTACCTCATCAGAGCAGAGATGAGAGCCTCCACGTGCTGTTCACTTAAATCATTCACCATACTTATCGGAAGTATATTTCTACTTTCCAAGAACACATACCTTAGATAATCGGGGAGCTCTTGCGATTCTAGCATTGGTGGCTCGTCAAAGTGAGTCTTCGCTGTTGGTTGATTTTTGAGATCACAATCCGGTTTCTTAGGAGTATAAGACTCTATTTCTATTAGATCACCCATAAGTTCTTCATAATCTTCATTATCCTCATGCTCAACATTCAGTGGCGCAGCAGACAATGGCTCAACAGTAGGTTGTTTCTCTATAGATAATGCTTTCGTATCCTCATAATGAACATCAGCTACAGATGACTCATTCATATCGCTGGGCTGCTTCATTGTTTTGCATATATCAAACCAGACCACTTCGTCATTAATTCGAAACAAAAGCTCATTATCTTTCATGTCAATAAGCACACTTCCAGTTGCAAGGAAAAGACGTCCCAAGATTATGGGAACTTCAGAATCCTCCTTACAATCCAGAATAACGAAGTCGGCAGGAAAGATGAATGACGAAACCTTCACCAACACATTATTTAAGATACCCACAGGTCGTTTTACCGACCTATCAGCTATCACGAGCCTCATATTGGTTGGTGTAGGGTCTCCCAACCCCAACTTTCCGTAGATAGATAGTGGCATCAAATTGATGCTAGCTCCCAAATCGCACAATGCCTTAGCAAAATCCAACGATCCAATTGTGCAAGGAATAGTGAAAGCTCCAGGATCTGCCTTCTTTTGAACTAACGACCTTGTAGCGATTGCACTACAATGATGAACATTATCCGCTAACTCATAACTTGCTGCCCGCTTCTTTGTCAAGAGATCCTTCATAAATTTCGCATACCCAGGCATTTGTTCAAGTGCCTCCACCAATGGAACATTAATGGTCAGCTGCTTGAGCATAGTCATGAATTTGCTGAACTTTATGTCATCTGCCACCTTCTTCAATCTTTGGGGAAAAAGTGGTGGTGGGTATGGAAGTGTTCTCTCCACGGTTTTCTTCTTCTCTTGCTTCCGTTTTTCCACTTTTTCAGGCTACACGTCACTAGGTGAAACATCCCTGACGTTGGAAGTAGTTGTTGCGGCTTCTTCTCCTTTTGTAACGTCACTAGGTGTAATGTCCATGTCCGCAACTTCGTTAACCACTTGCTTGCCTTTTGCTGAAGTTTCCAGCAGCTTACCACTTCTGGTAGTGATGGCTATGCATGACCCATCATTCTTTGGGTTTTGCACAGTATCGCTTGGTAAGGTGCCAGCCTTTCTTTGATTGAATGCTGCTGAAAGTTGGCTCAATTGCTGCTCTATTTGCTTGATAGAAGTGGAATATGAATCAACTAATTGTTTCATGGAGGACAAATCATTAATTACCTTCGTAACTCCCGTGCTCGTTGCTTCCACTCCTTTCAATAATTTAGCCATCATGTCCTCCATAGAATTAGATGTGGCGGTATCACGTCTACCAGGGGGAACGTACAAACCACTTTTTTCATTATTTTTCTTCCAACTACCTTGGTCTTTGCTTCCAGATTTATCATAATAGTTTCGACCTTGGTTTCCTTGGGCATTCCCACGAAAACCCCCCTGATTGTTCAAGTAGTTGGCCTCATCTTCCGAATCAGATTCGTCTCTTCCTTTTGACGTAATAGCTTTCACTTTTTCGGTCTTCCCTAATAATAAATGCTTTGTAAGAAGATCCATTTGTGTTTTCAAATGCGCCATATCTTGATCACGTTCTTCTTCTCTTCTTCTTTGGTCTGCAGTCATGCCAATAGATAAAGTGGGGCTTGCTACCTCAGAATCCCTGGTATGCCAAGCTCTACTTTGCTTTGTCATGCGATCTAGCATATTGCTTGCTTGACCAAAGGTGAGGTCCATGAAAGAACCTCCAGCTGCGTTATCCACCACTGGTTTAGTTACCGAATTCAAAGATCTGTATAATATCTCCATCAAGTGGACATTGGTCATATGATGGTTTGGGCACCGCATTAGCTTCGTCTTGAACCTCTCCCATGTTTCGTGGAGAGCTTCAGTTGGAAGCTGTCGAAAATTTATGATCTCATCTCTCAACTGTGCTCTTTTGGATGGCGGAAAGAATCTTTCTAGGAAAGCGTCTCTCAATTGCCTCCAATTTGTAATAGAATCAGGAGTCAGCCCATTCAACCATAGTGTTGCCTCCCCAAACAGAGACAATGGAAATAGACGTAATCGAATAGCATTCTGACCAACACCAGGATTGTCAAAGGACTTGCATGTAGAAATAAAGTTGATGAGATGCATATTCGGATCATCGCCTGCTAGTCCACCAAATAATCCCTTGAGTTGCAATAACTGAATCATGGTGCTTGTGATGTTGAACTTGGCTCCGGGCGCTAATGGCGGAAGAATAATAGCTCCGGTGGCACCAGGTCCGTCTAGATCGTCCTCATCGTCAGGATTTGTTGCTCGCCTACGGTTATCAATATTCTCTTGAGTAGCCATCCTTTCAATTTCACGTTGTGCCTCCATTGATGCACTGAATAAACCTAAAAAAAAACAAAAACAACAACTAAAAGTAAAAGTACGAGAATCTTTGACCAAAGGGTCTAGTAATTATCACGAACTTGATTGACACTCGTATTTCCCGGCAACGGCGCCAATTTTTGATAACGCTCAATCTACAGCTCTCGTAGGAGTGTAAAGCGGTCATTTGCAAATATAGAACCCAACCTGGGTTGGGTGTCGATCCCACAGGGAATAGCTTGGCCAACAAGTAAGTAAAATTACTAAACTTTTGGTGCTAGTCTCGTAAGAAGGGGGGATTCTTGTTTTGCAAGTAATGTAAACAAAAGCAGAAAATAATAAAGTAAAAAGAGAGAGATTGTTACGTTGGTTGTAAACAATGAGAATTGAAGCGTTGGGGTTATGTCCACCTTCTGAGGTATACGTCTCTATTGGCTATGAGTGTGTAGAGTCTTGACATGCAATTGCTTATAGAGAATTGTAGTCGATGGTAAATCCAAGCGTCTCGCGACCTAAACAAGGACTATTTCACTTTAACTCTCGCTAGCTTAAAGCGTGTCTAACGGTATGAATTCTCCAAGAGGTTAGTCCAGTTATGACACTAGTTTTTTAATAGGAAAGGGTGTCCTACTACCTTGACATTATCTCTTTTCCAGACAAATAACCTTTCTCGCGAACAAGTTAAATGTTAGACTGGCGTATTCTTGCGTTTGCAACCGCAAAGAATGTAGATTAATATGAAGAGAATAATGATATAAGCAATATACGTGTCTTGAACTCACAAACTCACAGCAATAGATAGTAACTCATTCGGCTTCTATAACCCCAACTAAGAGGTTTAGTTACCCATGAATGCGAAGGATATCACGATTTGCATGGTTGAAGGTGTGAGAAGTAGGTGATAGGCGTGTGGTTTTGGTGATTCCCTAGCAAGTAACGATTCTCTTGTTGTGGAATAGATGAATAGAAGAATAGATTAGAAGTGTTTGTGGTAGAAGAGAGGGATGGAAGAAGATTAATTGTTGAATGTATCTCTCCACTAAGGGAGGAATTGCCTCTCCACTAAGGGAGGACTTACTTAAAATCTCTAGCATGATAGGGTATTTATAATACTCCTATCCTACTCCTACTATGCTAATGAAATAAATAACCAAATCCTACTAAACTAAGGAAATACTTAACCCATTTGTACTAGGTTAATGTAACATTCTCCTAATCCAAATAAACTAATGAAATACATAACCCAATTGTACTAGGTTAATGTATCATTGTCAAAATCCAGCTTTGTGTCTGTAAGTCCCCAAAGTCTTCAGAAATGTTGTTTTAGCCCGGGATAGATTTTCCATGCAGTAGTTTTGGTCCAGGTCCCCAGAGTCTTCAGAAATGTTGTTTTAGCCCGGGACAGAGTTTCCATGCAGCAGTTTTGGTCCTTAGGCGTGTAAACTTTCTTCCCTTCCTTTGTGAGCTTTCTTTTGCGTCAAGTAAGCCATAAAATGCTGTATTTTGCATCATTTATACCTGAAACTTTACTAATCATATTCGTTAGCTCATTTATAGGAAAAAGGACTAAAAGTGCATGAAATATATAATTTGTTCTCAAAACTAGGCTAAAATATGGGCAAAATATATTGATATAGGCGTGTAAATACGCCTATCATCACTTAACCACTGAGATATCTCTAGAATGCGAACATCTGACATCCCTGGCTAAAATAGACTCTGGCTCTTCTATAAAGGTCAATTTCTCATCCAACTAAACTGAATTCCAATAAAGCACAGACTCATCTAAAGCATAACTTTAAAGCATAGATACATGAAAACTGGATGAAAATCTCAGGAGGTAAGGCCAACTCCTAAGCAATCTCTCCAAAAGTTTGAAGAATCTCAAATGGTCTAATGTACCTAGGGTTGAGCTTGTCCCGCTTTCCAAATCTTATTACGCCCTTTATGGGTGACACACGAAGGAAGACTTTATCACTAAACTTTGGGCACGAAGCCTATGGGTCACATAATTTTTTTGCCTATTTTGGGCTGCTCGAGGTCTGCCCTGAATCACCCGAACTCTATCGAAAGACTAGCGAAGCAAGTTGGTACCATGGGGTTTAGCCTTTGAGGTCTCAAACCAACAGTAGGAGATTGACAATGCCTACCATATAATGCTTCAAAAAGGGCTATCTCAATACTTGAATGATAACTATTATTATAAGTGAACTCTGCCAAAGCCAAATATTGTTCCCATCGGCCTTCGAAGTCCATAACACATGCGAGGAGCATATTCTCCAAAACCTGAATAGTCTGCCCCAACTGACTATCAATCTGGGGTGAAAAGTTGTGCTAAGGTCAATATGAGTATCCAATTCCTCTTGAAAATTCTGTTGGAAGCTTGAAATGAACACTAAGCTCTTGTCTGAAAAAATAGACACTGGTACCTCATGAAGATGAACTATCTCACAAACGTAGATACGGGTTAAAGTTTCAGCATTTAGAAAAATCTAAATAGGGATGAAATGAGTTGATTTGGTCAATAGATCCATGATGATCCAAATACTATCAGAACCATCAGACATACCTCAACCCACTCATAAAGTCCATAGTGATATGCTCTCACTTCCACTCAGAAATGGGTAATCTCTAAAGCAAGCCATGTTATCTCTAACACTAGGACTTTACCTACTGACAACATAAACAACGAGCTACAAAATTTGTCGCATCCTTCTTTATACCACCCTACCAATAAAGCTACTTCAAATAACGATACATCTTGGTAACACCTGGATGGATAAAATATCTAAAATAGTATGCCTCTTCCAAAATTAGTCTCACCTATCCACCAACTCTCGATACACAAACTCGACCTTCAATCCTCAAAACTCTATCAGAATCAAAAGATATGGCCCTAGCTTTACTACTCAGTATCTTATCTCTAGTCACTCTCAAACTATCTTCATTAAATTGATGATCTCAAATCTGCCATGTCAAGAAAGATCTAGTGGTAACAAAGACTAAAATAAGCCTAAGTGTTGAAATATCAAGTCTATATATTTGGTTAGTTAAGTACTGAACCTCCAAGTCTAAAGGACAATCTTGAGTCAAGAGATGAGCTAAACTCCCCATACTAGTCGACTTTCGGCTCATGGCATTTGCAATTACATTAACCTCACACGAATGGTACAAAATAGTGAGATCACAATCCTTAAGCAACTTAAGCCAACGTCGTTGCCTCATATTAAGATCTCACTATCTAAATAAGAACTGGAGGTTACCACAGTCTAAAAAGATCTCATAAGAAACTCCATACAAGTAATGACACCATAACTTCAACACAATCACTATGGTTGCCAACTCCAAATCATAGGTAAGGTAATTTCTCTTATTAGGCTTCAGGTGACGAGAGGCACAAACAATCACCTTACCCTCCTACATCAACACCACACCTAAACCAACACTAAAAATATCATAAACACGATAAAACCTACATTCTCATTGGGCAAAGTCAAGCTAGGAGCCGAAGACAATAACTCTTTGAGTTTTGGAAGCTCTTCTCACACGCATCCGACCATTGAAAAATCATATTTTTCTGAGTCAACTTGGTCAAGGAGTCGCAATAGATGAGAAACACTCTACAAAACTCTGATAATAATCTGGCACGCCAATGAAACTCCGAATCTCGATAGGATAAGTAGGTTTAGGCCAACCACAAATTGATGCTATCTTGTCTGGGTCAATTATAATACCATCCTTGGTTACCATATGACCCAAGAAAGAGATATAATCCAACCATAACTCACACTTAGAAAACTTAGCATATAACTTCTCATCACACAACCTCTGAAGTATAATTCTCAAATATTTCACATGGTCTGCCTTACTTTTAGAATAAATCAAGATTCCATCAATAAATACAATCACAAAATAGTCGAGATACGATCAAGACACTCAATTTATTAATTCCATGATATTGTTGGGGCATTGGTCAATCCAAAAAACATGACCAAGAATCATAATAACTGTACCGAGTCCAAAAAGCTATTTTCAAAACAACCAAATCTTTAATCTTCAGTGATACCTGAATCTCAAATCAATCTTGAAAAATACTGAAGCTCTTTAAAGCTGGTCAAAAAGATCAGCAATGCGAGGAAAAGGATACTTGTTCTTAACCGTCACATGGTTCAACTACCTATAATCAACACACATACAAATAGAACCATTATTCTTCTTCACAAACAAGATTAGAGCACCCCAACGAGATACACTAGGTCTAATAAATCCCTTACTCAATAAATATTATAACTGTTCATTCAACTCAATCGGGACCATCTTATAAAGAGGGATAAAAATAGGCTTAAATCTCGACTCCACATCAGTAGTAAACTTAATATCCCAATCTGGGGGCATACCTGGCAAATTCATAGAAAACACATTCATGAACTCGTGAACAACTTGAATAGAATCGATAGGAGACGGTGAGGCAACACTAGTATCATGGATATGAGCTAAATAAGACAAACACCCCCTCTCTGTCATGCGACGAGCACGCAAACAAATATAATACTCTTTGAACCTGAATTAAGCGTATCTTTCCAAGCTAATGTTAATACAACAATGTAGTGAAGGTCACAGTTTTGGCATAAAAGTCCAAAATGGCATAATATGGAGCTAATCAATCCATACACACGATAATATCCAAATCAATCATATCATGGACAATCAAATCTACCTAAGTCACAGTCTGCAAAGGTAACCACACAAGATTGGTACACCCAATCCACTACTAAAGAATCTCCTACGAGGGTAGAAACATAAAGAGGCATAGCAAGAGGCTCACATCAATATCAAAACTATAAGCAAAATATGTAGACACATAGGAAAAGGTTGACCTAAGGTCAAATAACACAAATGTAGATCTATTGTAAATCGTGACAATACCTGTAATAACAACATCAGAGGCCTCTGGATCAGGTCTAGAAAGTATAGCATAGGTACTGACCACGTTCTCTCCCAAACTAAGTAACCCCCGACCCCCATTACCTTACCTTTACCTCGAGCACCTCTAGTAGTACCTCTACAACTTGTGAACCTCTTTTCACTTCTAAATATAAGAGTAGGTCAGAAAATATGTCAAGGACAATCCTTATCCATATAACCAGACTCATCATATACAAAACATCCTCTATAACCTGACTCAATTTTTGAAGAGGTGCAGCTAAATTGGAATACCACCCTGACCTGGTGTCTGGCGAAGTCGTTGAACCTGAAGATCTATAACTTGATCCCTATAAAATAGCCTGAAATAACTTACCATGATAACTACGAGAATCTCTACTTGATACATCTATACCTCGGGAGGTGTGTCTACTAAACTCACTATAATGACGCACCTTCTTGGTGCCTCCCCGAGTAGCCTGGATAATAGACTCAATCATCTTGACATGCTCAATAATACTCTAGAAAAAAACCTCTAAAACTGTGATCTAAGTTATATCCAACTAATAAGTACCATCTTACCCCTTTACAAACTTCTAAATCCTCTTAGAATCGATGGAGATACTAGTGGATAAATACCTTGACAAAGTATGAAAATGAGCCTCATACTTAGAAATAGTCCTGGAGCCCTGCTCTAAGTGATCAAAATCACACATCTCTCAAGTTATATGATATAATCAAAAATTGAGTCCAATTCATAGTAGCTAAACCCAAAGGTTTACAACTATCTTATGACTTTCACCATTCCTTAGCCACATCCACCAACTGATAGTTAGTATAAGCAACTTCATGAAACTCAAAGGATCCAAGATTATGTAATTTCTTCAGAAAATCAATCAAGAACTCATAGGCATCCTCACCAATAGTTCAACTAAACCTGGAAGGACCTAAGCGAATAAGCCTCTTAAATATTTTCTGATCATGAGAAGACATAACTATATCTGAAGCAACTGGAGGAATAGTAAGTCTGATGGGTTAAGAATCCACCCATGGGGTACCATAGATGATGTTTATACCTCAAAAACGGGAACACTATACACAGATGCCGACATTGAAGGTGGAATATCACTCAAAGTCTTAGGAATACCAGGTACATTCAAAGGAACACCCTCCAAACAACTCAAGAGACAAACTAGAAGACCCTGAAGCACTGGGGAATAAACTAAACTCTGAGGAACCTGAGCTAGCCCCACATATCCTATATAGTAATCATCCCTAGAATACACAATCTCAAGCTCGGTAACGGCCTTTCTAGCATGTCCTCTAATTGTGGAAGCTCTCACTCTCATTCTCTACCTCTATGCCATCTATGACCCCTGTTCCTCCCTCTAGCTTAGGCCTGGTTCAACATCCTAGCCTCTTGAAATCTAGTCCTCACTATCTACACAGAAAAAAGTGTAACACAATGTAGAAAAGTATCTAAGAATAACCTACATGACTAGAAATTAAAATATGAAGTTTTTTCTAACGATATCTTATAGCCTATCGAAGATAGATACGGACGTTGATATATCAATTTGCAAGACTCTATTAGATATCCCACTCTTACACTGATGAGACCAGTGAATCTGACTGCTCTAATACCAATTTGTCATGATCCAAAAACCGAAGTCATGATGACACTTATCACAGCTCAGCTTTGATAAATAAGACAATCACCCAAACTGATAAAAGAAATATGATATTGATAATGACATACACTGAGGTGAGACTTCTATGTTGAATTCAAGCCAAATATAAAATATAATCAAAATGAAACATGAAAGAAATCCATACACCCAATCCCAATATCTGGTGTCATAGTTAAGAACGTCTAATACAATATCTGAAAACTAAGAATATACATCTGTCTTTGATAACCAAAATAAAGACAAATGGGGATAGATGAGTTCCGATTCAACCCAAACTCTAGAGCGACTCAGTACTTCAAAGTCTAGGGAGAAAAGGACTCCCATAAAATTTGTATTTTGATTTTAGGATTTAATAACTCATATATAGTTGATTTTGAATCCTAAATATAAGGAGAGTAATTAAATATTTATTAATATGTAAATATTTAAAAATAATATTTTACGATTTTGTCTAAAGCAAAACTTTTTAATGAAGGGCAAAATATCTAAACAATATTTCTAAAGCCCTTCACTCTTTTAATACAGTATAGATAAACAAAAATAATTAAGATTTTGTCAATGATTTTATGATTTTAAATTAACAATAATATTTATCTTCTATATTCAAAATTAATTAGTAATTGCTCCAAAAATCATTTCCCTTAAGACAACAAGACTTTATTTTAAATGATTTAGGACTTAAATTGACATGTGTTTATAACTAAGTGGCTAGATTTAACATTTTTTTTATCCAAGATTAGTCTAGGATCCTACATGGATGAAAAATAAGAAATTAATATAACATGTCACGTCAACTAAGACTTCTTAGTTATAATTGGATGACTTTATAGAGAAGAAAATTCAAAAATAACTTTAGTGGAATCTTTTCAATACTTGAATGGTCATTTAGGGAAGGAAAAAAAAATTAAAAAGTGACTTTAATGAAATTTTATCAATACTTGAATGATCTTATAGGGAGTTAACTCTAGATAAAAAACTTGGTCAAACATGTTTAACACATACATGACAAATCATTTTAATCTATGCATCACATATATCTAAATCTGACGTGTTATTTCAAAAATTAAAAATAACATAATGTATATTATTCCAATGCACCAAGATCATCATGAATAAGTCCCGAAATTTCATATTTTTAAAGCAGTTTAGAATAGTAGATGTTATACGCTGATCAGTATCCCTTGAATCTTTTTTAAGCTCTTCACCTTGTAGCTAAATTAAACTAGATGATGAATTAGTAAAATTTCTTATCCTTTTTCTCAATTTTTTTATGATTGTTATTATCCTTAATTTTGTAGGAATTGATATACAAAAATATAGTATACAAAATTCAGTAAGAGCTCCTTATGGAGTGTACCTCGAGGTTTACTTTGAAACTTCATCTTATCATAAACCTCTTTTAATTACTTGTTCCATGAATGATCAAAATGGTATCAGATATTTTGAATTGTTAGACTTCTGAGCTGAACAACCTTATTTCATGGCCTTAGTAAAGGAAGTTTTTGAAGCACACATGTTGAAATGAATTCTATGTGGATTCTACAAAAGAAATTGAAGATTCTTAGTAAGAGACTGAGTACTTAGTCGTCTAGAAAAGTTATCAGGGATGTATTTGAACACGTTAATTAATGGGAGTCTAAAATGTTGGACCTTGAGGAGTTGAATCTTACCTACTATAATGATCAATGCAAAGAAAATCTTCAAAGGGCCATGCAGAATACACCAAGTGTTTGGAGATGCAGAAAAACCTTCTTAAACAAAAAGCTCATATTCAATGGGTGGAAGAAGATGATAGTAACACTAATTATTTTCACAGTATTATAAAGAAGAGAAGACGAAACCTTCAGATTCATAGTGTCAAAGATCATAATAATAGATGGGTGGAAGGAAATGATAAAATCACCAAAGTTGTTATTCATCACTTTGAACAAATCTTCAATATTTAGCATCAATTTATAGATTATGCTATTTTGGATAATATAACTTGTTGCATTTCCCATGAGGATAATATTATGCTAACTAGGGTGCCTAATGAGGACATAAAATTAAAGATGCAACCTTTTTGTATGAGCTCACACTGAACAGTAAGTCCGAATGGGTTCAATGGTAATTTCCATCATAAATGTTGGCACATCATCAAAGAAGACATCAAAAACATGATTCAAGATTTTTTCGATGGCAAAATCTCACCAAATTTTACACAAATACATGTTTAGCTTTGATTCCAAAGGTTGAAGCACCGAACAATTTTTAAAAGCTGAGACCTATAAGTCTTAGTAATTGTTTACAAAGATAATTTTTAAGATTCTAGACTTAATCTCTTATTGGATAAGCTGATTTATCAGAATAGAATTGATTTTATGAAGGAAAGATAATTACACAAAATATTCAACTTGCACAAGAATTAGTCCAAGGCATATCCCAAACCAACCAGGGAGCAATATGATTATTAAACATGATATGGACAAAGCGTATGAAAGAATGTCATAGAAGTGGAAGTCTTGAAGAAGTTTTTCTTTTCTGGTGACTGGATTGATATTATGTGGAGGCTAATTTCAGAAGTTTGGTACTCAAGTATCATCAATAAAGAAAGAAAAGTTTTTTTCACTTCATCCCAAGGCCTAAAATAGAGAGATCCACTTTCCCCATCTCTAGTGGTAAACTACACGCGTTTCGCGCGGTGGGAACACAACCGTATTAAGATTACGTATGGTCATCTGTAAATCTTCGTTAATCTTTTAGATATTGTATACTAATGAAACTTGTTTGTCTTTCACTTTTCAAAAATTCATGAGTTACTTCTAACAAATGGTATGTGTCCTATATATTCATCATCCAAAGATCAAGTCCTAAAGAGAAAATAGCTAATTAATTTAATGAGTGGATCAGACCTATTCTTACAAAAATTAAATTGATGTGTATCTCTAAAGTTTCAAATTTTTCATCGATTTAGATTTTTTATAAAGAACCTCATCGTCGTAAGTACATATCAACCTTCGGTTCAACCAAAATAACCTATAAAAGATGACAATAAAAAAAATTAATGAGAAATAAAAATTGAAAAAATATCAACAGAAGTCCAAAAAATATGCTGCAAACCTATTAAAGAAGGCAATTAAAGGAAGTATCTGTTTATCTTTCTTTATTCTTCTTTATATCTCCCGAGGATATTCTTTATTGTACACTTCAAAAGTCTAAATATTTACTAATTCAAATTTTATTGATGTCCAAAATTTTAAAGTTTCGCCTAAAAATCAAAGCGTCCACCTGTCTTCTTGATTTTCTGGTTGCTTTTTTAAATTTTCTATCTATTTTTATATATTTCTTATGTAATTATACTTTATATGCGCCGAATTTAACAAGTGTCGGAGCACTACAAGATTCAAGATAGGTCTCTCTCTCTATATATATATATAGAGAGAGAGAGAGGGGGTGAGGGGACTTTCAACAAAGTCATAAGTTATTACTTCGAACCAACATAAATTATAAACTTGCTATAATAAAAAATTTATATTAAATATAAAATTAAAAGAAATGGTAGCGAGAACGTATAGAAAGATAAATAATGTAGCATACTTTAAATTCAAAAAAATACAATCAAGATCTTGTCGACATCCAGTCTCACAAGCTGATCACCATTCAACAGTCCCCATCTTGTTCTTCAGGTCAAACTCAAAGCATAAATATCATTAGTACCAAAATCATAACTTAAAAGGCTAATCTGGTCATTTTTAGAAAGTCTTGCAATCTTTAATGAAGAAAAATAATAATAAAGTTTTACTATGTCTCTATAGGACTATAATGTTAAATATATTTTTTGATTTATAACTCTTGTTTATCCATTCCTACCAATATACATATATATCATGAAATCTAAAATTAAAAAAATTAAAGTACCAATAATTTATTCATAACCATTTAAATTAACTAACATTATGTTATATATTACAGAAAACTTTTTATCTTCTATACTTTATTTATATTCTTATTGAATATCATATATAAGTCATAATTTTAAATTACTCCAAAAAATTAAAAGTTATTTTGATTTAGCACCATTTCTTATGTAGCATCTTTCTACCATAGAATTGAGAAAAAAATTAAAGAAATATTTTAAATATGTTAGTATCTTTTTGTGTCCCATATTTATGATCACAACTTAATATATATTAATTAAAAATTAAAACATATTTCTATCTAAGGTTATCATGATTTAATCCAAAGCCTAATTTTGAAAAAACAAAATCTATTATCAATTTAATAAACTCCGATCAGTTAATAATATTTTCTTCAATTTCCTTAATTTCACCCTATTATATTTCTAATTTTCTAAAATATTATTAAAACGTAAATTACTTGTTCAGTAATCCAATCTTTAAACAAAAAAACAAAAACAAAAAGAGAATATATATATATATCATTTAATAAATCAATTAATAAATCTAGAAGAACTTGTGAATTAGTAAGCGCGATAAATTGGGAAATACAAGGTTGTGAGAGAGACTTAGAACAAAGTTCTAGAGCAGTAAAGTGGCTTAAAGAACGAATTAAGAGAAAAACTTATCAGTTAGGATAGTAAATGCCAATAAGATATATAGAGTGTATTAGAGAAATACAACGTCAATATTATAGAGAATTTACTTATAAACATCAACTTGTAAAAATCCGAAAATAATTTATAGAAAGACTAGATTTGTTAAATAAAGAAATAAGAAACCTAGAAACAGATATCCTAAACTTTAGAGAAACAGACGAAATAATTACTATAACTTCTAATTATTATAAAAAAGCTTTAATCAGTGAAAAATCTAGATTAATAGAAACCATACAAGAAGTAGACTTAGATATAACCTATACAAACAATAGATTGAGATATCAAACTAAATTGGGTAAAAAATATCTTAACTTAAATCACTTAGGATAACAACATAGCTTCGTTAAAACGCCTAGACTACTTAGATCTTAGATTTCAACCAGAAAAGAAATATAGAGCATTAAAAGATAACTCTACTATAAGGTGTAATTTCAACCAGGGAGAGCATATTTTACACTCAGAAGATAAACAATACAACACAATAATAGACCTTTTGATTAATTCAAGCGAAAAAACCCAAGAAAAAGATAACAGTATAATAAGAACTTTAGAACAGATAGAAGTTACTCAAAATAAACATAAAAAGACCCTAGATAAAATAGAACAGAATTTAGATTATCTGAAATCACAAGAAATAGAAATAGATAGAAAAATTCAGTATCTAAACCATAAATTTAATTTAGAGCAAATACCTACAAAAATAGAAATTGAAAAACTAATAAAAACATTAATAGAAAAACCTAAAGAGTTAGAAGAAAAAACTACACAATTAATATCTAAGCTTGTAGAACAAGTAGAAACTATAACTAAAGAAATCAAAGACTTGCAAGAACTAATAAAAAGATTAGAAGAAATATCACTTTCATGAGTGAAGAAGATATAAACTATATAAAGGCACTAGAAAAATCAAGAATTCATCATAGCGAACCAGAAGGATTATCTAGGTATATACCTTCAAGTCAAACAGACAAAGTTTTACTAAAACAAAATAATACCATAATAGAACTACTATTAGATTTGCATAAAAAGATAGATAGTTTGATTAAAGACAAAGAAACAATTACAAAACCTCTCCAAAAGGAACCAGAATTACCAGAACTACATAAGAAAATAGATATTTTAATAAAAAATAAAGAGGCCCAAGAACAACCAAAAAATAATTCTGAGATAGAAGAACTAGTCAACCAATTAAAACGAATCGAATTAACTCCCGAACAAGAGCGTAAAAATATAAGAAGGAAACCACAAAGATGGACTTTTTATCAAATAGACGGTGAACCATCGAAAATAACAACGAAAGACAAAGAGAAGACAGACAAAGAATCAGTTTCTCAGAAAACAGGATAGGAAATAATAATATATTATCTAGAATATGTAGAAGACAACCTAATATAGAACAGAACCAAGAACTTAACGAAATAATAGATGTAGATAAAGATTTACAAATTTTTCAACAACATCAGTTAAAATTACTAAATCCTAAGACGTTATATAATGCAGGATATTTTTCTTCAGACAATCAGTTATATAGACATTATAGGGAAGAATAAATATCAGCCTTAGGAGAAGATTTTAAAATACTAGACTTAGTAAATACTAATTCATTAAAACATATAAAGAATAATAAAATGATTTTAATGCATATGGGATTAATTGTTATAGGAATAAAAGGCTTAACCAGAAAAAACCTAGGATCTAAGGTATTAATAACCATATACGATGATCGATGGTCCGATATTAAAAAATCGATAATCGGATTAACAGAAGTAGATATGACAAACAATGGAGGAATATTTTATATAAGTCCAGACTTCTTAATGAACTTAAAAGAATTTGGGAGAAATATTAAAATAGGAGTGCAAACTAAAGGATATGAAGAAATGAATAGTGGAAATAATTTATTAATGTGCATAGATTTTATTGGAAAATTAACTTTAAGTAGCAATACAAAATTTAAATTAAAAGTAAATGATGTAGTTGAAATAATGGGAAATAAAGGCATAAGCCTTATAAAACCAATAAAAATAGACCCAGAAATATACGCAGGTTTAGAATGGACTCTAAACAAATTTACAAAACCAAAAACTTTCACACCAGACTCTCACCTACTATATACTACAAGTAAAGGAGAAACCTCAGTTAGATTTACAGATTATAACTACACAACTAAAAGAAATTTAGACGACGATGAAACAGAAAGCAATATAGAAACAGAAAGCGAGTTTATGAATATAGAAGTCCTACAGGAAGGATATGAAGTAGACATAGCTATAGAAAAAGCTGAAAATTTAGCAGAAGAATATGAAAATATAACTTTTAAATGTAAAGGATGTCAAAGAGACAATATGAAAATAGACGAATGTATAGAACATTTCAAAAGTTGCTTAGAAAGAAATGACAATTTAGGATATAGAAGTAACAAATTTTTTAAAAGAAAAGATGAAGACACGATCTCAATATTAAGTTCTACCATTAGTTACAAGGAACTAGCCGAATTAGAGCCAGCCAGCTCTTCAAGTGCTAGCCCTTTCCAACAGACAAACCCTAATCCCCAACCAATAGATTATAGTACAGGAAATGTACCTAGAAGACCAGCAGTTAGGATAAATCCAGACATAGAAATTAAAGGAGATTATATAAAACCAGCAGGAAAAAGAATGCCTATAGAAGAACCAATTAAACTCCAAGAAGGGGGTAGCAAGGGTAAAATTTTAAATATCGCAGCACATGATCCCCAAATATGGGATACAGTAATAGATTTATGGAAAGGAATAGTGGCGGCTGATTATTTAAGACATTATACTGAGACAGATACTGAAACAATGTACAAATATTTGGAAACTTTCTTAGGAGAATCTGCTAAAGCTACATGGGAAAGTTTTAAGACAAACTGCCCATATGATTTCCAGATTTTACTAAGTATGGGACCAAATCCTTATAATTTTACAAATAAAATGCATATGTTATTAACCGGAAAGGATCCAAATAGTGGATTATTAGCTCTACAAAAAGAAGCATTGATTAAATTAGAACAATTAAGTATTTCACATTGGGTATACATAAAGAAATTCTTACAAGACTATTTTTATTATTGTACTGTTAGTGGAAATACTTTTAATGAAGAATTAGGCAAAAAATTATTCAATAAATTGCCCGGAGCTTTAGGTAGAGAAATAGAAGACAGATGGTATAAAAGAGATGGGGTAGCAGCAAACCCAAATTTAAAATGGACAATAGGACATAGAACACAACATATAATGGATATGTTAACCGAAAAATGTACAAACATACAAATACAGAAACAATTAAAAAGAAATGAGATGAACTTCTGTAAATCAGTTATATATACAACTCAGAATTATGACCAAAAACAACATAGAAAATATAAGAAACGAAATAGGCAAAAACCATATAGTAGAAAACAATATTTCTTAAGAAAATCCAAAGCTAAAAACCCCTGGTTAAACAGGGATAGACATGTTAGAAAATATAGAAATGATAGAAATTATAAAAACAAGCTAGAATGTTACACGTGTGGTAGTATAGATCATCTAGCTAATGTATGTCCCAAAAGAAATAATAATAGAACAAGAAATTCTCAACTAATAGAAGATTTCCAAGAAACACTATTAAATGTAGATGAATACATGTCAGACACAGAAAGCATCTATTCAATAATAAGTATTGATATAACTGATAAAGATAACTCAAAATCTGATTCCTCAGAATCAGAGGAAGATAATCTAGTCAATGAATTAGGTCAGGAGATAGTGGATTTAGATTTAAATAACCTAGTAATAAATAACTTAATGAATGTTACCCAAGAATGTGTACACGATTTCCAAAGAAATAAAGGTTTAGATAGTAATAGGTGTCGTATATGTAGTTGGTATCCAAGTAAAGACAATAGAGCAAAATGCAAAAAATGTTATCTAGAAGCATGTATAAATTGTATAGAAAATACTTTAAAATTAAAAGTAGAATCACAAACAAATAATGGACAAAGATATACGAATAATCAAATCATCAATTTAAGGGTATCTACTCTAGAAACCCGATTAAATGATTTAGAACAAAGATTAACTACTCTAGAAAAAGGAAAAACTAAAGAAGAAAAGGATACACAGTATTTATAAAAGGAAAAAACTACCAATGTCCAGTATTTATAAAATTTATTGCAAGTATTTAGAAAACTTATTTGTGCATTTTCTATGTAATAACGGTTGATGTTTTGAGAGCCATCCATTTGAGTGGCTAGTATAGGTCTTTCAAGTGTCTTTAATAAGTATTCGGGTACTATTGATTTATTAATTAGACAACTGGTACATCCGGGATCTACTAATGCTATAGTTTTTATTTCAATGTCTTTTATCCTAATCTTTATCAGAACTTTTATGGTAGAAAATTCTTTATCTTCGTTGCATATTAAAGTTGTGTCATTATTTTCTAAATTCATAAGCTCTGTTTCTAGTTTTTCTAAATGTACTGTGTCTACTGTGTCTTGTGTATCCGTTTCTTCTTTAGTTTTTCCTTTTTCTAGAGTAGTTAATCTTTGTTCTAAATCATTTAATCGGGTTTCTAGAGTAGATACCCTTAAATTGATGATTTGATTATTCGTATATCTTTGTCCATTATTTGTTTGTGATTCTACTTTTAATTTTAAAGTATTTTCTATACAATTTATACATGCTTCTAGATAACATTTTTTGCATTTTGCTCTATTGTCTTTACTTGGATACCAACTACATATACGACACCTATTACTATCTAAACCTTTATTTCTTTGGAAATCGTGTACACATTCTTGGGTAACATTCATTAAGTTATTTATTACTAGGTTATTTAAATCTAAATCCACTATCTCCTGACCTAATTCATTGACTAGATTATCTTCCTCTGATTCTGAGGAATCAGATTTTGAGTTATCTTTATCAGTTATATCAATACTTATTATTGAATAGATGCTTTCTGTGTCTGACATGTATTCATCTACATTTAATAGTGTTTCTTGGAAATCTTCTATTAGTTGAGAATTTCTTGTTCTATTATTATTTCTTTTGGGACATACATTAGCTAGATGATCTATACTACCACACGTGTAACATTCTAGCTTGTTTTTATAATTTCTATCATTTCTATATTTTCTAACATGTCTATCCCTGTTTAACCAGGGGTTTTTAGCTTTGGATTTTCTTAAGAAATATTGTTTTCTACTATATGGTTTTTGCCTATTTCGTTTCTTATATTTTCTATGTTGTTTTTGGTCATAATTCTGAGTTGTATATATAACTGATTTACAGAAGTTCATCTCATTTCTTTTTAATTGTTTCTGTATTTGTATGTTTGTACATTTTTCGGTTAACATATCCATTATATGTTGTGTTCTATGTCCTATTGTCCATTTTAAATTTGGGTTTGCTGCTACCCCATCTCTTTTATACCATCTGTCTTCTATTTCTCTACCTAAAGCTCCGGGCAATTTATTGAATAATTTTTTGCCTAATTCTTCATTAAAAGTATTTCCACTAACAGTACAATAATAAAAAGTCTTGTAAGAATTTCTTTATGTATACCCAATGTGAAATACTTAATTGTTCTAATTTAATCAATGCTTCTTTTTGTAGAGCTAATAATCCACTATTTGGATCCTTTCCGGTTAATAACATATGCATTTTATTTGTAAAATTATAAGGATTTGGTCCCATACTTAGTAAAATCTGGAAATCATATGGGCAACAACAACAACAACAACAAACCCAGTGTATTCCCACCTAGTGGGGTCTGGGGAAATCATATGGGCAGTTTGTCTTAAAACTTTCCCATGTAGCTTTAGCAGATTCTCCTAAGAAAGTTTCCAAATATTTGTACATTGTTTCAGTATCTGTCTCAGTATAATGTCTTAAATAATCAGCCGCCACTATTCCTTTCCATAAATCTATTACTGTATCCCATATTTGGGGATCATGTGCTGCGATATTTAAAATTTTACCCTTGCTACCCCCTTCTTGGAGTTTAATTGGTTCTTCTATAGGCATTCTTTTTCCTGCTGGTTTTATATAATCTCCTTTAATTTCTATGTCTGGATTTATCCTAACTGCTGGTCTTCTAGGTACATTTCCTGTACTATAATCTATTGGTTGGGGATTAGGGTTTGTCTGTTGGAAAGGGCTAGCACTTGAAGAGCTGGCTGGCTCTAATTCGGCTAGTTCCTTGTAACTAATGGTAGAACTTAATATTGAGATCGTGTCTTCATCTTTTCTTTTAAAAAATTTGTTACTTCTATATCCTAAATTGTCATTTCTTTCTAAGCAACTTTTGAAATGTTCTATACATTCGTCTATTTTCATATTGTCTCTTTGACATCCTTTACATTTAAAAGTTATATTTTCATATTCTTCTGCTAAATTTTCAGCTTTTTCTATAGCTATGTCTACTTCATATCCTTCCTGTAGGACTTCTATATTCATAAACTCGCTTTCTGTTTCTATATTGCTTTCTGTTTCATCGTCGTCTAAATTTCTTTTAGTTGTGTAGTTATAATCTGTAAATCTAACTGAGGTTTCTCCTTTACTTGTAGTATATAGTAGGTGAGAGTCTGGTGTGAAAGTTTTTGGTTTTGTAAATTTGTTTAGAGTCCATTCTAAACCTGCGTATATTTCTGGGTCTATTTTTATTGGTTTTATAAGGCTTATGCCTTTATTTCCCATTATTTCAACTACATCATTTACTTTTAATTTAAATTTTGTATTGCTACTTAAAGTTAATTTTCCAATAAAATCTATGCACATTAATAAATTATTTCCACTATTCATTTCTTCATATCCTTTAGTTTGCACTCCTATTTTAATATTTCTCCCAAATTCTTTTAAGTTCATTAAGAAGTCTGGACTTATATAAAATATTCCTCCATTGTTTGTCATATCTACTTCTGTTAATCCGATTATCGATTTTTTAATATCGGACCATCGATCATCGTATATGGTTATTAATACCTTAGATCCTAGGTTTTTTCTGGTTAAGCCTTTTATTCCTATAACAATTAATCCCATATGCATTAAAATCATTTTATTATTCTTTATATGTTTTAATGAATTAGTATTTACTAAGTCTAGTATTTTAAAATCTTCTCCTAAGGCTGATATTTATTCTTCCCTATAATGTCTATATAACTGATTGTCTGAAGAAAAATATCCTGCATTATATAACGTCTTAGGATTTAGTAATTTTAACTGATGTTGTTGAAAAATTTGTAAATCTTTATCTACATCTATTATTTCGTTAAGTTCTCGGTTCTGTTCTATATTAGGTTGTCTTCTACATATTCTAGATAATATATTATTATTTCCTATCCTGTTTTCTGAGAAACTGATTCTTTGTCTGTCTTCTCTTTGTCTTTCGTTGTTATTTTCGATGGTTCACCGTCTATTTGATAAAAAGTCCATCTTTGTGGTTTCCTTCTTATATTTTTACGCTCTTGTTCGGGAGTTAATTCGATTCGTTTTAATTGGTTGACTAGTTCTTCTATCTCAGAATTATTTTTTGGTTGTTCTTGGGCCTCTTTATTTTTTATTAAAATATCTATTTTCTTATGTAGTTCTGGTAATTCTGGTTCCTTTTGGAGAGGTTTTGTAATTGTTTCTTTGTCTTTAATCAAACTATCTATCTTTTTATGCAAATCTAATAGTAGTTCTATTATGGTATTATTTTGTTTTAGTAAAACTTTGTCTGTTTGACTTGAAGGTATATACCTAGATAATCCTTCTGGTTCGCTATGATGAATTCTTGATTTTTCTAGTGCCTTTATATAGTTTATATCTTCTTCACTCATGAAAGTGATATTTCTTCTAATCTTTTTATTAGTTCTTGCAAGTCTTTGATTTCTTTAGTTATAGTTTCTACTTGTTCTACAAGCTTAGATATTAATTGTGTAGTTTTTTCTTCTAACTCTTTAGGTTTTTCTATTAATGTTTTTATTAGTTTTTCAATTTCTATTTTTGTAGGTATTTGCTCTAAATTAAATTTATGGTTTAGATACTGAATTTTTCTATCTATTTCTATTTCTTGTGATTTCAGATAATCTAAATTCTGTTCTATTTTATCTAGGGTCTTTTTATGTTTATTTTGAGTAACTTCTATCTGTTCTAAAGTTCTTATTATACTGTTATCTTTTTCTTGGGTTTTTTCGCTTGAATTAATCAAAAGGTCTATTATTGTGTTGTATTGTTTATCTTCTGAGTGTAAAATATGCTCTCCCTGGTTGAAATTACACCTTATAGTAGAGTTATCTTTTAATGCTCTATATTTCTTTTCTGGTTGAAATCTAAGATCTAAGTAGTCTAGGCGTTTTAACGAAGCTATGTTGTTATCCTAAGTGATTTAAGTTAAGATATTTTTTACCCAATTTAGTTTGATATCTCAATCTATTGTTTGTATAGGTTATATCTAAGTCTACTTCTTGTATGGTTTCTATTAATCTAGATTTTTCACTGATTAAAGCTTTTTTATAATAATTAGAAGTTATAGTAATTATTTCGTCTGTTTCTCTAAAGTTTAGGATATCTGTTTCTAGGTTTCTTATTTCTTTATTTAACAAATCTAGTCTTTCTATAAATTGTTTCCGGATTTTTACAAGTTGATGTTTATAAGTAAATTCTCTATAATATTGACGTTGTATTTCTCTAATACACTCTATATATCTTATTGGCATTTACTATCCTAACTGATAAGCTTTTCTCTTAATACGTTCTTTAAGCCACTTTACTGCTCTAGAACTTTGTTCTAAGTCTTTCTCACAACCTTGTATTTCCCAATTTATCGCGCTTACTAATTCACAAGTTCGTCTAGATTTATTAATTGATTTATTAAATCTACAGGCTCTTAGTAATCTTTCTAAACTTTCTTTTAAGTTATTTTTTCTAACTATTAGATTATATCTTTTTCTGTTTTCTCTATATAAATAAAAATAGCTATACCTTATATCTTGGAATGATCTATGTCTTTTCATACAGAGTTTATAAACTTTTGCGAGTTAATAGGTAATGTTCCCAAAACCTTCTCGCTCTGATACCATAGTAAGAGGGTATTTCAATATAAGAGGATATTTCAATATAAGCAAGATCTTTCAATATAAAATATAAAGGTTTTTTATCAGTTATAAAGTAAGAGGATATAAAATAAATGGGTGAACAAATGATTGGTTTTTTATCAGTTTGGTAAGAGGATATAAAATAAATGGGTGAACAAACGATTGGTTTTTTATCAGTTTGGTGTAAATCCTACTCAGTATATATATATATATATATATATATATATATATATATATGCTTACCTTGAAAATTGCTTATGAGAATTACATAAGTTTTGAGCATAAATCTGTGACAAAAGAAGAAAATCATAATATCAATTCTTCATGGAAGATTTATATTCTGAAAAGTAACCCTTTTGTTCCTTTAGTCATTAAATTATTCAATCACAATATAAAAAAAAAATTTATTAAGATTTTATGAGTGTAATAATTTTTTCTTACAAATATAAACAAAAAACATGAGAAAAGAATACATTTGCTTACATTGAGAATTGCTTGTGAGAATGATAAAATTTCGGAGCATAAATCTGCAACTAAGAAATATATAAAGATTTTTTTATTAAGATTTTATGTGTGTAATAAATTTTTCTTAATAAATATAAATAAAAAAATATATTAAATTATTCCATCACAATATAGAAAAGAAATTTTATTAAGATTTTATAAGTGTAATAAGTTTTTCTTGCAAAATATAAACAAAAAACATGAGAAAAGAATACATTTGCTTATCTTGAGAATTGTTTGTGAGAATCACAAAATTTCAGAGCATAAATCTGCAACTAAGAAATATAGAAAAAAAAATTTATTAAGATTTTACGAATGTAATAAGTTTTTCTTATAAAATATGAACAAAAAACGTTAGAAAAGAATACATTTGGTTACCTTGAGAATCGTCTGTGAGAATCACAAAATTTTGAAGCATAAATCTGCAACTAAGAAATAATATTACAAGAAAATTTTAATCTTAATTCAAAAATTAGTGTTATGATCAAATTTATAAAAAAAATACTCTCTGCAAATATAAAAGGCATTTGAAAAGAAAGCAACATTAGGGAGAGGAATGGGTGTCAATACCGTACATGATAGGCTGAATGTTTAATTAACATAAATTCATTGTGACAGTTTCATGTCTAATAAATGAGATAATTTTTGAATTTTCTAACATATTACATAATATAAAAAAATAAGAAAAAGCCCAAAAATTTGAGAGAAAAAAAAAGATAAATAAGAATTCTAGCTAATGAGAGGTGTCACATAGGCATACCTATAATTCTCTTTTTTATATATACTAGATTGCCGATGTCCGTGCTGAGCACGGGCCCAACATGTTAATTTGCAATTTCTACAGAATCAGCTAATGTATTCACATTAGACTTTTAGGAAGTCGAATGAAACCGACATATAGTGGCTGTACTTTGCTCTCTAATATGTTTAAGTAATATAACCATGTTAGTACAACAAAAATGATGTACTATTAAGGCACTTGGGCGTCCTTTTTTTTCTTTCTTAGAAAGCAAGGTCATGGTGGGACAGTACAGGTTTGTAAGCCAAAAGTTTGATGGTCTCCATATGTTGTCACTTCATTAAAGTATGGTTCATCAAAGTATGGGTCTCATAACTTTCTTTTCACATTGTTCTTGAGTGTAAAGCCAATAAAAATATGTAATGATGACATAGATTAGACAATCTCTCTAGATTTTCATAAAACTTTCTTTCTTTTCATAAGAATATGCAACATTTTCATTCGTCAATCTCTCTAGTAAATCATCATTGCTAAGAATCTGTAGATTAGATAATTTGGTAAGTGGTGTGGCAGCAAGAGTTGCTTGTTCTTTCAACTGTTTTTTTATGTAAAGTTAACTCTACTTTAAAAATGATTTTGCTATGTATTAAATTGTAGGTCATTGTTAGTAATTTTTGAATGCTTGTCACGCCATGTTATGGAGCATCATGAAGTAATGGGCAAAGAAGCATAAAAATACTACATTTAAGGTGACATACATACATATATTAAATAATATTTACAGTAATCATAGGTGCGGCATCCAGTTAAATTGCTTCAGACTATTATTCTAGTAGTAATTACAATACAACCCAAAAATATTACAGTCCTTGCATTTCAGCTACCTCACGATCATATTCCAAATGTACAACGGTAGGATGGGATAGCTAAGAATCCAGCCATGCTTTTGCATTCTCAAAAACAGTTATGATATACCTAATTTGAAGAGGTAAATATTAGTAGCTAGAGGAAAATGAATAGAAAATCGTAATGAATATGTATATAGCAAAGTAATGTGGTGAAACTTAACTGCAAGCAACACTTTTCGTTTCTGATAAATTTGTAGTAGTGTGATGGCTTCTAAAGCTGCTGAACGTACTTTATATTGAGTCAAAATATAGCGATTTGGAGCCCAAAAATAAATTCTATCCTTTGCTAGTACGCAAAAGTTATCAAAAAAAGAGGACCATAGTTCCTGCGAGCATACCAAAGTAAAGTTAAGTTCATGATGAAGAAACAACATTTTACCCTTTTCACTTTTGATATCATTTTTCCTTTTCTGACAGGCACAGTGGATAAAGCATATTGCATCTTAGAAATTCATTTGGTGTTCTACTCTTTTTGCTGTCCTAAAATTTCAAATGAAAACAAACTTTTTCATTTCAGAATCAAAACTCCAAATAGTATCCTTTTGGAATTGAATGAAGTTGTAAACATGCCCAACAAGTTCAATAAAATTAAAGCACAAAACACACCTTCACATAAAGAACACAAATAAGAAGGACAATTTTATCCCTTTGTTCACTGAACTCATACGCATACTTCCCATAAAGAGAAGTTTCAGAAGCATTTTCATCAAGACGAACAAATAGTCATACAAACATATGCTAGATAATAACTCAAACAACTAAAGGCTAAAATTTTAGCCTAAAAAGCAAACAACAAAAAAGGAGAAACCAAAAAAGTAAAACAATATTAGGAGAGAAAAGGGAAACAAGATTATAAGTAGCTAACATTTGAGAAAGTTACCATTTTTTCCCTCTTCTGCTAATATTAACCAAAGGCACCTCTAGGTAAAGCAAATTGAAGCAAACTCAGAATAGAGCCTTTGAAAAACATAACAAAATTTTCCTTTACTTTTCTAGCAGTTTCCTTCACTTCCCATATAAAAAAGTTTCTTTCTTTTTCCTCCCAAATAAACAGTGATCACCTCACCTCACCTCCGTAAAGAAAAAAAAGAATAATTAAGGAAATTCAGAGAGGCAAATCACCTCTCTAAATTCCCATAATCCACTCATATTCAACTATCACAAACATGACAGCATTAAAGTAAAAAAAATCACCAAGCCCTTTTTTCTCTAATCAACTATCTTACTATGTGTGAATCCAAATGAGTTCTTGAATGTTAAATGGAGATTCTTGATTAGTGCTGTGTACTATTTTTTCACATGAACAAATAGGTAGAGGCTGCTACTATATATAAGTGAAGGTTGGGGTGACTATTAAGGGTATAAGTTTGACATTTGACAAAGGAAATATATTATTATTGCCACTTTGAAGATGGTACTATTACGACTGTCTTTGTGGAAATGCAGCGGGAATGTTAGTTGTTGTTGTTGTCTAATATTGGAGCCAACTTGACAAACATATTTTTTTTCATTCCACTTATTGTATACTAATGGCAATGCAAAACTTGAAGAGATAAATTCTAACACTCCGTGGGTGGTGGGATGGTTGCAGGAGGCAAGTCTTAATCTATATTTGGGAAGTAGGTACAAATGTGGGGAAAATGTGAGTACTATATTTAGGACCTATGCATGAAAAAAACTGTCACACTTAATAATTTATATTCACATTCGGTGTTTACGTCAAGTCAATACATACATGTCCTGCGTTTTGAAGTTTCTAGCGGAATAAATGAAAATTTTTACTGTAAATTTAAGTTCGCTAACCTCTTAGTTTTTTTTTTGCTGGTGTGAGTGGTTCAAGTGCTAGTGCTGTACTTGAAGATCCAGATTCAACAATCGTTGGTTCCATTTCCTGCTCGCTCGTGGCTAGTAGTCTGGCCTTCTTAGCAATTCTCTGGTCAATAGTCAGCGGCAGCACCTGCTCTTTTTTGTGAACTATACAATTGTTAGGCTTGTACGAGTAACATTAGCGCTTACCCAGGATGACTTTTTCAGCTTAATGTTGAATAATTTATTGGACAATATTTGATGGATATAGTCAAGACGAAGGAGCTGCAGCTGTAAATCGGAGTCAGTTGTAAAAAATGAAGCATGTGTCACGGATAAGGTTGATTCAAGAAAATTGAAGGCAGACATAAATAAATTCTGACCTTAACACATGTTGTGTCGAATATATCCTCTGCTGTCATAGAGAGGATTTTTTCACCAAGTGTACCAAAAATCAATGTTGTCGTCGAGCCAGTTGCATCCGTAAGATCAATTTGGAACGTACACCTATAACCATGGTGAGTTAGTACTTGAAATGCCTGAGTATATGTTATGCTTTGGAAAAGTACAATTTATGTATATGTCAACAATATTATAACGAAGCACTAATGTCAACTTCCGCACACACTTTGGATAATCAAATGGGTTCCTGTCTTTTGTGCATTTTTTTATTACAACCTGGGCACTCTAGCAGTAGAACTTTTGGAACTCATCTAATATTGACATTGTCGCCTCAACATTGAAAATTCCAACCTATCAAGGAGAACAAAAGTCTATATATGTTTAGTCTTATCCTTGAATATACTAATTAGGTGCAGATAACTTTGTAACTTACAGAAGTTTGTGAGGTCATTTCTGTAATAGAGATTAGTTTGTGAGAGTCAGAAGCAACAATGAGAGGGGTGGATAACTCGGAGAAGCTGCCTGATGCATGGCTTGAAAGCATAGTCGATGCCTGACCTGAAAGGATACTTTTGTTTTATTTGACCCTATCAGCAGACTGAATAAGTTAGCGTTTGTACTCCCTACGGGTAGGATAAAGGTTGAGAAGAAATGTGAGAATTTCATACCAGTTGAGAAGTTTTAATGTCTGTGGATAAGAAGGATCAATGCATATTGTTGTGTTGAATTTGATTTGCAATGATAAACTTGCATGTGCAAAATGATCGCATAATATTGTGGTTTATATGTGTCTTTTTTGGAATATTTTAATGTGCTTATTGATAACGCTCAAATTACACTCTTGAATAGTTGTAAGCGATCGTTGTCAATATAATAACTCAACTTAGGCTAGGGTCGAATCCACAAGGAGTGAAAACATGAAATTCAAAACTCAAGAGTATTAATAGTCTACTAAAAGATGACCCGTAGTGTGAATAAAGCAAGCATAAATGTAAAATGGGGGATTTAGTTTGAATGTGTTTATAAATGACAACTACTTCAATTTTAGTGCACTAGCTTGACGTTGAAGAATGCTAAGAGTGAATTCAATTGAGAATAAGCCTTGAGGTTATGCAATTATAGGTGTGGGATCATGCATAGGTATTTGGCCATTTATTTAATTTTTAGCTAAAAGTCACGGGTAGGCTAGATGTCAATGTATTGGTGTCAATCTTTCAATTACAACACCAAATTTCACAAATGGGTTCTTTTGAACACCTCACAAGTGTGACAATTTCCTACATCTATTGCCCCAATTGACATCCTTATGTCTAAGAGATATCATTAAATGAAATGAATCAAGTTATTGGCTGCATTTATTCCTCACCTATGTCCTCTCTTTCAAGAATGACATGGGTTCTAGGATGGTTGGAGTTTTCAACCCCCAACGCTCAATTAATTCTTGAAATAAATACAACACCCATCACAACTAACTAATTAGAAAAATAATTAGCTAAAACCCATGCACTACCACTACCTAAGCAAGCATGACCCCAAGAGTGGAAATTAGCTACTCATAGATAAAAGGGACAAGAATATACCAAAGTTATCATTAACTTCATCCATAAGAAATAGAGACAATGTAATTCCACACTTAGGATTTCAATAATTCTTCAAAGAAAAACCACTACCATATATTTTTCATTCAAGTTTAGTACAAATTTCTCAAAAGATGAAAGATAGATGCTAAAAAGAAGAGAAGAGCTAAGATCTAAAAGGGAGGCTCTCTTCAAAAGAGATGAAAACTAGGTCTTGAAAGATGAGCTAAAAGCCTCCTTTTAAACTCCACTCTACATTTGATGGAAATTATAAAACTACCACCTTATTCTTGAGCTGCTTGAGCGGATCCAAAGCAGATGAAGAACAGACAAAGAGCAGATGGTTAGCATCTCCAAAGTGGATGTGAAGCGGATGCAAAGTAGATGCGAAGCGGATGCAAAACGGATGACTCATTTCCTTCACATTTGGCCTCTTGATGACCTGAATGAATTGCCCAATCTTCTCTTTTTACTTTTACCTACATAAATGGGCATTACGTAAGAGAGTACCATCAAATTAGTGGAAAAGCATGATAATTTAGGCTTAAAAGGTGCTAGCAAGTCATTAAATTGATGACTTATCAAACCCCCAAACTTAAACTATTGCTTGTCCTCAAGCACCCAAGACTAACTCAATGAGATAGGGTATTTAACTCAAATCCACCTAGAAGAAAGCTATACTAAAAGAATAGGCTAACAAAACACTACAAACACTTTCCACACATGTCATGGAAACAAGTAAACAAAAACTTTTCAATGAGCGCATATTTATGAAGCAAGGATGCAAGTGTGTGTCAAATGAATTTTCCAAATCACAAAACATCTTAAGGTAAGACATAAAATCATCAAAGATTGTCTCAATCTTCACAATGCAACTTACTTCACTCATTTACCCAAACCGGTAGTTAAACATTACCCTCTACCAACAAGTACCAAGGCCGCTCACATGCAAGAGTTAGCTCCACACACCAAAGATATTTCAATTCTTAAGGGAGCTCAAATAAAGAAAGAATTCACACTCACTCTCACAAAGAAATTCAAGTACATTGAATAGAACCATAGGCTTTCCCTTTGTGTTTTTCGCCACTAATGTAGACTTACTTAGTTTGGAATCACCAAGGTCTTGCGGGTCAAGATGAAGGTTTAAGGTGTGGGAAGGAATACATATGGATCAAGTGACTAAAGGATCTCCTTCAATGCAATCGCTCAATCCTTTCTACCCTTAAAATTTTCAAACCACCAACCATATTCTTTTTCAAATCATTTCCCATATTTTCCTAACTATTTGTTTAGCATTTACCAAACCATTCAAAGCCACCATTTTCTTTCTTTTATTTCTTTGACTTTTTCAAGAGATATTCTACCTATAAGCCTTTTTTAGCCCCTCACTCATTCAATTTTTTATTTTTTTTAAAATTCTATTGGCTAGGCTATTCAATTTTATCATCAAGCACATCTCGTCTTTTAAGCACATGTATTGACAACCTTACACACACCTTTCTTATCTTTTCTCTGATCATTTTCTCCCAAATACACAACCCCCAAACTTAGGCTTTTGCCTATAATCCACTATCTAGAATCGTGCAACGCATCAAAGGAGGTTAAGTGCCAAAAGCGAGGTTTTCAAATGGATTTAGGTATTTTAGCATGATTATCATTACAATAAGAAAGAACGAAGGGCAAAAAGGTTCAAATGGGTTAACTAGGGAACAATGTTAAGGTGGAAATTTAGCTATGTGACGGGTCAAAAAGGACCTCGGGTCATCCTCCAAACCAAGATTGCCTAGAATTTTGCTTTGAATACACTCGGGGCAAATTCTAGACTACACAAATGTACAAGAATTATTCAAAAATCTCACCACTCATGGCATCGTACTCATAGAGCAAAAAGTTAGTATCCCAACCAATTTGAGCAATTTGAGCTTCATAAGTTACTCCAAGTCAACGACTCATCCTTGTAAAGAGAGAGCCAAAAACTGAGTGTAATGGTCTCACTCAAAAGAAAACTCAAGACATCCTTGATCTTACAACTAGATTTTTGATTTTTTCTCAAAAATATTTTATTCCTTGCCAATGACATTTTGGAAGTATTTTTGAATTCTTGATTCTTCGTAGTTAACCAAAATGACTAGATACTTCACCTAAGGATGTCGTCTCATCATCCCTCATGGGTGAATTATCACTCGGTTCGACAAAGAAACTAAACTAAAATAAAAATAAAAGATCAAAAGAAAGAGAAAATAAAATTTTCTCCTTAGGAAAGAACCGAGTTTCGAAGAAAACCCTTGGAGTTTATTAGACACGTATATACAAAAGGCAACAAGAGCAATGCGCACAGTCGGATACCACATTTAAATTAAGCGCATGACATAAATTCAAAAATAAAATGAAAATATTTGACATCATTGTCAAAATGCCCGACAAGGGCCCATCCAAAGCAATGTCAATAATAATAAAATAAAAATAAAATGCCATAAACATCAAAAGTAATAAAATAGAATATGTCTCCATAATCTATCAAACCACATGCCATAAACTGAGACAGTAGGTACCGACCATCGAATGAATCATAACAATACCCCACCCCCTACTAAAAATATTGCATTATCCCTAATGCAAAAGTAAAAGAGAGTAGAGGAGGGTAGAGACTCCTTGTGGTGTACTAGGCGCTCGGATCCCTATCGGTGAATGATCTCACTATCTCAATGAGAGCCTCGTCATACTGGGCTCCTCTTATCGAATCTTCTATAAAGGGTGACTCATTATCATGTCGAGTGCTAGAACTAGCCCCAAACATTCGTACATGCTCCTCATCCCTGGATAACTACATGACGAGCTTAACCTGTCGAGCCTCAGGTAGCCCTTCTATAGGATCAACCTCAACCTCATCATTAATGTCCTCATGACCCTCTCTAAACAAATCATCAAATGGTAGCATTGGGCCTAAAGTTTCCGGTGGAAAATCAATCTCGGCCTCATCAAGACCGAAGAAGGGTTGTCCGGAGTGAATCTCTGCCCGTAAACTATTAAGGTCTGCCCTCACAGATGCCACCCCCTCACAATCTCCCCTTGCCTCAAGCGTGATTACCCTCTGCTCTAACTTCGCTACACGGGCACGAAGAGGTGCTATAGCAACCTGAATAAATCAGGGAATATCCACCACCAATCGGGTAAGAGTGGACTTATTTTCCAAAGTCATGGAAGCAACCTTAGCAAATGTCATCGTAAAAGACCGTGCCAATTGTGCGGACCGAGGTGGTGGTGCGGTGCTTGATGATGGAGAAGTATTAGTAGAATCCTGATGGGTCTCAGCATCAAGTATAGAATTCAGAGGAATCTCTACCCCCTCTAAGCTCGGGAATCCTTCTGCACCTGAGTCTACCAAAACCAAATCTTTCCTTTTTAAGTCCGTAGGGTTATTCTCATCCTTACACTGTGTGATATTAATGACACCGGTGCATATAACCCGCTGATCAATCTTAGAGAGTAGCGGGATTTTAAACTTAAAACAAAGCATGGATATGAGTGCCAGAAAGGGCAATAAAGTACCCAGTTGCTTTGCCCTAAACTTAATCATCTCCGCTATCAACTCTACCAGATTGATCGCAATTTTATCCATGATGCACCTGACAATGGTGGCCTTATCAACCGCAACATCTTGGTCATTTCTTGAGGGAAGTAAACGGTTACCCATAAATCCAAGCCAATGTTTGGCTTGAACCGAAAGATCTCTCTTCTTGATTTGACCCACACCATTAGCCCATGGAGGAAGACCCTTAGAAATCACCCTAGCAAGCCATGGATAACTTTGAAATCCACCAAATATCAACCTCTTGCACTGCACCGCGGAATCTAAGTCACAAGCAAAATAGATCTCATTGATCTCTAAGGTCGTGCAAGGGACTTCCACTCCTCGAACCAATACACTCTCGAGGCAAGGTTGTGCGACAATTGGCATTTTGTAAATTTGTTCATTGTGCTTAACAACATAGGAAGCATAGAACTTCCGAACAATTGCCGTAAAATAGCATAATGGGTGAGAAGAGGGCGTCATATCTGTGAAGAGTTCCCAACCCCGAAATGGGTGTCCACTCCCTTCATGCTAAATATCTTCTCAGGATTGAACCCCCGAGTAGTTACCCACTCATCATATAACTTCTTCACACCTTCTACACCAAACCAAATTTGATTCGCTTTCTTTTCTACCTCCCGTGTACGATCATTGATAGCTTGGGCATTTGGGACTATCGGAGTATCTTTGAAGACCGGTGTTTTACCCCTTCCGAACGTAGCTTTCGTCTTGCCTTTATCCGGGGCATTACCCTTTCTAGCTTCTCACGGAAAGTTTTTCCTTGGAGACGTACCTATGGGAAAGAAACAAAACAAAATCAAAACAAAAGATAATAGGTAAAACATGTTTCTTGGAATTTTGTAAGTTAAGAAAGAAAATAAAGATAAGAAAAGAAAATTGTTGAAAGATGCAAGGAAACTCATCGCTAGAGTCCATGGGTTTTATTTATTACAACACTTAATCGTTTAGGCATGACATTGTCTCACATTCTTCACATTTCTCAAAACTAGCTCATAGGGCATCCATAACCTCCAATGGAAACAAGAATGACCAATACCCTTAAGAATGATGTCATCCAATCTATCATAGGGCAAGGCAAATATTCATGTTTCCTGGTTAGGCTTAGTGACCAACAAGAACCATGGATATCGTATTTATCAACAATCTCTCTCAACCAATGACTACCAACTATTTCATTATTAGGTTCAATTGGACCCAAAATGATGCATAAAAAATAACCACACCATGTCCTAAGGAAAGTCACATTAGCCATCACATGCATATAACACATTCCTCTCTTATTGTTATTTTAACAAACACATAGTGGGTATGCCAACCAAGAACCTAGAAAAAGAGAATAAGAGCACAAGAGAGCAAGCTCATCTCACCAAATCGTCTCCAAACATATTCAAGGTGTTCATACTATCGTACTTGAGCCACCCACTACAAAAGTTAAACAAGAAGGGCTTAATGGACGTTTTGTCAAACACATGGTGTACTAACTTCATTTAAAAGAGAATCATTAATTATGCAAGCGAAACAAGACACCCATGCCAACATAATTATTCCAACAAGTGTTAATCATCTGAATAAGCTCACTAAAACTTTAATTCAAGTGACAAATCATCATAAGTTATGAAGCACTATGTCCATCTTTGAGAGAATTTAAAAGTGAAGTCATGAAAGAGCATACCTTTCTTGATGTAAGAGAAGGGAAAAATGGAAGAAAAAGTCCAAAAAAATTACTAGACTTCGTGCTAGCTCAATTGTTGACAAAGAAAGAGAGAATATTGAGTTTGAGAGAAAGGAATGTTGGAAAGGAGTTGTAATTAAAAAATTAAAAGATTGGACTGTTTTGTCATTGTTTATGTGTTTAAAAATATTTTGGGCTGACCAGGTCGGGTCAGCCCAGCAAGATCCGACCCATTTCTAAAAATTAACAGCGTATAAACTCAACTTGCGTCCCATCTGCGTTAAATTTGCAACTGGACTGCTGAAGCAGTTCCAGCGCATACTTGGACAGTTTGTAGCAGCTCTTCAGCGTCATTTTTTTAACCAACCTGCGCCCCTAATGCGATGGACCTACGCCTGGACTGCTTGAGCAGCTCCAGCACAGGTTGGAACAGTTTACATGAAAAAAAACTGTTGTTGTTGCGTTTGAGGTACGATGGACCTGTGCCTGGACTGCTCAAGTAGTTCCAGTGTAGGTCAGGCACAATGAGTATAGTTTCTTGGCTTCCATTTTCAGGCTACCTGCGTCCAAGATGAGCCTGTCCTGCGACTGGAATGCTGTAGCAATTCCAACACAGGTCTAGGCAGTAAACAATACCCAGGTTGCGCTCCATCTGCTTCTCACCTATGGCTGACCTACTCAAGCAGGTGCAATGCAGGTTATTCCAGCTTAGCCCATGATTTTTCTTCATGAAGTTCTTGGTTCGAAGCTTAGTTTCAAGTCTCTGAATCAATCTTCTCATACCCCAAATTTTATGAAATCACCTGCAACAAGCAAAACTAAACTAAAATATGAATAAAAATCGTTAGAAAACATTAAGAAAAATTCCTTGGGTTGCCTCCCAAGAAGCGTCGTAGTTATAATCGTGGCACGACATTAATTGCTCATCATTTTAGATCTTTGAAGCGAAACGACTCAACCTTAGTCGCTCCAGGTCCACCCACATAGTAGTTCTTCAATTGTTGGCCATTCACCATAAATTTCTTCTTCTCGTGATCTTCCAGCTCAATAGCTCTACTCGGGTAAACATTTGAGATCACAAACGGGCCCGACCACTTTGATCTAAGTTTTCCCACGAAAAGTTTCAATAGTGAATTGAAGAGGAGGACATCATCACCCACATGAAACTCTCAGTTTAGGATTTTGGCATTATGCCACCTCTTCAACTTCTTTTTGTACAACACGAAACTCTCATATGCCTTGAGTCGAAACTCGCCCAACTCATGAAGTTGATTTACCCTTAATTTTGAAGTATCCTCCCAATCCATATTCAACTTCCTCAAAGACCATAAAACCTTATGTTCTAACTCAACGGGTAAATGAAAAGCCTTTCAAAACACCAATTGGTAGGGGGACATACCAATAGGAGTTTTATAGGGCGTTCTATATGCCCAAAGAGCATCATCGAGTTGCCTTGCCTAATTCGTACGACTAACATTCACGGTTTTCTCAAGGATAGACTTGATTTCACGATTCAAAACATCAACTTGGCCACTAGTTTAGGGATGATAAGGAGTAGCAACCTTATGTTTCACCCCATACTTATCAAGCAAAGCACCGAAGACCCGATTACAAAAATGAAAGCCGTCATCATTAATAATTGCCCTTGGAGTCCCGAACCTTGTAAAGATGTACTTCTTCAAGAAAAAAGTGACACTCTTTCCTTCTTTGTTCGGTAAAACAATGGCTTTCACCCACTTTGAGACATAATCATCGGCTACCAAGATATATTTATTACCATATGAGCTCACAAAGGGGCCCATGAAGTTGATTCCCCACACATCAAATAGTTCAACCTTGAGATTGGGCTTAAGAGACATCTCATGCCTCCTCGAAACACCACCTTGCATTTGGCATTGAGGACATGTTTTGATATTTCATAAGCATCTCTATGAAGGGTAGGCCAATAATATCCACTTTGAAGGACCTTAGCGGCCGTTCGAATCCCACCATGATGACCACCGAATGGAGAGGAGTGACAAGCCTCAAGAATATCTATAATTTCCGCTTCTATGACACACCTACGGATCACATCATCCGTACACTCCCTAAACAAGAACTGTTCATCCCAAAAATACTTTTTTACATCAAATAGGAACCGCTTCTTTTAATAATGATTTAACTCATCGGAAAGCACACGACTCACAATATAGTTCGCATAATCCGCATACCAAGGTGTAATGCTCCCCGAAAGTGACATGACTTTCTAATCGGGGAAGGTGTCATCAATATCAATCTCACCCCACTCTCATGATTGGATTCAAGGTGAGAAAGGTAGTCAGCTACTTGATTCTCACACCCCTTTCAATCCTTCACTTCAAAATCGAACTCTTGCAAGAGCAATATCCACCTAATCAATCGAGGTTTTGCCACTTTATTTGCCATGAGATATCAAAGAGTGGCGTAGTCCATGTGCACAACCACTTTCGTGCCCAACAAATAGGCCCAAAACTTTTCAAAAGCATACACTACCGCTAACAAATCTTGTTCCATAACCGTATAGTACGTTGAGCATCATTTAGTGTATTGCTTTCATAGTAAATTGGGTGGAACAACTTCTATTTTCTTTAGCCAAAAACCGCACCTAGAGCAACACCACTTGCATCACACATTAATTCAAAGGGCGATGACCAATCCGGGGCTACTATGATAGGAACCAACACAAGGAGTTCTTTGAGACAATTGAAAGCTTTTACACAATCACCATCAAACTCAAATTTTGCCTCATTTTCAAAAAGCTTTCACAAAGGGTGAGCAGTCTTCAAAAAATCTTTAATAAAGCACCGATAGAACCCGGCACGACAAAGAAAACTTCTAACGCCCTTCACGGAGATCGGTGGAGGTAACTTAGCGATCACCTTAACTTTTGCTTGATCAACTTGGATTCCCTTTTCCAAAATTTTGTGGCCTAGAACAGTGCCTTCCTTAACCATGAAATGACCTTTTTCCTAATTCAAAATAAGATTAGTCTCCACATATCGTTCAAGGGCTTTACTTAAGTGAGCGAGGCAAAAATCAAATGAATCCCCAACCACGGAGAAGTCATCCATGAAAACCTCAATTGTATCCTCTACCATATCGGCAAAAATGGACAACATGCATCGTTGGAATATGGCCGGTGCGTTGCATAACCCAAAGGGCATGCGCTTGAAAGAAAATGTGCCATAGGGATAAGTGAAAGTAGTATTTTCTTGGTCTTCCGGGGTGATGCAAATTTGATTGTACCCCAAGTAACCATCAAGAAAGCAATACCAACCTCGACCGGCTAGCCTATCCAATATTTAATCCATGAATGGCATAGGAAAGTGGTCTTTCTCGATCCACGAGTTCAATTTGCGATAATCCATACACACTCTCCAACCCGTGACCGGGCACATAGGTACAAAATCATTATTCTCTTTTGGGACCACCATCATGCCGCCCTTCTTACGAACACATTGAACCGGACTCACCCACGTGCTATTTGAAATTGGGTAGACAACTCCCGCATCAAGTTACTTAATAAGTTCCTTCTTGACAACCTCTTGCATCGATTGATTTAGTCGCCTTTGGTGTTCCACACTAGGAACATGATCAATATTTAGCTTGATTTGATGAGAATAAATTTTGGAAGAAATGCCTATAATGTTCGCGATAGTCCATCTGATAGCACGAATGAACTTTTTCATAATTGATTTCAAGGCATTCACTTGATAAGGTTCAAAATCACCCGCTAAAATGATTGGAAATGTATTATCTTCACCCAAGAAAATATGTTGGAGATGGGATGGTAACGACTTAAGTTTGAGTTGAGGTGGTTCAATAATAGACGGCTTAGCGGGTGGACTCTCACAGTTTTTCAAATCAAGATCCAATTTAACCGGATTCTTAGTGTAAGATCTAAGACCTATCAATGAAGCTACCACCTCATCATATTCTTCAACCACCTCACTTCCAAAGTTCCATAATACACCCACCAAGGGTTCATTCACAAGATACATCTCAATGGTGTTAGCCATCTCATCATCAACCATATCAATCACCGAAATAACTTGCAAGTCCATAGGTTGCTTCATGGACTTACACACATTGAAAGATACTTCTTTATTGTTCACCCAAAATTTTATATCCCCACATTCCACATCCACTAAGGCCCTTGCGGTAGCTAAGAATGGTCTACCAAGAATGATTGGGACCTTATGATCAATCTCACAATCAAGAATAACAAAGTCAGCCAAAAAGATAAATTGATCAACTTTCACCAAAACATCATACAACACATCAATGGGCTTTTTGATAGAATGATCAGCCATTAGAAGCCTTATAGTGGTAGGCTTAGGAGCACCCAAGCCTAACTTTCGAAACACAGTGAATGGCATCATTAATACTTGCCCCAAGATCACACAATGTTTTTTTGAATTTATAGACCCCGATAGTACAAGGAATAGTGAATGCACCCAGGTCTTCTTTCTTCAGCACCATTGTGCTAGACATTATAGCACTACAATTGTGGGTTACTTCAATTGTTTCAAAATCCATGACTCGCTTCTTTGCAACCAAGTTCTTCATAAATTTAGCATACCCGGGCATTTCTTGTAAGGCTTCTAGCAAAGGAATATTAACTGTTAAATTGCTAAAATTTGCAAGAAACTTCTTGAACTTGGTATCATCATCCTTCCTCTTGAGCCTTTATGGGAATGGGGGAGTAATTTTGATTTGTGGCAATAGAACAATTGGAGTTTCATCCATATTTGGAGTATTATCCTCAATCACCTTCGGAGTTTTTTCACTTTCAATATTTTCTTCAACTACCGTTGGTCGTTCAACACTTGTCTCATTAGGTTTTGGATCATTATCAATTGGCTTTTCTATCCCCTTTCCCTTTGAATTGGCTTGTTCTTCATTTGCCTTTTCATTGGGGTCTTCACCAAGATTAACAACATCTTTACCAAGAGTCTGACCACTCCTAGTGATAATAGCCATGATGTGAGCATCATTTTTATGATTGACAACCATGTCACTAGGTAATCCACCCTTTGGTCTTGCATTAAGTTGTACCGAGATTTGGACCAATTGAGTTTCGTGTTGCTTGATAGAGGCCGAGTGAGATGTCACCGTTTGATTTATTTGTGAGAATTCACCTTTCATTTCTCCCACTATTTTATCGGTTCCCTCAACATCCATTAAAATTTGAGCAAGGATATCTTCACTTTTAAGCTTATCTGGGTCAATGAAACTTGACTCTTTACCCTTTGCCCGATCATGTAGAGGTATATACCGATCATAATCTCTCTCCTTATCTCTTCAATCATGATCTCTATCACGATCTCTATCAAGCCATTCTCTATCATGATCTCTTTCCTTCCAACCTTGATTCCTACCTTGCTTTTGGTAGGTAAGGAGAGAACCCCCCGATTGGCTCGACAAGAACCAAATTTCTTCATCAAGAGACTCTGTTTCCTTATCAGCATAAGCTTTAGCACTCTTAGAAGCAACGACGTTAACCTCCTTAGGAGGAGCTCCTATCACATGCTTGGTGAGAAGATCAAGTTGCATCATCACTTTAGCCATATTTACATCTCTTTCTTTATCTTTTTTCTTTTGCTCTTGGCTCACAAAAGATGCGGAGGGAGCCCCCACGGCCACCTCGGTATCTCTTATGTGTCACCCTCTTCTTCGCTTAGTCACTTGATCTAATAAAGTTGAAGCAACACCATACGATAGTCTAACAAGAGAACCCCCAGCCGCATTATCGACTATCGTCTTGTTCAATTGATCTAATTCCCTATAGAAAATATGGAGAAGCATTTTATCCAGAACATCATGATTTGGGCATTGCGTTAACTTTTTGTTGAATCATTGCTAAGACTCATATAACGGTTCACCATTAAGTTGGCGAAAGTTGATGATTTCATCCCTTAGTTGCAACATCTGAGAAGGAGGAAAATATCTTTCCAAGAATACCTCCATGAGCTCACTCCATGTAGTGATAGATCTCGTGGACAAAGACCGCAACCATAAAATTGCTTCTCCCATAAAAAAGAATGGAAAAAAATGCAACCGGATTGACACTTGAGATATGTGGGCTATGTAAAATAGAGAACACACATCAATAAAATTCTTCGAGTTCAGATTAACATCCTCATGAGCTTGGTCTCCAAATAACCCTTTCATTTGAATCAAATGAAGCATCACGCTAGTAACGTGAAATACTCTATTTCCTTCCGCTGGTGGAATACGAATGGCACTAGCTTGGCCCGCATCACCAAGGTGATCCGCATCCTCAAGATATCCATCAACCATCCCGGCATTACTACCATGTTGGCTCATAGTATCGTGTATACTATTATACGCACCTGAGAAAGAACAAAAACACCAAACAATGTAAAATAAAATACTACGGCTAACCCAAAGTAACTAAAAATACTATAAGAGTGAAAACTATGTTTCACTCCCCGGCAACGGCGCCATTTTTTATAACGCTTAAATTACACTCTTGAATGGGTGTAAGCGATCGTTGTCAATATAATAACCCAACTTAGGTTGGGGTCAAATCCACAAGGAGTGAAAACATGAAATTCAAAACTCAAGAGTATTAATAGTCTACTAAAAGATGACCCGTAGTGTGAATAAAACAAATATAAAGGTAAAATGGGGGATTTAGTTTGAATGTGTTTATAAATGACAACTACTTCAATTTTAGTACACTAGGTTGACGTTGAAGAATGCTAAGAGTGAATTCAATTGAGAATAAGCCTTGAGGTTATGCAATTATAGGTGTGAGATCATGCATGGGTATTTGGCCATTTATTCAATTTTTAGCTAAAAGTCATGGGTAGACTAGATGTCAATGTATTGGTGTCAATCTTTCAATTACAACACCAAATTTCACAAATGGGTTCTTTCAAACACCTCACAAGTGTGATAATTTTTCACATCTATTGCCCCAATTGACATCCTTATGTCTAAGAGATATCATTAAATGAAATGAATCAAGTTATTGGTTGCATTTATTCCTCACCTATGTCCTCTCTTTCAAGAATGACATGGGTTCTAGGGTGGTTGGAGTTTGCAATCCCCAACTCTCAATTAATTCATGAAATAAATGCAACACCCATCACAACTAACTAATTAGAAAAATAATTAGCTAAAACTCATGCACTACCACTACCTAAGCAAGCATGACCCCAAGAGTGGAAATTAGCTACTCATAGATAAAAGGGATAAGAATATACCAAAGTTATCATTAACTTCATCCATAAGAAATAGAGACAATGTAATTCCACCCTTAGGATTTCAATAATTCTTCAAAGAAAAACCACTACCATATATTTTTCATTCAAGTTTAGTACAAATTTCTCAAAAGATGAAAGATAGATGCTAAAAAGAAGAGAAGAGCTAAGATCTAAAAGGGAGGCTCTCTTCAAAAGAGATGAAAACTAGGTCTTGAAAGATGAGCTAAAAGCCTCCTTTTAAACTCCACTCTACATTTGATGGAAATTTAAAAACTGCTACCTTATTCTTAATCTACTTGAACGAATCCAAAGCGGATAAAGAGCAGAAAAAGAGTAGATCTCCAAAGTAGATGTGAAGCGGGTGCAAAGCGGATGCGAAGTGGATGACTCATTTCCTTCACATTTGGCCTCTTGATGACTTGAATGACTTGCCCAATCTTCTCTTTTTACTTTTACCTAGATAAATGGGCATTACGTAAGCGAGTACCATCAAATCAATGGAAAAGCATGATAATTTAGGCTTAAAAGGTGCTAGCAAGTCATCAAATTGGCGACTTATCAGTTATACCTTGATAAGAAGAAATTCCTATGTTCCTTCCGAGGAAGATCGGGTATTCTTCTTTTAATATTTTAGACTGCAGTTCAGGACCTTCAATTTTGCTGAAGTCACCCCATAAGGTGAGGAGAAACTGAGTGTTCCTGAAAGTAGCAAAAGTAATTACTAGTTGTTTTGGAATCTATTATAAAAGCGCAAGTACTGTCAACTATGCTGATTTCTCGACACTTATTTTGAGTGCGACCTACATATTTCTCAGGGCCACAACGGATAACAACTCCTAGAATATCTAGTAGTAATAAATAGGAGAATATATTTAGCATCTATCTGTGCAGGCATATAAATTTCAGTCGTATAACATTTGGCAAGAGTAATATACCAATTTCTGCAGAGGGAGTGGGTGTCAACTGAGCAACATTGGCTAAAAGCGTGAGATTCAGCTTCGTCGGTGGTGGCAAGGGCTTCTCAATCTCATCATTGGGGTTGATACGTTTAGCTATTGTTTCCTTATAAAGTATCTAGTAATATGTATGTATTGGCTGAGCATATGATTTTGGCGAATCCTTTACCCGTGCAGCAGAGATCAGGTAGGTGTTGAGGAGAACCAACTTGTCCGCATAATATACAATGTCATCTCCATACACAGTAGCCCTAATTTGTTGGCCCTATATATTTGAAATCTTCGATAAGATGGAGGCAAATATATAATAACTATGCATACAATAGTATATAGCAGTACTATATAGATGAGAGCACCTCTTCATGTTCTAAAAGGAGATTTTGGAATAGGATTTGCTTCTCAGGGCTTTTTCTCTCTCAGCTGATGTCGACAATCTGGACTTTACAAGTCCAATCAGGAATGTCAGTTGTTATCAGATCGATCCTGGATCTTAGGGCCATGTGTACTGTAAAGGCAGTTGCTGCACATCAATGGCAACATATATCATTTAGTGAACGTTCTAGGTCATGAAGGAAATATTATGATAAATTATATAGGTGTGCAAATAACATAATAAATATCTTTAATCTATCACCACAAGATTCAAAAGTATGTTAATATTCTTAAACTCCATTTCAAGTCAGAACTAAACAAATAGGTTGAAATGTGGGAAGAAATAAAGACAAAAAGCAAATAACTTGCAAATACAGACAAATTGAGCTTCCCAGGCAACCTCAGTCAGCAGAACAATACAGTAACACTATAATTTTGACTACAACAAAATTATATTCCTACAGACAGATAAAAGATGTAGTTAATCCAAAGATAATCTTTAATCAAACTAGGTCCACCATTTAATTTTTGTGGATGATATGATAGTCAAGGAAAGTACACCTGTGTGAAGAAAGTGCACAGCCTTGGCAACACCAATCAGCAATGACATCCTATCTAACCACTTGAGGATCTTTCTTGTACTACAAACTGATAGCTGGAATAAAATGACAAAATTTGAACAACAGTGAGTTAACATTTGGTACCAAGTGAAAGATAGACATTTGTAGTTTCTCTTATTTGTACCAACTTCAAACAAGACATAAAACTTTCTGCCAATTCAAATTGTTTTTGATCTTGAAACAATAATTTTTGAAGTTCACAGGTCGCTGTCTGCATCAATGAAATGGACTCACTCCAACACCCTTAACGTACTGCTTTCTTTTATAAATTAAATTGCAGTAGAACATAATACCCCTAGGTACTTGAGTTTACAGAGAAACATCTGCCATTTCAAATCTTGAAAACTAAGAAAGTCCCATTATAAGCAAAACTTAAGCCACTTTAAAAAAAATAACTAACAACACATATTGCTATTTATAATTAGATCTTAGTATCATAGAATTCATCAAGCTGTATTACATGTCACAAAATAAATACATAAACATTCACTCCATGGACATCAAATACAATGGTCACTATAACTGAAATCTTGAACCACCAAAATTACAAGCAAATTCAAACCATATTCAACCCATATGAACTCCAGCCTACTTATCCAAAGAAAAAAAATAAGTAAACCAAAAAAGGGCGATAAGAGGATGCACGTATACTACCCCAAGTATGGCATACTGGCAATAAAAATATTTAATTGGCAGTCTAGAGGTAAATGCTACATAATAATCACTACAAAAAAGTGTGATGTTTAATACCCCTTTTTAATGTAGGATAAACAGAAACATACCCTTTTTTAATGTAGGATAAACAGAATTTCCAAACACTGAGTAATAGGGATTCAATTTCCAGTTTAGTATTATTCAACCTAGTTAGGAGCTTCTATTTCCAATAAAAAGCAGTACTACAGTTTCTACTACAAATCTGTTGATTCTAACTTTTATGAAAGGGCAGGGAAGAAACTTTGTCACAGTAATTTTCATTTTTATCTTTCTGAAACTATAATGTACTTTGTTACCACTAATTTATATGATCAGAATACAAACTTAAAGACAAAAACTGAACTTCATCATTCTATCCATACAACTGTTAAGTTTGAACTTGTGCTTCTAAGCAGAATGTCAGTCCGCTAACCCCTTTGAAAGAAAACTACGTCACCACTTTTCAAATATGGATTATCTGCAGGTTCCTATAAAACTGCTTACAAATAACATCAACTTAATTATTGTATATTGTTGGCTGTGTTGTTGTCGTTGTATTCACATGTAAATGGAATTTGGTAATCATTCTGATAACTGGTGGATGTCACATGATATTTACTAACTCTAGCAGCATGATTATAATTCTTAGCAATGCATCCCTCATTCCCTGTGAGAACAAGTCTCATTCATTTATTGGAGATTAACTATTTTGGTAGTAACGCCAAACAACCCATAAAGTGAAGTGAATCATACATGAGAAGTGTTGTCTGAAAAAAGGAGGGGAAATGTGGGAGCTCCTTACTAGAGTGGTTTATTAACAACACACTAGTGATATCTTATAGCACCTAAGGATATGACTAAATGGTCACTGAAGTGGGATGAGAACCATCATTACGAGGGTCCCGTGGTCCAAACAGGGGAAAATATGTTAACTGATCTCTTTTCATCTGTCCTTAATATTTCAGAAGTCAAATTCTATGCTTGTAAAAAACAATGCCTTAGCCGAGCATCACCTTTATTTATGATCCTAATAAACCTCCATTCAAGAACAAGAAGAAGCTAAACCTTACTTATGTTACCAACTCATATCTTAACTTCAATATCTCAGGTTTAAGCTACGGTTTGTTCAGTTGCACAACTCACACACAATGACTTTCAAATGATCAAATTAATCACATAATAAAGAAGTTCAAAACTTTTCCTTAATATTTCTATCTTGAATGATTTCTATCATGAATGACTCAAACACACGACATCCCATTGAGGCATTAGTTAGTTCTTGCAGATTTTAAGTTGACATCTTTGCTTCAGACCATGGTGTTACAAAATAGCAATACAACAATTTCTGTTACAAATTGGTTGATTCTCTGAATACCAAATTGTTTTAATCCTATTGATAGATCTGCTACATGGATATTACTTTAACCACTGGTTCCATTTTTTGAATCTATGTACCATATGATCACTACCTTTTAAACAATGATACTTATATTTACTTATCGTAGAATTTTAAACAGGAAAAGCTAAAAATTGAAAGGCATTGTTGGTAAAAGAAATAATTTTCAAACTTAACCAAGCCAAAGAGAAGTACTTAGTGAGTAATGAAGTGCTTGTTATTTACACTTGAGTTATTGGAGAGTAAAAGTAAATTTTGTATATTAGTGGCACAAAAAAGGATGGACCTTTAAAATTGTTAGAGAGCACTTCACATCATCTAATGTGATGCGAGTAATTTTATTATTATTCTGAGCAGTTGTATTACCACTTCATTGACCACAAACTCACACCCTTAGGTACAATCGGCTCATAATTTTCAAGTTTAACATAACCTCTAAAAATTTTAAGTCAATGTTATGTCGTCCTGAAGCTACTGTAATAACAAAAACATCAAAAAAAATAATAAAACGGAGCTAAAATTAACAAAACAGCAATGTTCAAAGCATTTGGATCAGTAATCAATGATTTTGTAAATAAATTCAGTAAAAGTTAACAATAACACAACAGTAACATAGACTTTAGACCTGAATTAACCAATAAAAATCCAAAAGAAAGAGGAAATGAATTTCAAACATGAATTTACCAGAAATTAACAGAGTAAAATTTGAGATCCCCAATTTTCGTAGGCTTCTTTCTCTAAGGTATAAGGTAAAGAAAATTGAATTCGGAGAAATTTTTTATAAAAGCTAAAGAAAGAAGAGACGTGGAGATACAGGAATCACATATTTTGCATTATTGATTGAAGTGTTATTGACCAAAATATCCCTCATGTAAGACCAAATAGAAAGCCCACTTTAATGTACAACTTATACCTCTTTGGTATAATCAAGAAATGCAGTGTTGGTCCTTGCTTGATGTACAACTTATAATCCCTTTGTGTTGGTCCTTTCTTGTTGGCTTATATAATAGATAATCATTGATTGGAGAAAGGTTCTATCAAGACTTCTTAATCAGCTTTTGGGCAACCCTAATTTCACTCATTTCAATATGGACATCTTAGGTACAATTGTTAATCATCCTTCTTATGCTGATGATATTGTGATTTTTACCGAGGCAATACTAGATCTATCAATCTTATTATGAAGCAAGTCAGGAGATACGAAAAAGCTTCTGGGCAGAAGATTAACAATGATAAGAGCTTGTTCTTATGGCTAAGAACATTGGTACATCTAGAATAAACAAAATGAGTACAGCTTCTAGCTTTATCAACACAAAGTTTCCTTTCACTTATTTAGGATGTCCCATATACAAAAGGAAGGAAAAAAAATTTGTTATTTTGACCCTATAATTGCCAAGGTGGTTAAGAGATTAAGTGGGTGGCAAAGGAAGATGCTTTCCTGTGGTAGGAGGATCACTTTCATCAAAAGTGTCAGTACTGTATTTACCTTATGGAAAAACATTTTGCAAATTTCTTATGGGGATCAAAGAAAGGTAAAGACAAGTATCATCGTTGTGGTTAGGATATCATGGACAATACAAAGGAAAGGGGAGGTACAAGCCTCAGAACAATGCAAGATATTTCTGACACTCTCATCCTTCAGAGCTGGTGAAGGTTCAGAACCCAAACATCTTTGTGGGCTACATATCTTAAAGCAAAATACTATAAAAGGGCTCACCCTATGGCCAAATTGTTGTCTCTAAAGATTCCAACTAATAGAGAAGATTGATGAAAATCAAGGTCAAGGCAGAAACAAATATTATATGGAAGATTCAAGCCGACAATTCGAGCTTTTAGTGGGACAATTGGACAAGTAAAGGTGCTCTTGCTAATTTTGACCCTGGACAGGTACGTCTGTTAAACTCCCTGTCAAGTCTAAACTCCTTGTCAAGTCTTTTATCAAAGATAATATGTGAAATTTTGATAAACTTAATGTTACTTTTCCTAATCACATTGTTGAAGATATTAGAAATATTGATATTGGGGATATTAGAGATCTTGATTTTCGCATCTAGGAATCAACAGAAGATGGTACTTTCTTTACTAAATCCGATTGGCAGCTTATTAAGAAACTCAATCATAGAAATAACCTTCTCCAAATGTTTGGCATGCTAGAATCCTTTAAAGTTTCTTTTCTTAATTGGACGCTGATTGAAAAGAAAATTTCACTTAAGGATACAATTAACATGTGTGGCACTAATTTTCCTTGATGAGTGCTCTTGTTGCAGGATAACACAAAGTGAGATAATGCAACATGTTTTTATTAATAGTGAAGGAGTTAGTAGGTTGTGGAGACCCTCTGAGAATTCAACACCATCGAGATGAACCTATTATTTCGGTGCTATATAGATGATGGACCACTGATCAAATAATATTAAAGAGATGATTTTGAAGTCTACCCCTATCTTTATATGCTATGAAATTTGGAAACAAGGATATGTGTGCAAATATAGGGAGGGGTTAAAAGAACTTTTCACTATACAAGGATGGAGCATCAAAGTGCCTGATCTAATAAGTTTGCTTTGTTCAGATTGTATGGCCAACTCAAATACAAATTGAAGTGGACTGATCTTTGTGAACTGATTGGAAAGTTTCAGCCAGTGAAAGGAACTAAGTAGGTACAATCCAACTACTGCAAGGTGATAGCGTCAAAGTAAATATTAATGGAAGCTTCAATTTTGATACAAGAGAGGATGACACTGGGGGCATAATCAGGGATAGAAATGGTGACCACATAATGGCCTTTTCACTCCCCATACAATGCAACAGTAATAATATGGCGAAAATGGTGTATCCAACATGAATATACAAATTTCTCGCTTGAACTGGACTCATTGCTAGTTGTCAATATGCTAATAGAGAAGACCAACAATTGTAAGCTTCAATTCAAAGAACAAATCAATATGCATATCATATCACACACATATTTAGAGAGGAAAATCAGGTTGTTGATTGATTGGCTAAATGGACGTCTACTTTTGGTCGATCTGAGATTTTCTACAATTTTCAGCAGCTTCCTAAAAGTGCAAAAGGTCCATTTCTACTTGATAATGGCAAATGCCAAGTCTTAGGACTAGGTATGGTAGAGTCAAATTTTTTTGGTAAGTTGATTATACATATACTTGTCTAGAAGAAGTAGTGTAAATTTTTGTCGTGTGCCTCCTTATGTTGTTCGGGATGAGTGAACCACCCCTGTGTTGTAATAGGGGGATGGACTAGCCCTTCTCTTCTTTCGTTCAAATTACACAATACAATCCAAACTTCACTGGGTAACTAAATTTAAAAAATATATATAATAACGTGATAAATAGTCTTGAAAGCTTTTTAATAAATATGATAATCCTAACATTAGGTGGAGAAAGATATTGATGTTTCATTATTTATAATTAAAGTTGGAACCCTGTAGATTTGTAATCCGTTTAATAGTTCTTATTTTTTGTTTTTTTAAAAAAAGTTTGTATTTTTTTAAAAGTGCTCGCTAAACTTTTGAGAAAAAACAAATAGTGAGAAGTAGAACTATAGAAGTTATTTTTTAAAAGTAAAAAAAAAGGTAATTTCTTTCTAAAACTACTTATTTGAAAAAAACAAAATATACTTAAGACACTTTTAGAAAATTAAAAAAAAATAAATTAATGATTAATTTTTTAAAAAAAATTATGGACCAAACAAAAGATGCACTGTTTTAAAAAAATAAATTAATGATTAATTTTTTTAAAAAAAATTATGGACCAAACAAAAGATGCACTGTTTTTTTTTCTTTTATTATGAGTGCTTTTTTGGAAAGTACTTTTAAAATAAACATTTTCAAAAATAAGTTGATTTTAGAAAATTAATTAAACAGTCTATTAGTAAATAAAAGAACGTGGAAATTTTCTTTGACATGATAACACAACTTGTAAGATTAGAAAAGAGAATATTTACATAGACACCATATATAAATCTATGCGTAAGAAAGATTAAACTTTGACACTTTAACCTTTTGGGTTAAACATGGTTGCCTCAAGTTATATCTCGTGTATATCTAAGTTTGGTGTAAAAAAATATTTCTAAGTTTGCGACATGATCCCAAGCGCTAAAGACAGGATCGTTGTGAAATATGAATCCTCAAATTTCGTATTCTGAAAGTGGTTTAGAGTACCATTGATCATCGTCATTTTTACTCTCCTTATAGTCAATCGAACTAGTTGATGAATTAAATTTTTTATTCTTCTTTGCAATTTTTCTTAAGATTGTTTCTGTCATTGATTTTATTAGGAATTGATATTAAAGAAAATCCTAGTTGTTCAATATTAGCTTCATTTTTTTTGGTTGCCGCCAAGTTCTTACGTCGTTTTATTCTTTGAGGTTTATGATGACACTTCGCCATGAACAAACTAAGCAGAATATTAAAACTTTTCTTTGATAAATATTCAATAACATGACTAGTTGTCTTTAAACACTTCTTATAAATATGATAATCCTAATATTAGATGGAGAGGAATTTTGATGTTCCATCAATTGAGGCTTCCAAATCCTTTTAACATAGGGAAATAAAATGTGAGGGAAATTTTTTATTTTGAATATGACATTCCTTATAAAATTAGGAAAGAGAAAATACATATTAGGTAGATTAAATTTCCTAAATAGTCATTCATATTTGGGAATTTGCCTAATAATATCACTTTTATTTTTCTTAGGACCATAATATCACCCAACTATTTCTATTTTTCTCAAAATATACTTGACATAATACCAACATCATTCTCTCTTCTAATAAGATGTCATGTCACATTTTTTTTTTAAAACAATACAATGAAAGATTGTTTATGTCTCTATAAGCAACGACTTCTTTTACATATTCAATCAAAGTATTTACCTAATTTTTGAAGATTTTGAAGCTGCAGCGGTGAATAAGTGTACATGTTGTTATACTTTCAGTAGTCCAATACATTATTTTTTGTACGAGAATCTAGTTACTTCAGTTTTATAGCGAATATCTTTATTCTCTATTTCATTCACGAGTATTTGCATGAACGTCAACTTCTCTTCGTACAAAAATTTAGCCTTTCTCTTATAAAAAAAAATAAATTAAATTAGTTCCTTGAAGCTAATCAAGAAGACAAAACATAATAACAATTTTTCTTCACTGCCTTACCAAAATATATGCACAAAATTACACAAAATGAAGTTGGTGTTCCTAGGATCATGAACGGCCCTCAAAATTTGTTGTTAACTTAATAATATAATGAGTTACATCAGTCAATAGACGAGACACCTCATTTCCATCTCTTTTGATGGAAACTATTCATTGGAGAACTTTTAAAATCTAATACAGGAGATGATGAAACAAGCTTATGATAAAGGGTACTTGATTATGTACTGCAGTAATGCTTTATATAAAAATCAGTTCGATCATATCAGCAGTTTGCACAAGCAGTTCCAACGAAGCTGCGTATGCATCACACGGCTTTTGATTTAATGAAGTTTGCTATTCAGCCTTCTTTATATCATGCCAAAAGTTATTTAAGTGATAGAATTAATAATCACCTATGGTGGAATAATTAATTGCCGGATTAGTTATCCCGGAATAACTTATTCTAGTTATTCTCAACCAAATAATTCGTAGATGCCTCCCATGTTATACACAAATTATAGACACAAACAGATAACACAGATTCAAACAACAGAATATCTCATTCAAAAATAAGAAAAAAAAAATCCTAAATTTTAAGAAAATTACTCCAATACCAGATTGAGTATTTAAATTATTTCACAGTTTAAACTTCAAAGATTTAAAAAAGATTGAATTTTACCTCGTGATGATCTCTTTGGTCGACATCAAAGGTATACAACGACCAGGGATACAATCGATTCTGCAAATTCATTAATTTATTCATTGAAGAACCCACATTTTTCCTCAAAGAACTAGAGGGTTCCACGTTAGATGTTGCCTCAGAACCCTAGAAAACTTTTTCGGGTAAAAAATTTGCCTCTTTGTAGTTTTCTTCTCGGGTAAAAGATTTGGTGGTTTAAAAAGTTAAAAAACTTATTATTAAAAAAGAAAAATGTGACATGACATCCTATTAGGAGAGAGAATGATGTTGATATTACGTCAAGTATATTTTGAGAAAAATAGGAATAGTTGAGTGATATTATGATCCTAAAAAAAATAAAAATAATCTTATATATTAGGCAAATTCCCAAACATGAGTGACTATTTAGGGAATTTACTCATATTAGGTAACATTAACATTAGAAAAAGTACCACATATTTTGGCACACTCTGTTTCGAGCCTATAAAATACTAACCGATTGAATTTAAATAATTTTGTGTTTTTTCATCTTAATTATTTTATCTCGTTTCTCTTTCACACGTCCTTCAAAAAACATTAACTAAGAGGTTTTTTTTTTTTTTTTTTTTTACTATTTTACCCTTGTTATATAGTCATAAACAAAAAATAATTAAGATTTCGTCGATGATTTTATGAGTTTAAATTAACAAGGATATTTATTTTCTATATTCAAAATTAATTAATAATTGCTCTAAAAATCACCTTCTTCAAGAAATAAAACTTATTTCAAAATGTTTTTGCACCTCATGTTCAGTATTCATATTGGAGCCCGACTAATTTGAATTTGCATCGGGAAGTTCCACAATGGGGTAAAGTGCTCCATACCAAAGATGACGAATGCATACCAGGGTTCAAATCCAAGATCTTTGGTTAAGGATGAAGGAGTACTACCACTTCACCACAAACTTTGATAGTTAATTTTTTTTTTATCTAACAACGAAAGTTCTTTAAAACATAATATTCATTCACATATCGTTAGTGTGTTTGACTTTAGACCTCCAATTTTGTTGAACTAACTCCGCCAAAAGGCTTTAATACATACATGACAAATTCATCTCCTATGCATCATGTATATCTAAATATGGGTGTTATTTCAAAAATTAAAGATAATCAATATCTATAATCTATAATATATTAAAAGTGTGAAGACCTTTAGAAATGTTGTTTGAACTTTTTGTCCTTTATTAAAAGTATTTGTTTTAGACAAAATCATCCTTTTATTATTTTTTCTAATATTTAAAAGTTGAAAATTAATTAATATATTTATGGTAAAACTTTTTCTTACTAGAAGTAATCAGAACTAATGACAACTAATACTTTTTCATTAGTTTAAGAATTCCAAATCAACTAAATTTGATTTTAAAAAGATTTAATATTGTCTTTTCCTATATTCCTCAAATAAAATTCTAATTATACCTAAATACTAATATATGTTACAAAACTAATAATACCAAAAAGGCAAAAACATGCACACCAAAAAGGCAAAAAACGTACCTTTTTTAAAATTTTTACTTCCTTTACTTTTTTTAGTTTCAAATTCAATGGTCTTTTCCTAGGTTCTTCAAGTATAATTCTACTTATACATAAATACTACAAATTAGTTAAAGTCCTTATTTTATCTATGTAACACATCATAATATTTAATACTCCTAAATCAATTAGAACTTTTGCGTTATATAAAAAAAAATATATAATTCTATTTAAGTAATATTTTGATCATCTTTCTTCTACTTCTATTTTTCTTTTTATTTTGAGTTTTATTTATTTTAATGTTAATTCAAGTTGTCTTCTTACATTCATTATCGTCATCCTTCTGTCTTTCTTTATTTTTTTTAGTTAATGAATTTAAAGATTATATATGAATATGTATAATCAACAATTGATATATATTGTCCTCTTTTAATAATTTTTTGTGTTTCTCTTTTAGTTAAAATTTTTTGATAGAAAAATTGGATGAAACAAGTGTGTTGTCGCCGAATGAAGTTGCCAAAAAAATTAAAGGTTTATCTTGCCAAAAAAAAATCAAGGTTTATATTACATGTGTGGTGATTCTCTTTTGATTGCTGCAAGTTTTACTTCTTTCAAAGGTATTTGATAGTTTTTATGAAAATTTTAAAGACAACACTATATAGCATTATTATCATAGTCATTACTCTTTTTCTCTCTGAAAGGTTATTCAATTATAACTCTTTGTGTGTCTTCCTTGTGTATAAAGGGCGTTAAGTTTCTTTCTATTTTTAGTGATTAATTTTTTGTTTCTAATGACAGCTAAATAGAGTTCGAAGTTAATAAAAATCATATTATAAAGGTATATCAAGAGTTTGGACTTACTAAATGATGTAGGTCGTGTGAATATCATTACGCAATTTTTTGAGGCTCAAAAAATTAAAGAAGAACTAGAGTGTATGTAACACCCCGCTTTTTCGGGCTAAGTTTTGAACCATTTCTCCTACTCATATAGACTCGAACCCAATGGTTTCTTGTAATACCCCGTGCTTTTAACGCTCAAGTAATGCATTTAAAATGAGCCTTAGGACCCCTATATCGATGTAAACCAAGTCTAGTGGTTGTGGGTTGTGTTAGGGGTACGTTTGAGTGTTGAAAATGGGTAGGCGTCGCAAAGGGGACCCTTTGCAAAGGCTCCACGCCGCGGAGTGATCACCAAACGCCACTGGAATGGGTTGACTTTGGCTGTGCACCGCAAACCCTGAGGTTGGCTTTGGCTGTGAGCCGCTAAGCAAAATTCAAGCATAAAAAAGTGTTCCGTTTTGAGTTATTTGAAGGGCCTTAAGGTATTTTACCATCCTGTAACCGTTCTTAATCATATATGAACAAAATTAGGGTCTTAAAATACGTTATATCACTTCTCAATTCCTCAAATCATCTCTCCAAAAGCAAGAGAAGAGAAACCACCTAGGGTTTGAAGACTTTATCTCCAAAGGCAAATCTCTCTATGTTTCCTTCAATTTTTCTTCGTAAAAAGGTATGTGGGACTATCCTAAACCTTATGAGCGTAGTTTATAGTTTTTAACAAGTTTTAAAGAAGAATTTTGAAAACCATTTGAAGAACATGTATCATGAACCTATTTTGATGAGATTATCATGAAGTTTTCCATAGATTTGAATTATATTCACGTGTTTATACATTATATGTTTTCGAGAATTAATATAAGAGCAAGATTCATGGAAAATTTCCCTCTCAACATGAAATTTGTTTGATTTAACATATTATGGGTTATTCAATTGCATGTCCTAAAGCATGAGTCAAATGTTTTACTATTATTTATGGATGATTGATGAGAGGGTGTTTTTTCTTATAAATGTGTTTTTTTGTGTTAAATGAAAAAAATTACATGTGATTTATGAAAGAGTTGGTCACCATGTGCTAAAGACTTGAAAAAAGAGTGTTTTGCATAAGTTTTCATATGTTTTTAAAATGAGAAATCTCATATGATGAAAATCTTTTGGGTGGTCATTCAGATGTTTATAAATAAAAAGTCTATGACATGATGTGATATAGCTTATACGGCATGTAAGTCTTGGTATGTTGATACCAAATCAGATAAATGCCATGACAGGCTCAGAACAGAATAGACTACCAACTATTCAGATTTCAGATCATGATTTCAGTAAGATGCATGTTTAAAAAGGCTAAAAGTGGGCTCTAAGAGAGTTAGTGATTACCTGAAGAAGGCTTGAGTTCAGATAACTCATAGCTCAAAACAGTATTTTTCCGATGTGGGTTTATTATGAAAAGATATGCAGCAAAGAAGCATATCCTTTTTTTATTACACGATATGTCAGCAAGGAGGCATACTTAGTGTTTATTACATACTTCAATTCTTGCGGCAAACTCAGATTGGGGGCTTGGGCACCAAGTCAAGGGAGGATTCCATATAGCTCGTGGAATTTTAGACTTGTAGGGTGTACCATCTAGCTTAGAAATAAAGCAAAGAGTTGAGTCAATGTTTTACAAGCATGAATTAAAGCTTTTTCTATTATTCTCATGTGTTTTTATATATATTATCATAACTTGTTTTTCACGATGCTCTCACTTATTTTGCATGGAATATATGTTTATTATGGATTGTTTTACATACCAATACTCTCCGAGTATTGACTCCCTCTATAGTACAGGTTTTAAGGCACAGCTAAGCCTGCCAAATGGGTTGGGCTGACCGTACCAACCCGTCCTAGCCCGACCCACTAAGCAAACGCGGCTCGATATGACCCGGACCGGTCAGCCCACGGGCTGTAGGGTACCGGGTCCCAGGCCGGGTTATTTTTTGGTTTGGGCCCGGTTAACCCGACCCGGACCAAATCCGGTCCAGGCCCGCCGGTTAATCGGCCCGAATATATATATATATATATATATATATATATATATATATATATATATATATATATATATATATATATATATATATATATATATTTAAATTAAATTTTGTACAAAATTGGACTGTTGAGCCCAACGACTATATTATCGTTTAGGCCCTTAAAACGGTTCAAATGACATTTTTAATAATTTTTTTTAAAAAAATATTTTTTTAATCCCAAAAAAATTTCCATAGATACCCTACACTCTCAAATTATTTTTCACACAAATTTTCATTCTCTCAAATCTCATCCTCTCTCAATTTTCAAATATTCTATATATTTAAATTCCTAAAGTGCTCACTTTAATTTTTTAATTTTGCGATTACAAAGTACGAGTGAAAGTTTCTAAAGTCGCAACCTTCGGATACTTCCAAAATTTGGTATTATCGTTTCATCACTTATGTTTAATTTTTAATTAGTGTATTAATTGTTGAATATTTCATTTTATTGTATTTGTGTTTTGATCTTTTTTAGTTTAATTTATATTATAGATAAATTAAGAAACCTCTCCACTAAAGGTGTTAAAATATTTTGTCCCGGAAGTGGTAGTGGTAGCAAAAAATAAATTACTAGCGGTAGAGGTACTTCAAGCAGTAGATATACCCGTGAGTCTTCACCTCTGATACCGCTTAGTACACCTTTTGAGGAAGAAATAGGTACAGGTGCTCACGATATGAATTATGTAGAAGCTCAGAAAAATTACGGTATAGAAGAAGAAAATGAAGTAGATGCGGTTAATTTAGACGAAGAAAATAAAGTAGATGCGGTTAATTTAGACGAAGATGATGAAAATATTGGTGAGACACCCACAGTAGAAAATAATAACGTAAGATATGAATCGGTTAATCTCTCTCCCTGTCCTCCCCGTGCCCCAAGAGCACGTAAAACAACTAGTATTGCATGGTAATTTTTTGAGCGTATATCAGATATTGAGGTGCAATGTAATATTTGTCAACAAATATATAAGTATAAAAGTGGAGGCAAGCAAGGAGGTACGGGTACGTTAATGAAACATATAGGTGATGCTCACGAAAGAGAGTTAAATATTGCACGAGGTGGTGGGGATGTTGGTGGGCCAACGCAAACTAGAATGGATCCAGCAACCGGTCAGGTAATGAAGAAGTATAATAAATTGAGAGACCGGAAAGGAATAGCTAAAATGATAGCTGTGGGTTATTTGCCTTTTAGTTTTCCTTCTTCTGATTCCTTTATTCATTATATTCAAGCAATTTATAATCCTATGTTTAATGGTATTCCTAGAAGTAATTGTCGATATGATATTTTTAGATTTCATTCACAATATTATTTTTATTTATCAACATTGTTAAAAAATATTCAATGTAGATTGTCCCTAACTTCTGATCTTGATCGTGCTGTAAATAAAAATAATTATTTAACCGTTACTTGTCACTGGATGGAAAGTAATTCTGTGATGCAAAAACGTATTCTTATTTTTTTATATGATGAAGATCGTAAACATACTGGAGATTTTATTGCTGATTCGATTGTTAAAGTTGCAGAATTTTATGGTATCGAAAATAAAATCTTATGTATTGCTTTTGACAATGTTTCTAACAACAAGACTGCTATAACAAAGTTAAAATCTAAGTTATCTCCGCCGTTACCTGAATTTTTTCATATTAAGTAGCCGTTTGGCCATGAAAACTAACATTTTTCGGAGTTGGAGTTGAAGTTGGAGTTGAAATTGGAGTTGGAGTTGTGTTTGACCATATCTTTTTTGAATATTTTTTTTTTTACTTTTGAAAACACTTTTTTAAATTTGATTTTATGCCCTAACTTTTACAACCTATCAAAATCACCCAACTAAAATTTACCTACTAATGGAAAAAGAACACAATTAGCCACTATTATAAAAATAATTACATATACATGGTCATATTTAATGAATTTCAATTATGACATATATAATATTTACATTAATAGCCATTTTCTCATATTTGAAAATTTTAAATATGGATGTTATATTAACAGATCATTGCTTCCTGTTTTTTAGGTAACAAATATTATCTTTCAAACAAATTTATTTTTTCAAGAATTATCTTTCAAACAAATTTATTTCTTCAAGAATTTATTTAATTTATTTCCTTCATTTTCCATTCCTAAAAAATAGGACATGATGAGTTGTTATTAAATTTTAGGGTGTCGCTAATTTATTTCTTTAATTTTCTTATACATGAAAGATTTTACTGTGTGTGAATAAATTATTTCTATGTAAAACATGCTTTGCATATTTATGGTATATTATATCATATACCATAAATATATAAATATGCTTAGTATGTTTCTTTATACTTTGTATTTTTATATATGTGTGTATATGGTATATACATGGTATAAACTTCATATATAACATACTTTGTATATTTATATTATAAATATGCTTAGTATGTTTCTTAATACTTTGTATATTTATATATGTGTGTACATGGTATATACATGGTATAAACTTTATATATAACATACTTTGTATATTTCTATTATAAATATAATACTTTATATATATATAGGTATAAATATAATACTTTATATATTTATGGGTATAAATATAATACTTTATATATTTATGGGTATAAGTATAAATTAGCAGTAAAATAATGTCTTAAATAAGAGAGAAAATTAAATAAGGGATAAAAATAATGATGAGAGAGAAAAAAAGATATATATTAATTAGGATAGCTTTATGTTTGAAATTATAATTATCTTATTCTTTAAAATTGCTATATACGTAATATTGAAAAAGTAATGTTATAAGGAGAGTTTTATGTAAAAATTTAAAAGATTGGGGTTATATGTAATAATAATAAAAGTTAGAATTGGAGTTGAAAAATTGTGAAAACAACAAAAACCTGTTTTCTCTTTTCATAAAAATTTTCCGGAATTATTTTTCGAATTTTCATGGCCAAACACCACAGTTTCCAACTCCGGAAAAATTTTTCGGAAAAAAGAAAAAAAAAATTCACGGCCAAATGGGCCCTAAGTGTGCATGTCACATATATAATTTAATTGTAAAATATGGTCTTGAGTGTTTTGAGCTTTATATTGAAAAATCCGCCTTGCTGTTGGTTTTATTCAAGGAAATAATCGAAGAAAAAGAATTAGAGAATTTAAAGTTAAATGTCAAAAAAATAGACTTGCACCGATATTGATGCCTGAGGAAATTGATATTAGATGGAATTCTACGTATGATTTTTTAAAACTTGTTATAAATATAGAGTTCCTATTACACTAGCTTTTAATCAATATTGTGGTTCATTTGCTAATTCTGTTGATTGCATGCTACATGATTCTGATTGGGTTATAATTAGTGATCTTGATAAGTTTTTTGAAAAAATTTATATAGCTACGGTTGAATTTTTCGGTGCTTATTATCCTACTTTTTGTAATGTTTTGGCATATATAGACGATATTTTTGGTTTGCTCGAAGAATATAAAAATAAAGAAGGTTATAAAGAAGTTGTTGGTGCCATGTTTACTAAATTTAAAAAATATTTTTGCCCGATTCCCTCTATTTACTTGGTTGGTGCTATGCTAAATCCGTGCATGAAATATAATACTATGTGCCACTTTGGTACTCTTATTTATGTTAACTTAGAAATAAATACTAACAATGATTCTGAACAAGTACAACCTGATTTGTGGACGGCTATGGGTGATGCGAATGAATACATAGAAAAATTATATAATCACTATGTTGATTTAGTTGATTTCGCGGTACCTAAAAATATCACTCCAACTGTCGCTTCCCATCCTCTCGAGGAGTCATCATCTTCTAAAAGGCCGGAACATGGTGATTTTTCTGATTCCTTTTATGATTTACCTTGTTGGAACAGTGTTGATGAGAGAGTTTACACATCAACTTATCAGGAAGAGTTTAAATATTATCTTTGAATAGCCAGAGAATCGCAGACAACGAATCAACACATCGAATTGGTGGAGGAGTAATGAAACACAATATCTTTTGCTTTCAAGATTAGCTAAAGATATCTTGAATGTTTCAATGTCAATCGTTGCATCAGAGAGCGCTTTTAGTCAGGGACGACAACAACTTGGAGACAACCAACACTCATTGGGAAGAAATGCAATAAATGTTCTAGTTTGCCTCAGAGATTGGATTAGAGTGAAAATAAGAAATCAAGGAATGGAACCGGAGCTGAAACACGAGCAGAAACTTGAAGAAATTATGTCTTCACGGGAGAAATCAGCAGAATCAAGTCCAATACATGGTTTTGCCCCCATTGACTTTGACTATCCTATGCAAGTTCTCGTTAATATTAACATGAATGAGTTGGAGAAAATGATGCATAATTTGTAGATTTTTCATTCATGTAAATTATAAATTTTGGATCATTTCGCAATCGATAAAATTCAACATTCATTCACTCCTTAGTCCTTACTTTGTAATTTTTTCATTTAATGATTTAAATTAAATTTTTAGTTTAAATTAAAAACTTACTTTTAATATATTATTAATTTACTATCAATTATTATTAATTTATTATATTAAGTAGCATATGTTTCATATTTTTGTGTATATATCTTCTATAGATGTGTATATTTAATGTATACATGTGTATATGTTTTATAAATTGTATATATATTGTAGTATATATTAAATGGTGCGTATATATGTGTATATATCTTTTATAGATGTGTATATTTAACGTATACATATGTACGTGTTTATAAATTAGTATATAACTATATATATATATATATAGTAATGTATATATATTGTAGTATATGTTTTATTTAAAGTAGTACATATATATTGAATGGTGCGTATATATGTGTATATATCTTCTATAGACGTGTATATTTAACGTATACATGTGTATATATTTTATAAATTAGTATATAACTATATACATATAAATATATATATATTGCAATGTATATATATTGTAGTATATGTTTTATTTAAAGTAGTACATATATATTGAATGGTGCGTATATATGTGTATATATCTTCTATAAATGTGTATATTTAACGTATACATGTGTATATATTTTATAAATTAGTATATAACTATATATATATATATATATATTGTAATGTATATATATTGTAGTATATGTTTTATTTAAAGTAGTACATATATATTGAATGGTGCGTACATATGTGTATATATCTTCTATAGACGTGTATATTTAATGTATACATGTGTATATATTTTATAAATTAGTTATTAGTATATCACTATATATATAATTATATATATTGTAGTATTTATAAATATATATATATATATATGTTGTAGTATATGTTTTATATAAAGTAGTACGTATAGTCGTATATATTGAATGTTACATATATATGTGTAATTGTGTATATGTGTATATATTTTTTAAATTCTAATGTAGTATATACTATATATATAGTGTATATATATTGTTTAACGTATTTAAAATGTATAGAGGTGGGTATATATAGTGTATATTGAAAAAAACATTTTTTTAAAATTTTTGATCGGGTTTGACTGAGTTTAGGTAGGTTTGACCGGGTTCGGTTAAGTGGGCCGGGTTAGGGTTAATTTTAAAAATTTTACTGTTGAACTCGGACATGGCCCGGCCCACAACCCAACTAAATTTAATGGGCCGATTCTGAGTTGACCCAGCCTGGCCTACTTAACACCCTTAGGCATAGCCCCATGGTCCATCACATCAGTAGATATTTGGGATATGACAGAACTGGTGAGCTATCCATATTTTGGAAGACATTTACTCATATGTTGAGTCTTTCAGTTTATGGTCCAGCTGAGGGCCTTATCTCAACCTAGACAGTTAGCATTCTGTAGAGGCTTCGTAGACTAAATTTGAATATTGTATTGTCATAACCTTATTGGCATATGTTGATCATAGGATCAACTTGAATTTCATTATATCTTCTGCACTTTAATTTATGTATGGATTATGTTTATGATAGTATGTTAAGTGGTCTCTCAGGCCTTCGTGGTTCAGGATACCCGTCACAGCCAGGGCCCCGACTCGAATCGTGACAAACTTGGTCTCATAGCACGGTTAATGATCCCAAGGTATCTACGAAGCCATGTATAGTAGAGTCTTGATTATGGGTGTGTTGTACACCACACTTATAATCAGAAGTCTATCGGGCATTTAGAAGATGTTTTCCATTCTTTCTTACTCTAGATTATGTTATAGTTTTGTCCATATGAAAGTCATCCAAATTCCCTCCTTGCTCTGATTTTATTAGCTATGGATTATTGTCGAGGCAATACAAGTGCAAAAACTTAAGAGTCTATATAATGTGGTCCTTTTAATTGAGTCATAAAAGGTTAAGAAATAGCACAAGGAATTGAGAGGAGTCTGTTAGTGCTTCAAAGTGTATTTATTTGAGTGTATACCTCTATCCTGATAAAATCGTACTTTTAAGCCTGAGATACGAAGTGTATTCAATCCTTTTTAGAATCCTTATTGCAGATGTCATTCTTAAGGGTAGAGATATGAGCAAAATATTGGAATAATATTTCCTTTCGAGTAGTAGTATAAGTTAAGGTGCTATAATCCACGAGTAGTAAGATGATCCCGAAGTTTGTGATGTGAATTCAAAAGTTTAGAAGTCAGAGTGAGGGTAACTTTTGCGTAAAAAAGTTAGTTTTAGTTGTACAACCTTTTGCCATTTTATAATGACTGACTAATATTGTAGAAATATTTATACGCCGTATGATAGTCCGTGAAGGAAGTGGTTAGCTATGATGGTTATTTATTTAAATAGGGAAGGAGCTCAGAATAGATAGTTATGGTGGTTGCAAAAATCATTTTTAGGTTGTAAATGAAAAGGGGTAGATTAGCTAATAAGTTATGAGTAGGCACTCATTGGTGTTTATGGAATTTTGAAGCTATTTGTGATGCATGCATGGGTAAGTAGATATGATGTGAGAAGGTAGAATATGTAAATAAATCGTATGGGTTATGTTATAAGTTTAAGATCAACTATCCGCATTATGTGACTTTACCCCCCTTGATTCTCTTTTCTCTAGTTGTGGTAAACTAGTACAACATGTGAGAAGGTGTGTAGTAAATTCTATGGTGTGGTAGTTTTCACACCCCTTTTTTAACGCGTACTCCAAAACATTGGAATATTTTTAAGTTCGAAAGAGTTTTATTATTTAAGTGACGATAAAATGAAAATTTATTTCGAAAAAGGATTATTTGCATTTTTTTTATTCAGAGTCGCCACTTGGCATAATCCGGTGTACCAAGTCACCTTTGGAAAATCCTTTTCGAAATCATTTGACTCTTAAACCGTGTTTACGAACAGAGATTCCGGCTAAGGAATTCTGTTGACCGAGGGGAAGGTGTTAGGCACCCCTCGATTCCGTGGTTCGACCACGGTCGCTTGGTGAAGTGTATCGACTATTTTTTTGGCATTAAGAAATATATAAACCACACAAAAGAATAAAAAATAATCAAACCACAAGCAAAACAAAACAGTCCAAAAAAAACGTAAAAGTCTAGCCAATTATACAGTCCGAAAGAGAAAGAGACTAAAAATAAACCTACGCTAATCCTAAACTAATGCTTTACCCGATGCCTCGGGCCTTGCTAATCCTAAACTAATGCTTTACCCGATGCCTCGGGCCTTCATCGCGGACGTCCTCCGGTTACAAGGTACTTCGGGGCATTCCCCGGATAAATCTATACAAATTCTTCGGGGCATTCCCCGGCCAAATGAGTACAATTTAACCTTTTCGTGCAATAAAGTAGAAAGTGTCATTCAAGCAAATATTCAAAACACTCCAACAAATTGTTATTCCTAAATTTGCCTACCCGACCTACGTTTGCCTATGCGTTCTCGACTAAAGACACAATTCTATCATGATACCAACAATAAATCAAATTAAACCGAATCTATCTTTTTGTCAATTTTTCAATTCCATTCCCCCGACTTTCTTTCTATCCATCCATTAGAACATGATCAAGTTTATGCCTTAATCTTCCAAAATCAACAACCAAGCATCACAATCATAACATCAACATAACAAAAATCCAACAAAACCATAATCACCACTCGCAATCGCAATCAATCAAAACAACCAACCACACACACACACACACACACACACACACACACACACACACACACACACACATATATATATATATATATATATATATATATAAAAGACGAGTTAAGAAATGAACCTCGATAGCACGTTGTGTCGATAATAAGGAAATCCGAAGACCCAAACTCGATTGGAGAACCTCACGACGAACAAACCAAACTCGGTATTAAAATAATAACCGGACAGCTCCAAAACCCGAGAATAAAACTTTTACTATACGACACCCACAACTGAGAACGACGACGAGATTCGATAAAGGCGACTCGAAACCTACTATCGACGTCGAAACATGAAATAGACGAAACCAAAATCAACTCAAGACAACGGGAAACCAAAAAAAACAAACCAACGCAGATCGGGCTAGTCGGAAGTCGGCGGCAGAGATCTGACGGTTTGACCGAGCCGACGTCGGAGATCCGGCGGGTTTGATCGGGTTCTCGGGTTGGGAGGTCGGGTCTGGTTCGGTCGGCGAATCGCGGCAGATCTGGTCGGCGAACCGCGACAGATCTGGTCGACTCTCGGCCGACGAACGGCGTGAAGGCCGGCGACGGACCGACTGCCGTCGTTGACCGGAGAGAAAGGAGAAAAGTGACGGCCAGTTCGGGTGGAGGAGCGACGATCGATGACGGAGACGACGACGCTGTTGCAGCCCTCGTTGGGTCGGTCGAACGGCGGCGAACGACGAGTTGGTCGGATTTTCTCTTTTTTTTTTTTTTCTTTTTTTTAGTTTTGGGGAGAGAGAGATGGTAAAGAGAAGGGAAAGATGGTGGTGTTGTGGTGGCCGGAGCTTCGGTCGGTCGCCGACGATGTTTAGAGGGAGAGAGTGTGAGTATATAGAGAGAAAGTTTTAGAGAGAGAGAGCAAAATGCTAATATTTTTTTTTAGATTTCCACTGTTCCTTTTTTGTGTATGGGTAGGTATATATATATTTTTTAGGCTTTCTTTCTTGACAAGTAAAAGAGAGTGGGGGGTGGGGTAACGTAGGGTAGGGGGGTAGTGGTGAGGTGTTATGTTTTTAGTGGGTAGGTGGTTAGGATAAGATAGGGTTAGTTATTTTATTATTTGTTTATTATTATTTTTATTTTTTTTTGTATTTTACGGGGTATGATGACGTAGGTGAGGGTACACGGTAGGATATGGTGGAAATGAATAAAACGAACTTTCGAGGGAGACAAAATTACGTGTCTACATCATGCCCCCTTTGAATGTAAACACGCCGTGTTTTCAAACAAAGAAGTAGACAACGAGACAGAATTTTGTTCCGACCATTATTCAAAGAACAAACAGAAGAATGAAAGAATATCAGGTTTTGAATTAGGACCGCCTACCCACCCAAGTTATGAAGGAATCAAGTCACGAGTGTTTCCAGAGATTGGACGGAGATGGACTATACCGAGTTAGAGAATCGTGTGAGGCTCCGTCGAAGTTCCGGTCCGCGACTCTGTCATTACATCAAAAATGAAAATTACAAGTTAAAACATAAATGAAATTACAAAAATCCTATCTATACAGCTTCTGTTGGTTCTTGACTCGACTTTCATCATCCTATTCTTCAGGCGGGCTCCTGACTTGCAATTTCTTTCACCTTGTTGCTTGGCTTGCAATTACTTTGCTTTGTTGCTTGACTTTTCCATTTCTTCACCCTATTCTCCAGGCGGGCTCCTGACTTGCTATTTCATCACCCTGTTCTTCAGGCGGGCTCCTGACTTGCTATTTCATCACTCTGTTCTTCAGGCGGGCTCCTGACTGGCTATTTCATCACCCTGTTCTTCAGGCGGGCTCCTGAAAACCAAAATTAAAACTAGAATGAATAATATCCCAATAAAAATTATCATAAATAGTATTTCATTTTTGAAAGCATCGTCACATTTTTCAGAAGGTTCCAGAACAGAAAGCAAAATCCCATTTTTCAGGAGAGTCCTGAGCAGAAAATAAAATTCCCATTTTTCAAGAGGGTCCTAAGCAGAAAGTAAAATCACTAAATAGAAAGTAAAATCCCATTTTTCAGGAGGGTCCTGAACAGAAAGTAAAATCACTAAACAAAAAGTAAAATCACTGGACAGAAAGTAAAATCTCATTTTTCAGGAGGGTCCTGAACAGAAAGTAAAATCACTAAACAGAAACTAAAGTCCCATTTTTCAGGAGGGTCTTGAAAAAAAAAGTAAAAATCTTTAAACAGAAAGTAAAGTCCCATTTTCCAGGAGGGTCCTGATCAGAAAGTAAAGTCCCATTTTTCAGGAGGGTCCTGAACAGAAAGTAAAGTCCCATTTTCCAGGAGGGTCCTGAACAGAAATTAAAATCCCATTTTTCAGGAGGGTCCTGAACAGAAAGTAAAGTCCCAATTTCCAGGAGGGTCCTGAACAGAAAGTAAAGTCCCATTTTCCAGGAGGGTCCTGAACAGAAAGTAAAGTCCCATTTTCCAAGAGGGTCCTGAACAGAAAGTAAAATCCCATTTTCCAGGGGGATCCTGAACAGAAAGTAAAGTCCCATTTTCCAGGAGGGTCCTGAACAGAAAGTAAAATCCCATTTACTAGGAGGGTCCTGAACAGAAAGTAAAATCCCATTTTCCAGGAGGGTCCTAAGCAGAAAGTAAAATCCCATTTTTCAGGAGGGTCCTGAGCAGAAAATAAAATCCCATTTTCCAGGAGGGTCCTGAGCAGAAAGTAAAATCCCATTTTGCAGGAGGGTCCTGATTAGAAAGTAAAATCCAATTTTCCAGGAGGGTCCTAAACAGAAAATAAAATCCCAGTTTCCAGAAGGGTCCTGAACAGAAAGTAAAATCCCATTTTGAAGGAGGGTCCTGAACAGAAAGTAAAATCCCATTTTCCAAGAGGGTCTTGAACAGAAAGTAAAATCCCATTTTCCAAGAGGGTCCTGAGCAGAAAGTAAAATCCCATTTTCCAGGAGGGTCCTGAGCAGAAAATAAAATCCCATTTTGCAGGAGGGTCCTGAAGAGAAAGTAAAATCCCATTTTCCAGGAGGGTCCTGAACAGAAAATAAAATCCCATGTTGTAGGAGGGTCCTGAACAGAAAGTAAAATCACATTTTGTAGGAGGGTCCTGAACAGATAGTAAAATCCCATTTTCCATTTTCCAGGAGGGTCCTGAACAGAAAGTAAAATCCCATTTTGCAGGAGGGTCCTGAACAGAAAATAAAATCCCATTTTGCAGAAGGGTCCTGAACAGAAAGTAAAATCCTATTTTGCAGGAGGGTCCTGAACATAAAGAGGGTGCTGAACAGAAAGTAAAATCCTATTTTGCAAGAGGGTCCTGAACAAAAAGTAAAGTCCTATTTTGCAGGAGGGTCCTGAACAAAAAATAAAATACCATTTTGCTGGAGGGTCCTGAACAGAAAGTAAAATCCCATTTTCCAGGAGGGTCCTAAACAGAAAGTAAAATCCTATTTTGCAGGAGAGTCCTGAACAGAAAGTAAAATCCTATTTTCCAGGAGGGTCCTGAACAGAAAGTAAAATCCCATTTTCCAGGAGGGTCCTGAACAGAAAGTAAAATCCCATTTTCCAAGAGGGTCTTGAACAGAAAGTAAAATCCCATTTTGCAGGAGGGTCCTGAATAGAAAGTAAAATCCCATTTTCCAGGAGGGTCCTGAACAGAAAGTAAAATCCCATTTTTCAGGAGGGTCCTGAGCAGAAAGTAAAATCCCATTTTCCAGGAGGGTCCTGAGCAGAAAGTAAAGTCCCATTTTCCAGGAGTGTCCTGAACAGAAAGTAAAGTCCCATTTTCCAGGAGGGTCCTGAACAGAAAGTAGAGTCCCGTTTTCCAAGAGGGTCCTGAACAGAAAGTAAAATCCCATTTTCCAGGGGGGTCCTAAACAGAAAGTAAAGTCCCATTTTCCAGGAGGGTCCTGAACAGAATGTAAAATCCCATTTTCCAGGAGGGTCCTGAATAGAAAGTAAAATCCCATTTTCTAGGAGGGTCCTAAGCAGAAAGTAAAATCCCATTTTTTAGGAGGGTCCTGAGCAGAAAATAAAATCCCATTTTCCAGGAGGGTCCTGAGCAGAAAGTAAAATCCCATTTTGCAGGAGGGTCCTGATTAGAAAGTAAAATCCCATTTTTTCCAGGAGGGTCCTGAACAAAAAATAAAATCCCAGTTTCTAGGAGGGTCCTGAACAGAAAGTAAAATCCCATTTTGCAGGAGGGTCCTGAACAGAAAGTAAAATCCCATTTTGAAGAAGGGTCCTGAACAGAAAGTAAAATCCCATTTTGAAGGAGGGTCATGAGCAGAAAGTAAAATCCGATTTTCCAGGAGGGTGCTGAGCAGAAAATAAAATCCCATTTTCCAGGAGGGTCCTGAACAGAAAGTAAAATCCCATTTTGCAGGAGGGTCCTGAAGAGAAAGTAAAATCCCATTTTCCAGGAGGGTCCTGAACAGAAAATAAAATCCCATTTTGCAGGAGGGTCCTGAACAGAAAGTAAAATTCCCATTTTGTAGGAGGGTCCTGAACAGAAAGTAAAATCCCATTTTCCATTTTCCAGGAGGGTCCTGAACAGAAAGTAAAATCCCATTTTGAAGGAGGGTCCTGAACAGAAAATTAAATCCCATTTTGTAGGAGGGGCCTGAACAGAAAGTAAAATCCTATTTTGCAGGAGGGTCCTGAACAGAAAGAGGGTCCTGAACAGAATGTAAAATCCCATTTTGCAGGAGGGTCCTAAACAGAAAGTAAAGTTCCATTTTGCAGAAGGGTCCTGAACAAAAAATAAAATCCCATTTTGTAGGAGAGTCCTGAACAGAAAGTAAAATCCCATTTTCCAGGAGGGTCCTGAACAGAAAGTAAAATCCCATTTTCCAGGAATGTCCTGAACAGAATGTAAAATCCTATTTTCCAGGAGGGTCCTGAACAGAAAGTAAAATCCCATTTTCCAGGAGGGTCCTGAACAGAAAGTAAAATCCCATTTTCCAGGAGGGTCCTGAACAGAAAGTAAAATCCCATTTTGCAGGAGGGTCCTGAACAGAAAGTAAAATCCCATTTTCCAGGAGGGTCCTGAGCAGAAAGTAAAATCCCATTTTCCAGGAGGGTCCTTAACAGAAAGTAAAATCCCATTTTTCAGGAGGTTCCTGAGTAGAAAGTAAAATCCCATTTTCCAGAAGGGTCCTGAGCAGAAAGTAAAATCTCATTTTCCAGGAGGGTCCTGAGCAGAAAGTAAAATCCCATTTTCCAGGAGGGTCCTGAACAGAAAGTAAAATTCCCATTTTTCAGGAGGGTCCTGAACAGAAAGTAAATTCCCATGGATGTGCATTTCCAATGGTAGCTGAATCAAGTGAAACGAATTTGCCCTGTTTCAATAAAGAAAATTCGTAAGTTAAAAACTTAGTGGTAGTTTGCAGCACTTGGCTTTTCAGGCATTTGCTCTAATGTTCGTTCCCTTTATTTTATTTCAAATTGCTGACATTTGCCCCTGCTTTTTCGTGTCATTGACCCAAACTCAGATCATTAAGAGTGACTCCAAAATAACCACAGTATCTCTGCTTTGTCATGCTTCTCAGATAAATCCTTCAAACCTTGGTGTTTAATGAGTTCACAATTATGTCTCTTTCATATGCTGACTTTGCCTTGCATTGTGCAATTGAAGAAGTTGGTGGCCAGTTTTGAAATCTTTTCTCACTTATTTTGATATGGACTTGACTCAAAAACAAAAGAAAAATGACAATGACTTTATTTGGACCACTGACTCAAGAAAACAAAATAAAATAAAGAGAACAAAGAAAAGACAATGAGTGTCCCCATTTGAAACAAAGAAATGACAAATTTTCTAAAAATGACAGTCAACTCTAATGATTATGCCATGCCTTTTGGATCATCCAACCTTTCTACCAATTATTGTTGAGTTAATGGCCTTGAAACTGAGTTGTTTCCTTAGACCAATTGCATTCAGACCTCATTCGGCTAGTGACGTTTTGAAGGGTCTTTCCCTTAGCTTACCCTTGTCTTATGGTGTCTGTGAGGATTTTTACTAATGAAACTCTCTTATTCTCTTTTCTCTAAACTCAAAATCGTCTCACGGTGTCCATGAGGGTTTTCACCAATAAGACTCTCTCTTTTTATCTCTCTCAACTTACTATCGCCTTACGGTGCCCGTGAGGGTTTTCACCAATAAGACTCTCTTATTTTATTTCTCTCTTGATTCCTTGGGCTGAGGAAGACAGGTAGTTCCCAAATACATCTGCATATCCCTTGCATGTTTTGCCTTAACATCCCCAAAGATTGATCTGAAGGTCTTTTCTTTGGTTGTAACCTGGCTTTTGGCTAGGGTTAGAAAGAAAGGATAGCGTGAGGCCCAAACAACACTTGAAGTAGGTTATGACTTACAACTCTTGGAATCGACTCAAACAATGAGGATTAACTCATGCCCCAGTTTCTTTTGACTGGGTGATTCTAAATAATTTATTTGGTTTGACCGAGCCCTTAGTAGGGCAGCCTACGTATCTCATCCCCGAGAGAGGAGAATCAGGTCATGTGTAGTTCTGGCAGCTTGTCCTTTTGCTTTGATTTGATTTTTTTTTATATTCGCTCTTTTCACTTTGCGATTCTTCTTTTCTAACTCTATTTTTCTTGACATACTTTTTTTTTTTGGAAACATTTTTGTATTTTTCTTGTAACTTTTGACTTTATCTTTTTACTCGACACTATTCTTTGAACATTGCTTACTCTATCTTGATTCCAAAAGAGGGGTATGAAAGAAAATAACACTAAGGCTCAAATGGGGTAAACAAAAGATCACAATGTTTGGATAGCAGAATGAAGTGTCTTCATCATATCAATTCTTGAGAATGCAAGCATATAGCACGCAATGTGAAAGTACATGACCAATATTGCTTAGGACATGCTTTACAACACTAATTTGCCTTGAACATGTGTTTCACCTCTTTTTAGATACTTGTCAAAGATACAACTCTACCTTTGTTGTGAATCCCTCACATCGAGTGATTCATGCTTCTGTGGAGATGATTATCTTCTCCTTAACCTTGATATAGGGATCACACGTCCACTATTTGACATAATTGGGACCTGCCTTTCTATCGATAGCCAAGTTATTCTTGTGATCCTCAAAATAATTACCTTAACCTATTACCAAATGTCGCAGCACTCTATCTATTTTCTCATATGCTTTTTTTTTCTTTTGATTCAAAGTTCATGCTTAAACTGGATTTTAAGATCTGGCTGAAAATTTCACTGCATGTCATATCACTAGAGTTAACACAAAATGTACTATGTAAAGCAAACAAACAAACAACACATATTTAAAACAAAAAGGAAAATGAGACACTTCATTTAGTCAAAACAAAAGATAGAAGGGTTTGAACATAAACAACAAAAGGACAAAACAAGACAGATCCCGAACTACAACCCTGAAATAATTCGAAGAACAGAAAATAAAATAAAACAAAACAAGCTACCAGACCCCTTCCTAGTAAGGAGAGGGGTGACTTCTTAATTGCTCAGCCTAACATCTTAGCCATTGGTTTGCATATCAGCATGACTAGAGCTTTCCTCACTGTCAGTTTTCTGTACTATGATTGATTTATCTTGAATCATCTTTTCAATTTCTCTTTTCAAAGCACGACAATCTTCAATACTGTGACCCTGAACATCAGAATGATATGCACATCGTACATTAGGATCAAAACTTCTTGAATGTGGGTCGAGAGTATACCCAAGGAGAGGAGTGATCATGTCCTGCTGTACCAATCTCTGGAATAAACTTGTACACGACTCTCCAATGGGTGTGAAGTTATCTCTCGACTTCCGTCTCTTAAAGTGAAAACCAGGCCTAGAAGGGCTTCAGTATGTATGTGGAGTTGGGGGATGACTCGGCAGAGTTGGCGCACGCCAGTGTGGGTAAGATTGAGGTTGAATATAAGGTTGCGCATTATACACTTGATATGGAGGTGGGGGAATGGGATATAATGGATTCTAGTAAAGATTCTGTGGAGCTTGGGCATAAACTTGGGTTTGAGCCCTCAGGTAACGATGATGTGGTCCTCTTGCCCATGCTTGTTGTCCAACTGCAATGGCAGATGCATCTTCCACATTCTCATTCCCCGAACTCCCTATCTGATTAGTGACAACTAACTCGGTATCCTTGTTGGTCATAACTTCCTCTGTGACTTGGAGCAATATGGAGGACCAGCCAAAATGCCACAAACCAACCACCTTAAACTAACTGGACAAGAGATAGCAAATGGTTAGAGTTCGACAGTTTTTCAAAACCTCTCTATTTTTTTTTATTTTTTTTGAAAAGATCACCAAACCCAAGAAGGGCGCCTACGTATCTCGCCCCCGAAAGGGGAGAATCAGGTGTGCGTAGTTTGTGAAGTCATGCCAAAATGGCCAATTGAACTCTTTTTTTCTTTTTTTTGAAACTTTAAGAAGAAAAGAAAAATAACAAATTGTCAAAAAGAACTGACGAAAATCTTTTTTGCATTTTTAGGCTTAACATCCTTGTACAAACTGAAAACTATGATTAACAAAGAAAAAATCTTTTGATTTGATTTTTTTTATTTTTTTTTATTTTGAATTTCATAGGAAAATGAAACTTGAAACTATTAAAGAAAAATCTTTTCGTAGTTTTCTTTTAGACATGTATATGAAACACCTACTCTAAATGAAGAGTGAAGAAAATCTTTTTGAATTTTTAGATTTCTGTACAAAATGAAATCTATGATTACCGAAAAATATTTTTGGATTTTTTTTTTGAATTTCATGCGAAAAATGAAACCTGAACCTGTTAAAGGAAATTTTTTTTTTTTGTTGTTTTCTTTTAAAGATGTAAATGAAACACCTACTCTAAATGAAGAGTGAAGAAAATCTTTTTGAATTTTTGAAATAGGATCAACCAAAATTGAACCCTACAACCATTGAGAAAAATCTTTTTTTTTTCAAGATATGTATGAAACACCTACTCTAAATAAAGAGTGAAAAAAAAATCTTTTTTGAATTTTTTAAATAAGATCCCCGAACCAACAATAGGCTACCTACGTATCTCACATCCCGAATGAGGAGAATCAGGGGTGCGTAGTTCGTCCTTGTTGGACAATTAACGATTAACTAATAAATTGACACCACCAATTATACGGAAAAGTCTTTTTGGTAATTTTTAGTTTTTGACAAGCAAACAAAACTTCCAACTTTTCTTTTTCTTTTTCTTTTTTTTGAATTTGCGGTACTTCACAAAACGTAAAAAAAATCTTTTTGAGTTTTTGGATTGTGAAAAACAAAAGCCATAACGAATTCTAAAATAAACTACGACATTCCTCTTTTTTTTTCGTTCTTTTCGACTCACTTTTCTAATCTTTTTTTCTTTTTCGTCTACACACCTTACTACTAACAAATTAATTCATTTTTCTTTTCAAAAATTAGTCTGTCAAATGACCACATTACCCTTAAAAATGCAACAGTTAGCACGTAGGGATGCTTTAAAGGTGAGTCTCCTACAAAGGACCAAGTGGGCCCCACTAGGTCTCAATATGATGCACATAAGCTTGACCTAAGGGCTGACCTACGTTGTGGTTCACTAACAAGGCTGTTCGGGGGAGCGTATGGTCGATAGTGGCTGCTTTGCTTTCCACCTACTCCATAACACCGACGGCTCCCCCCCTAAAATAAGGGTGACTCAAGCTAGAGGTCGTGTACAACACGTGTACTACGGACTTGTTGCAGAAAGAAGGCCGAGGGGTGGACTTATGATGACAGATATAAAGCGGTAACACATAGGATAAATAATATAAATAAAGAGCACGAAAAAGCACAAAATGTGAAAATAACACAAACAATAACCACAAACAATATTTATACACTCGTAATGCCAAACAAAGCCGATACGACTCCAAAAATAGCTCGAATTCTGAAAACTTGTCATAATCCCCAGCAGAGTCGCCAGAAGATGTCACACCCCTTTTTTAACGCGTACTCCAAAACATTGGAATATTTTTAAGTTCGAAAGGGTTTTATTATTTAAGTGACGAGAAAATGAAAATTTGTTTCGAAAAAGGATTATTTGTATTTTTTTTATTCAGAGTCGCCACTTGGCATAATCCGGTGTGCCAAGTCACCTTTGGAAAATTCTTTTCGAAATCATTTGACTCTTAAACTGGTTTGCGAACAGAGATTCCGGCTAAGGAATTCTGTTGACCAAGGGGAAGGTGTTAGGCACCCCTCGATCCCGTGGTTCGACCACGGTCGCTTGGTGAAGTGTATCGACTGTTTTTTTTGGCATTAAGAAATATATAAACCACACAAAAGAACACAAAATATTCAAACCACAAGCAAAACAAAACAGTCCAAAAAAAACGTAAAAGTCTAGTGCAATTCTACAGTCCGAAATAGAAAGGGACTAAAAATAAACCTACGCTAATCCTAAACTAATGCTTTACCCGATGCCTCGGGCCTTGCTAATCCTAAAATAATGCTTTACCCGATGCCTCGGGCCTTCATCGCGGACGTCCTCCGGGTACAAGGTACTTCGGGGCATTCCTCGGATAAATCTATACAAATCCTTCGGGGCATTCCCCGGCCAAATGAGTACAATTTAACCTTTTCGTGCAATAAAGTAGAAAGTGTCATTCAAGCAAATATTCAAAACACTCCAACAAATTGTTATTCCTAAATTTGCCTACCCGGCCTACGTTTGCCTATGCGTTCTCGACTAAAGACACAATTCTATCATGATACCAACAATAAATCAAATTAAACCAAATCTATCCTTTTGTCAATTTTTCAATTCCATTTCCCCGACTTTCTTTCTATCCATCCATTAGAACATTGTCAAGTTTATGCCTTAATCTTCCAAAATCAACAACCAAGCATCACAATCATAACATCAACATAACAAAAATCCAACAAAACCATAATCACCACTCGCAATCGCAATCAATCAAAACAACCAACCACATATATATATATAAAAGACGAGTTAAGAAATGGACCTCGATAGCACGTTGTGTCGATAATAAGGAAATCCGAAGACCCAAACTCGATTGGAGAACCTCACGATGAACAAACCAAACTCGGTATTAAAATAATAACCGGACAGCTCCAAAACCCGCGAATAAAACTTTTACTATAGGACACCCACAACTGAGAACGACGACGAGATTCGATAAAGGCGACTCGAAACCCACTATCGACGTCGAAACATGAAATAGACGAAACCAAAATCAACTCAAGACAACGGGAAACCAAAAAAAAACCAAACCAACGCAGATCGGGCTGGTCTGATTGGGTTCTCGGGTTGGGAGGTCGGGTCTGGTCCGGTCGGCGAACCGCGGCAGATCTGGTCGGCGAACCACAACAGATCTGGTCGACTCTCGGCCGACGAACGGCGTGAAGACCGGCGACGGACCGACTGTCGTCGTTGACCGGAGAGAGAGGAGGAAAGTGACGGCCGGTTCGGGTGGAGGAGCGGCGACCGATGATGGAGACAACGGCGCTGTTGCAACCATCGTTGGGTCGGTCGAACGACGCGGAACGACGAGTTGGTCGGATTTTCTTTTTTTTTTTTTTTTTTTTTTTTAGTTTTGGAGAGAGAGAGATGGTAGAGAGAAGGGAAAGATGGTGGTGTTGTGGTGGCCGGAGCTCCGGTCGGTCGTCGGCGACGTTTAGAGGGAGAGAGTGTGAGTATAGAGAGAGAAAGTTTTTGAGAGAGAGAGCAAAATGCTGATCTTTTTTTTTAGATTTCCACTGTTCTTTTTTTGTGTATGGGTAGGTATATATATTTTTTAGGCTTTCTTTCTTGACAAGAAAAAGTGAGTGGAGGGTGGGGTAACGTGGGGTAGGGGGTAGTGGTGAGGTGTTATGTTTTTAGTGGGTAGGTGGTTAGGATAAGATAGGGTTAGTTATTTTATTATTTGTTTATTATTATTTTTTTTTGTATTTTACGGGGTATGATGACGTGGGTGAGGGTACACGGTAGGATATGGTGGAAATGAATAAAACGAACTTTCGAGGGAGACAAAATTACGTGTCTACAGCAGTAATATTGTGGAGAGGATGATCTTGTAGACCGTAGTTAAGTGAAATAAGAGAATTAGGTTGATTTCTCTATTCGGCATATTAGTATATTGTACAGGATGTTTCATTGGTGGTACATGATTGATGCTAGACTATAGATTTGAACTTTAGATACGGATTGTGGTGGTAAGAATAGTAGCTCAATATTAATGGGGCATATTTTGTGGGAATGAATTAGTAAGCTTGATATAATGTGTGAAAGAGCCTAGGTTGATAACTTATGAAAAGTTTAAGTGGTAAAGTGTGATGCATATGTGTACATGAGGACTAGTGTTTAAACGATGAATTGTGTCTGAGTCATTAGGTTGATAAGAGTGTAAGGTTTATAAGAATAAGTTGAACCCCAGGTGGCATGTGGTTAGATAAGGTTTTATGTGTATAAACTCCATGTTTACCTAGTTCATGTTCTTGAATTTCTTAGTATAGATAAGCCTAGAGAGCTATTATATGGTGTTCTTTATAGCTGAATTGATGAAAATACAAATAGATGATGCATGTGAGCTTTTGTTCTAGTTTTAAAACTTTGTCAAGTTGTAAGGGTATGCAATTAGAGGTTTAATGAAAGTATGTTAAGTAGTGAAGAATGGGTTTTATGTGATAAGAAGTGTATATATATATGCTCATGGGAGTGTGAGTTGTGGGGTGATGGCTATAGAGGTTAGCGAAGGTTAAGAGTAGCATTCCCGAAAAGTAATGCCTTCAGAGTATTGTTTATTAGGGGGAGTTTAGCATTTATGTGTATGGTGATACCACCCGTTTTGTGCTGAGAGTTGTGGCTAGATGTAATGAGATGATATGTCTTCAAGTCTAGGATTATGACTTTGATTTAAGGGGGAGATGATGAATTAAGGTAGTTCCTGAATTTTCTTGTGGTGTCAAGTTTCAGGGAAGAGTCATGATAAATCAATTTCTATTCAATCAAGCGCTTCCTACTTCAATCTAATGAGGACATTATACCAGTGTCTATGTATTTAAGTCATGCCTATGCCCAAGGTCCAAGTTATGCATACGACTTATGTCATATTCCGACCTCCAAACTAGAAGCAATGATGTCTCAGTAATCCAATTTTTCAAGTATTCAAGCTCTATGCTATGATGTTCATGATCCATAAATCCATGTCCCATATCATGCTTAGTTCTAAGGGATTATGCTTTCTATATATTACCTTTTTATTTTATGTCGGGTTTAGCCAAAGCAATAAGGCTTATACAAATTCATGGCCATTTTTAGTTCTTTATATAAGGAGTAATAGCTTCAAGTGGCCATTTTTGTCTCAATCGTTGACTGAATTCCAACTCCATGTTATACAACTCATGATATATGCTCACATTTTTCTCATTTTCCAGTCCTAAGAAATCATGTTGTGTATGTTTACGCCTGAACGACTCTTTATTTATGATCTAGACATTTGATATATGAAACACTTCATGCCTATTGCATCGTATCTGGCATCTCATGCCACACCTTGAGTAGATCAATAAATATAAGTTATAATTGAATATTGTTACTTCTATTCTTGATGTTTGTGCTCTAGCCCCTTAATGAACCTCCTTATGATACTATGATAGTAGTTATGGAAGATTTGTAATGACTTAGATAAGGGAGTATACGTTTTTTATTGTGTTAAAGTTTTTGGTGTGACTACTCGACCTAAGGTTATAGTTGAAGAAGGAGATGAACTTTCATTATATGAAATAGTTAGGAAGGATATATGTGGCAAAAATATTTGTCAGAGTGATTGAAATTATTGGTCTTAGTGGGGAGATCCATGAAGTGGGTGTAGTAATGATAGGCTTGAATGTTATGATTGATGAAAACACAAACCAATGTGCTATGTGGTTAGTACTCCCTGAATTAAAACCCGAGGGTGTTTGATGGTTGTGATAAGGTGAAGTAATATTATTAAAGGGATATAGAGTATGGGGTCCCATAACTTAAGCTAGCACCTTTTTATTCCGAGTTAGGCTTCAACGTGGAAGTACTATGCAGTGGGACTCAAATTCTTATGGTTAGGTGTGTTGTGGGGGATTTGTAAGTTGAAAATGATGAAGTGTGTTATTTATTGTTTGGGGCATAGTCGAGTAGTGTCTCTAAGTGTAAGGTCTATCGACCGTATCATGGAAGACGGAGGATATCTCTATTATCTCTTGTTTAGTGTCAATTTAAATCAAGACCCATGACCACCAAATAAACTCATCCTTTATGTTGTGATGATTATGATCCATAAAACTCATGTTCAAGGTCATCTCTTTGTCAAATCTCATTGTCTCATGCTTCGTGCTTACACGATTCACTTGGTGATGTCATAAAGCTCTTTTTAATTACCTATGTATATTTTGTTTGAGAGAAAAATCTTAATTTGAGGTTATATCCTTTATTCAGTACTTCTAGAGCTTCAAGAAGTTCCTACCCATCATTAGAGGATGAACGATTTCAAAGGGGAGATAATGTAACACCCCGCTTTGTCGGGCTAAGTTTTAAACCAACTTTCCTACGCATATTAACCCAAACCCAATGATTTCTTGTAATACCTCATGCTTTTAACGCTCAAGTAATGCATTTAAAATGAGCCTTAGGACCCTTATATCGATGGTAAACCAAGTCTAGTGGTTGTGTGTTGTGTTGGGGTACTTTTGAGTGTTGAAAATGGGTAGGAGTTGCAAAAGGGACCCTCCACAAAGGCTTCACGCTGTGGAGGGATCGCCAAACACCACCAGAATGGGTTGGCTTTGGCTTTGCACCGCCAAACCTGAGGTTGACTTTGGTTGTGCGCCGCTAAGCGTCAAAAAGTGTTCTATATTGAGTTATTTCAAGGGCATTAAGGTATTTTACTATCCTGTAACCATTCCTAATCATATATGGTTGAAATTAGGGTCTTAAAATACATTATATCAGTTTTCAAATACCCAAATCATCTCTCCAAAAGCAAGAAAGGAGAAACCACCTAGGGTTTGAGGACTTTGATCTCCAAGAGCAAATCTCTCTACGTTCCCTTCAATTTTTCTCCGTCAAAAGATATATGAGACTATCCTAAACCTCATGGGTGTATTTTATTGTTTTTAACAAGTTTTAAAGGCATGAAAATTATGTATATATGAAGAATTTTGAAAACCGTTTAAAGAACATGCATCATGAACCCATTTTGATGAGATTATCATGAATTTTTTCATAGATTTGAATTATATTCATGTGTTTATACGTTATATGTTTTCAAGAATTAATTTGAGAGCAAGATTCATGAAATTTCCCTCTCAACATGAAATTTGTTTGATTTAACATAGTATGGGTTGTTCAATTACATGTCCTAAAGTATGAGTCAAATGTTTTACTATTATTTATGAACTGGACATTAGTTATGCTTGATGAGAGGGTGTTTTCTTGTTATATATGTGATCTTCATGTTAAGTGAAAGAATTGTATACGATTTATGAAAGAATTGGCCACCATGTGTTAAAGACTTGAAAAAAGAGTGTTTTGCATAAGTTTTCATATGTTTTTGATATGAGAACTCTTATATGATGTAAAGCTTTTGGGTTGTCATTCACATGTTTTTAAATGAAAAGACTATGGCATAATATGACATGATATGATATGGCTTATACAGCTTGCAAGTCTTGGTATGATGATACCATCAGATAAATGCCATGACAGACTCAGAACAGAATAGACTATCGACTATTCAGATTTTAGATCATGATTTCTGTAAGATGCATGTTTTAAAATGCTAAAAATGGGCTCTAAGTGAGTTAGATGGTTACTAAAGAAGGCTCGAGTTCAAATAATTCATAGCCCAAAATAGTATTTTGCCGATGCGAGTTTATTATGAAAAGGTATGTCAGCAAGGAGACATCTTTTTTCATTACACAATATGTCAGGAAGGAGGCATACTTTGTGTTATTACGTACCCCAATTCTTATGGCAAATTAGGATTGAGGGATTGGCCGCGGAATCAAGGGCAGATTTCATATAGCTTATGGGATTTTAGACTTGTAGGGTGTATTATCTAACTCAGAACTAAAACAAAGAATTGAGTTAATGTTTTACAAGCATGAACTGAAGCTTTTTCTATTATGCCCATGTGTTTTTATATATATTATCATAACTTGTTTTTCACAATGGTCTCACTAATTTTACATGAAATATATGTTACTTTTGGATTGTTCTATATGACAATACTCTCCAAGTATTGACTGCCCTATAGTAAAGGTTTTGAGACACAATCCCGTGGTCCATCACATAAGTAGAATATTTGGGATATGACAGAATTGGTGAGTCATCCATCTTTCAAAAGGAATTACTCATATGTTGAGTCTTTCAGTTTATGGTCCAGTCGGGGGCTTTGTCTCGGCCTAGACTATTAGCATTCAGTAGAGGCATCATAGATGAAATTTGAGTATTATATTGTCATAACCTTATTACCATATGTTGATCCTAGGATCAACTTGAATTTCATTATATCTTCCGCACTTTGATTTATGTATGGATTATGTTTATGATAGTACGCTAAAGGGTCTCTCAGGCCTTCGTGTTTTGGGATACCCGTTGCGGCCAAGGTCCTAGCTCGGGTAGTGATAGTGTACTAAAAAGAAAAGGAGGTGAACAAAAGATAAAATTGTGTAGCTCTTACCTTTCACTATGCACTATTAATTTATTATCTAATCTATAGAATTATGTTTTGTAATATGTACCAAAAATCAGATTTTTCTTTTTTATCTATGGATTATACGTGTATTTAGTTGCATGAAATTTTATAGATCAATTTGTATGTAATAAGAATGTAATCAATGATTTTGTAAAGATTTAACTTTAAAAACAAGAAAAGATTTTAAATATAGAAACCAAAAAGAAAAATAACCGTACCACAAATATGATTCAAACTGATGTGTTTCTCTTAGCCTCTGATGGTAAGGGAAAGAGGTACAACATGACAAACGCAAAAGTGATAGATGTAAAATATATAGGTGCTTACATTAAAAAATATATTTATATTAACATTATTATATTAAAGTGTGAAGAATCTTTCAAAAGTAATTTAAACTTTTACACTTCATTAAAAAATTTCGCAATAATTAAAATTATTTAATTTTAAATAATCAAATGTTACACGTGCGGCTAAACTAGTATATATAAAAGCAAAACTAAAAGCGCCACAAGAAGCCAAGTGGCAAGATATTCAAAAGCCATGTGTCAATTTTTAGGACAAAATTTAATGGTGTTGAATAAAAATTTTGAATTGAAGGATATTAAACATTTGAATTTAAAAATAATAATGCTAGAAGAAAAAAAAATTTCACTAGCTTAAACTAGGAACTATATTTAAGGAGTCCTAAATAAACTGTAACTATTTCATTACCATGATGATGACGATGACGACGACAATGACGATGACGATGACGATGACGATGACGATGACGATGATGATGATATCTATTTGCAATTATTTATATATCTAAATAATAGATATATGATTTGTTTACTCGAATCTCACCCCTACTCTCAATTATTTTAGAATTTTAAATATAAACTATATATATATATATATATATATATATACTAGTTTAGGTGTACGCGCCTTGCGCGTGTATCTCACTTTAATGATTTCAAATATTATATTAAATAGGATATTTGCTTAAATAATAGAGATGAGTATAATAATTAAATTTAATATCAGTTGAGTATGTAAAGATAGAGAATTTATTTATCAAACTTAATCTTTACCAAAAATATTTTTAAAAGTGGATCGACATTCATCTACCATTTGTAAATTGCAAAAAAATATACAATGATAGAGACATCAAAATAATACAATTAAATCAAATCTTTACGCACAAATTTTTTTCAAAGTCGTCCGATACGTATCTACCGCCTGTAAATAATAACAAAATAATACGATAATAGAGATATCAAAATAATACAACTAAACCTAACTTTTACATAAAAAAATTCATCAAAGCCCACCAACATCTATCTATCACCTGTAAACTGCCAAAAAATAATACGATAAAAGTGATATCAAAATAATACAATTAAACTTAAATTTTACATACAAAAATTCTCAAAGCCGATCGAGATTTATCTACGAACTGTAAACTACCACAAAATAACAAGAGAAAATTAAAGAAAAGGTGTCTTTTAAGTCTTGAATGAAGGATTGGTGACATTGACCAACTAAAAGGGTCAAACATCATTAAAAAACTTGATTAAGTTAATTGTGGACATGATTAATATTTTTAAAACTTTCTAATATTTTCAAAAATACAAATCAGCCCAACCCATACCCCCCTCCTCTCCAAAACATCGACTGTCTCTCTCTTTCTCTCGACAACTTCTCTCAACTCTCTTCCAACCAACAGTTCTGCAAAATTTCTCCCTTCAATCTCCGGCGACTTCAACCTCCGGCGATAAATAGTCGGGCGAGTTTTTTTCGACTTTTAACCGTCAATCGATGTGAAGACTTCTCCGGCAACAACAACTTCGAGTTCTCGTCATCCCATTTCTTCTTTCATGGGTAAAAAAATATGTCTTTTTAGTTTTGAAGAAACAGAGGAACTTGAGCTAACTTCTCTTCTAGTATTGGTTAACAATTTCAATATTTCTTGCTCAAATTTGAAATTTGGACTGAATAAAACTAATTTTTGGTATTTTTTCTTCTTGTTTTTGAACTGTTGATTCGATTTATTGGTGATTTTTGGTCACCGTTGATGTTATTAGTGTGTGTGTGTTGTGTTGGTGTTGCTGAGTTGATTTATTTTCTTGGTAAAAATGGTGTTGCAACAGATGAAAAATATGATGAACAGATGAAACATCTGATTCAACAGATGTAAATCTGATGCAACAATAAAAATCTGATGCTACAGATGAACAATCTAACAGATCATTCATGTGTTGCGACAGACGACTCTTCTATTTGGAAAAAATCTAATAGACAACTCATTTTGCAACAGATTACTCATTGTCCAACAGATGAGTAATCTATTTCAATAAATGAGTAATCTATTTTATTATTTCCAATGGATTACTCATCCGCTGCAACAGGTTGTTTATAGGCTGCAATAGATAACCTACTTATTGCAACAGACGAGTGATCTGTTTTAATTATTTCTAGTAGATTACTCATCCGCTGCAACAGGTTGTTTATAGGCTGCAACAGATAATCTATCTGGTGCAATAGATGTCTGGCCTATTTTGATTGTTTCCAACGGATTAATCATTCGCTGCAACAGGTTGGTAATATGTTGTAATAGATATCCTACCTGGTACAATAGATGGGTGATCTATTTTTTTAATTTCCAATGGATTACTTATCCATTGCAATAAGTTAGTTATATGTTGCAGCGGATAAGTAATCCGTTAGAAACAATCAAAATAGGCCAGACATCTATTGTACCAGATAGATTATCTGTTGCAGCCTATAAACAACCTATTGCAGCGGATGAGTAATCTGCTAGAAATAATTAAAACAGATCACTCATCTATTGCAACAAGTAGGTTATCTATTGCAGCCTATAAGTTATCTATTGCAGCCTATAGATTATCTATGGATTACTCATCCGTTGCAATAAGTTAGTTATATGTTGCAATAGATAACCTTTCTGGTGTAACAGATGAGTGATCTATTTTTGTTGTTTCCAACGGATTACTATCCGCTGCAATAGGTTAGTTATATGCTGCAACAAATATCCTACCTGGTGCAATAGATGCGTGATCTATTTTTATAGTTTTCAACGGATTACTCACCCGTTACAATAGGTTGGTTATATGTTGTAACAGATAACCTTCCTGGTGCAACATATTAGTGATCTATTTTTATTATTTCCAATGGATTACTCATCTGTTGCAACACGTTGGTTATATGTTGCAATAGATAACCTTCCTGGTGCAACAGATGAGTGATCTATTTTTACTATTTCCAATAAATTACTCATCTATTGCAACAGGTCGGTTATATATTGCAACAAATAAACTACCTGGTGCAATAGATTAGTCATCTATTTTTATTGTTTCTAACAGTTTACTCATTCATTGCAACAAATCGGTTATAAGTTACAACAGATAACATACTTGGTGCAACAGATAACATACCTGGTGCAACAAATGAGTGGTCTGTTGGAACTGTTATATTACTATTATGTATGTTAGATTTACTGTTATTCTTTTTCAACGATGCATTAATTAATTATAATCTATATTATGGTCCTATTAATTTAAGATAATATGGCTCCCAAAAGAAAAGAAATCGAATCAAGTCCAAGTAAAGGAATAAGTGAAGCAGCTAGGCTACATCCACCACTCTATGAGCTTGATTTACAAGCGTTATCTCAATTAGGAGCAGAAGATAATGAGCACGGGGAGGAGGAATATTTCATAACAGATGATCCAAATGCTAATAGCCCTTCCACCGAAGAGTTGGTCAAAACCTTTAGCATTAATCGTTATCCTGTGAGAATGTAGTGCGATGGTGGCACAATTTTAACGGGTGATTTCGTGGTTAAGTCATCCATAGGAAAATCTTTTGACGCCTTCAGAAAATACTTCGAGAAGAAAAATTGAATTCTTATTTCAGGAAAAGCTACTTTGGGCAATATCTTGACTTACCGGAGGACAAGAATGCTCGTTTCAAGATAAAAATGGTATTGTATCTTCTCAAGCGTAGGTTTTTGTATGAAAATAAAAATGAGATGGATAAGGTGTGGATAAATTACTGTGGCATGCTTGTTTGTTTTGGTTGGAAGGATTTTTCCATAGTTACTGGACTAAAATATTATCCTCCTTCTCCTTCTCAAGTTATACCTACTCTAGCAAAATAAAAAGCACCCCGCACAGTCAAAAAAGGCAAAGACAAGTCGAGTGATCGTGATGACCTGGTGTCCATTTTTCGTCCAAGCTTCAAAAACAAAATGTTGATAGAAGCGTTGAAAGATAAAGGATGTTCAAAGAAGCACACGTAATCATTGTGCTTGGTTTGGTTTGTATATAATATTCTTTGGGCAAGAGACGTTAACAACAACATAAGCCGTGGTTTAATAAATCTCTCCGAGGATCTTGAGGCATTTAACTGCTATCCTTGGGGTTATGAAAGCTTCAAAATGACTATCAAATATTTGTTGACTCCATCAACGCCAAAGACAGTCAACTTATATGGCTTTCCATGAGCTTTCATGGCAAATATTTCTTTTATTATGATATGATTCATTTTTTATTCAATAATGCTTTTAATTTATTGGCGTTATGTTATAGGCTTGAGCATTTGAAGCTATTCCTTATTTGAGATAACAAGTGAACTACCAGGAAGAAGTTTCTTGTCCAAGAACCTGAGATGGTTGTCGGCCAAAACTGATAAAAATATAAAATTTCTTGATCTTTTCAATCCCCCGAAGGAAGCAGTAAGTCTAATTCTAATCAAGTTTTTATTTTAATTAATGATTATTTTAAATGATTTCATTATCATTCTAATATGTGTAATGATTTGTTTTTGATTTTCCATCCGTGGATTGTCCCGACGAATCGAGAGTTAAAGATGCCATTTTTATTACTTTACGGTCTGTGCAAACTTTATTGGACCCTAAGGTTGTTGATAGAATAAAAATGGAATTGTTTGGAGCAACAACCATCACAAGAAAAATAATTCTGGAGGGTGGACTTCTTGTTGTTGATGATGACAGTGGTAGTGGTGCTGTTGTTGGAGCTAATGATGCTCCTCTTATAGTTTTTGAAACAACAAGCCATTATGATTATGATCATACTAGTTATATAGATTTTTCTCTAGATTTTACCACATCTAGCAAATGTTCTGCATGCAAATGTCATGACTGCAAGGCGAAACATGATGGAGTGATTAATGCTATTAATGCACTAACTACTTCTATAAAGAAAATGAAATCTAAGAGGGGTGTCATTCCATCAAAGAGGATTTCATATCCATACACTCTACTAAAGAACAAGGTGGCTAAGAGAAGAAGGAAAGATATTTTCAAGGCATCATCAAGCATTGAAAAAAGCAAAATTCCAACTCCTCTGTCTTTGTCTTGCCCCCCTGTTCAATGTGCAAGGGCCACAGGAGTGTAGCATGAGCTGAAGAAGGTGAATGTATATCATCTGTTCCAACAAACAAATAGGCACATATCTGTTTTAATAGATTATACATCTGCTGAATATTATCAAACAGATATATACATCTGTTGCAATTGTTGTCTAACCTATTGCATCATATGGGTTATCTGTTAACATATGTCCGTCTTTTGAGCAAATCAAATAGGTTTTTGTACTATTTTAATTTCTACCAATAGATGAGTCTTATGTTGTAACAGATGGGTCACCTATTCAAATTTATCCCAATAGATGATCCATCTGTTACAAAATATGACTAATCTGTTACAATAGATGGATAATTTGTAGTATATTTGAAATTAGCATTGACAATTCTGGCTTTTCAGGTAGATGTCACAGTAGAAGCTATTGCTGAAGTGCATAATATCACAGTTGATAATCCATCAACTGCTTTCAAAGAAGAAGAAAAAGTAGAGCCTATCAGTTTGGGAGAACAGAAGAATTACCCATTTGAAGGGTTCAACATCTCGGATGAGGCTCCAAAAAAACTAACATAGTTGATCAACGACTATTCAGAATGGATTGTTGATGGGATGTTAAAGCATCATGCCGGCAGGTACATAAATCAATTTTAAAGATATTGGTTTATACAATTCTTGTTGTAATAACATGACATTAGCACATATAAATCATCATGTAGAAAACAAAATGGCGAACACAACAAAGTGAACGTATTGAGTCTTGGTTTTGATATGTCCAACTTTGCTGTTGCACATTTCGAAACGAAGAATTGGTTCTATTTGATGTCGCAGTCCTAAACTTGTTGGAATGATGAGGTTTAAATGTCATATATATTACTATTAATTAATACTTTATTTAATTACATCTGTGTATTAATTTTTTATCACATAATCTGAAATATTTGATAATATGTGCAGCACTTCGATATCAATTTTTACTACCTCTAAAAGAAGGCCAAGTTACAAACATAAGAACAATACAAATACCCAATAGACAATTATTTGTACAAAGTTTACATCAATAATGCCTATGATAGGTATTGTCAAATACAGCCGGAAGTTTTTCGAAATGAGGAATGCTTAATCAACATCATCAAAGGTTTTAACATTCCAGCTGGCTTACCTTGGTATTTGGTCGATGAAGTGTACATCCCAATCAATTGTGGTAATGAATTCCATTGGGTGTTGTCTGTCGCCGTTCTAAAAGAGAGGCACATCCGAGTTTATGACTCGATGTTGCAAAGGAGACGTTTTGGGCCATCGTTCGAGATACAAAAGCTAGCCAAAATATTGCTTACTTACCTTTATATAAGTGATTTTTTGGACCAAAAGGTTTGTACTAATTGGTCGACGATTGAAGCACACCGAGATAAAATGGGTAATCCATTTGATGTACAATATATTGAAAGAATTTCGCAACAAATCATTGGTAGCCTGTAAGTATAAGTGTCATGATTTAGTTTCATTTCATAAATTTCAAAATGCTTACGTGAACTGCAAGATATGGATTATCTATTTTTTTAAAATGCAAGAATTGTGGTTTTTTTTTTGCCGCTTACGCCGAGTATTTGAGCGATGGATTACAACTACCAAATGATGGACTTGATGCCGGATTAATCCATAAAATATATGTTGAATTAAAGATCCACAACGACCAAAGCCGAATTTCGTAGCATTGGATGAAGAAAAACTTGTCCATATTGAGTAGATCCTTATAGCTTGAGTCTGTCAATGTAATAACCTATCCTTCTTGGTTTAACTTATTGATTTATTTGTAGAGTAGATCATTTGTACCCATAGTAATTTTTTTACATTTCATTTATTTGTTGAGTTATTTCATGTAATTTTCAAAGGCTTCGATTTATTTTATGTTGTCTATGTATATAATTTAATCCTTAGTTTTGAACATGTTAATTGAAATGGAATACTAGATTCAAATATTGCAATAGATAATACATCTGCTGCAATAGAAGACATCTTATCAAACATATTTAGACATATGTTGCAACATGTAGTTCATCTGTTGGAAATTATATAACAGGTCTTCCTACTTTTTTTATTTGTTCCAACAGATTACCTATCAATTGCAACAGATAGATTATATATTGCAACAGATTGTACATCTGTTGTGATAGACAGACCGTGAAACATTTGCATAATGCAATAGATAACCAACCTATTATAATCAATCTATCACAACAGGTATTATATATGTTACAATAGATATACAATCTGTTGCATTATAAAAATTTAACTTTTGCCAGACATAAAGATTATTGTCACTACATTTAAAGTGAAGTGACTTGAAATAAAAAATTATTATCGTGTTAGTTTTTGTATTTGTACATATTCTTCTTTATACACGGGCTCCAACCATTTAGTTAGTACCATATAAGCCCATACCTCTTGCATCTTTCCCACAACAACGTCGCACATACTGGTCATTTCTGTGTCGGTCGGCAAATACTCGATGTATGCTAGCGAGTACGGCCTGCACGCTGCACCGGTTTATTTTTTTGGTGATGGATGTTCTTATTTTGACCTTTAAAATTTTATGATTCCTTTCTCAAGACTTTTTATGGTAAATGATCTATCAGCTTACTCTGTGTCAACAACTTGGGGAACAACTTCAAGAGTGGCTTCACGTGGGTTAAAAATGCGTCCTCGTTGAAGACAGGTAAGTTGCAGTCGTCAACCTTAATATTTACCTTGTCGATTAGTATCTCAACAGCGAGAAAATATTTGACTTCCACGTTCATAACTGCAAGGATTCTCTTTGCCTTGGTCCAACTCTTGCCGTATGGATATGGCATCTTTCCTCTAACATAATTATTTCTTCATCCCATTTGGACATAGAAACTAACTTATCAAATCTTTGGCTACTGGTACCAGCTCACTTACAGAGATCATCATACCTATCCTTGAAATTATTGTAGAAGTTGAGGTCCATTATCCTATCGGCAGCATCATAAGCATCTGGGTATGCTAATTGCCTGCCCCTCATGAAGCAGAGAATTTCATAAACATATTGTGGTATAAGAAGATAATTTTTAAATACGTTAGTAATTATAAAGAAGAAAAAAACAATGGAAAGATTCTATTGCAGTGGGTTCTCTGAATCAGTTCATAGATTACCCAGCTAACGTAACTTATGCAATAGAATACCCAGATGTTGCAACAAATTACACATCTATTGTGTAGCTTCTTCTTCATGGAGTAGATAGGAAGGATAGGTTAGCAAAAGTAAACCTACATTATCTATGTACCACTCATGCATATTTTTCATATTCGTGAAGTCTTTGGCGATAAATGAATACATAGTGTATTCTTCTAGAACCTTCATCTTGTCATTCATGATTTTTTGCAGTTTCTTCTTCTTTTCGTAGCCAAGTGTCGGTATATGTCCACCTTTTTCAGCGGCCCTTGAACTTCAACAACTCTTGGAGCGGGAGGAGTTGTAATTTTTTTTGTTTTCACAATAGAGAGTATTTGTCTAATGTTTCTTCTCTTTCTCCTAACCGCCATTGTAGGATTATATGGCTCCCTTACCTTCTTGGATGGTATAAAACCCCTCTTAGATTTTAACTGTAATGTCCTGAGTCTGTAGCCCGGATGCCACACGATGCTCATAATCCCCAAGGACCATAAGCTAATGCATGACTGGTACCTGCTGCAAGCACTGAATAATAACACTATAATAATACAGAACTAAGGTTCATAACTGAAATCAAATACTGATAAATAAATACTAAAATTGAACATCTGTCTAAAATAGTCTAGTTTGAAAGCCTCTAACTATCTGAATATGGAGTTGATGAGACAAGTCCACAACTAACTCCACCTACCGGATATACTGAACTACTGAAATACTGAGATGATAACTCTATCCTCAAACTATGAGGACTCACTACTAAATTTGCTGCTGATGGTTGGCTACTAAGTACAGTCGCAGCCCGTGCATCTGAACCTATGATATAAGACATCATAATGCAAAAGAAAAAGTATGCGCAAGTACTTTGAATGTACTGGTATGCTAAGTGAGGTAGGCTGATATGTAAGGGTTTATATGCATGAACAATAACTGTCTGAGTAACATGAATATAACTGAATAAGAGTACATGTATATCTAAAACTGGTAAAGCACTGATTATGCAATACTGTGCACCTAACTATGTATACTGTAACTGAGATCATACTAATACTGGATACTGAGTTCTGATAACTAAATAACTATTATCTAAGTTTTTTTGACAATTGTATTACTGATAGCTGGATGACTATTTCTAACAGTCCTGATCCTGTAGAACTGAACTGAGTTTTATCCTGAGCTGGGTAACTGTGTCTGACAGCCCTGATTTTGAAAACTGAACTAAGGTTTTATACTGAGTCTGGAATTGAAACTGTAACTGTGGGAGTGTTCATCTAACCGACATACCCCGATTATAAATTGAGCTGGGGTCCAACCTGTACCCCAGTTGAAAAGGTATTAGCACCTTGCCAAGGGATACTAATAATAGATATGAGTTAACCCTCTCTGGCAGAAAGATATTTCGTCAACCCTCGTTGGCAGAACAACTCGTACAAGATGTATCAACCCTAGTCTAGTAGGAAGATATCTCAACCTACGCTGGCTACATAGTTCTGTAATGCAGGGATTGCTACTAAGAGGGTCAAACTCTCTGCTGGCATGAATGCCCCTATCCCTGGGTTCGCTTGGTACTGATTTCTGCTCCCAACTGAATAGATACTGAACTAATTTCTAGACTGTACTAGGCTTGACTGAATTGTTACTGATCGTACTAACTAACTAAACTGGACTGAGTTCACTGAGTTCTGTTAACTGACTGAATACACTGTTCGTGACATTGAGCTAAACTAGACTAGTACTAAGTTTCCCTGAGTTCTGTAACTAACTGGGTACTACTATTCGTGACATTACTAAGGCTATTCTATAACTACTGTAGCTCTAGGTAAATAGCCAGATTTTTGTGTATTGAATACCCCCAGGACTCGAAAGCATGGAAAGTAAAGCATGGCATGATCTTGAAAAGCATAACAATAAATACTTGTTAACAATATATTCACCTAGGCATTTTGTCAAACACTTGAGATACATAAACTTATACATGAATGGGACCACATGATGACATATCATGATTTCACTATTCAATTTACATAGGCATTTTATCAAACATTTGGGGAGCATGGTTATTTTACATGAGGATAGTCAACACATGACATCATGGATACAATAATAAATTGAAATTTCAAGGGTTTGACATGCAAATCATATAATTCACCACACATGTTAATTAATCTCATGAAACTTGTAGTAAATCATGGATTAAAACCCAAATAATATCATGAACATAAATATAATCAAATTTAATATGAAATTTATGAAAGAAATCAACTTGTAGTTATAAAAGAGGTTCTTGAACTCCAAGAGTGGAAGGAAACCCTTAGATGAACACCTAACATACCTTGGTAATCAAATTCGTGATGATTGATGGTGCATTCTTAAAGCTTGAACTTGAAATTGGATTCCCTAGGGTTTTGTTCTTGAGAGAATTTGAGAATAAAGAATGAATTTTGCCTCTAGGATGGCTAAATCTCATGTTTTAAGGCTGAATAAAGGTGGAAAAATGACCCAAATACCCCCTTGGATGTAGACTTTTTAATTACTGAAAATGTGCCTAGCGATGCAAAGACTAACGTGCTGCGTCGATGGTATCAATGTAATGACCAACGCACCACGTCGAGTTCGAGTTGGTTCACTGTAATTTGCACTGAAATCTGGAGAAAAATATTCATCGACGTGATGGGTGATGCGATGTATTGAGATTGCGTCGACCCACTATTTTGGTCGCCCAAATATAATCCAAACGAAGTCGGAAAAATCCAAAACTCACCCGAAGTGACCTATTGATACACCTGATCATGATTCAATCCAAGGGTCGACATTTCAAGGTCATAAGGGTCGTAAAATAAGATCTCCAAATTATGAAGGCTAACAATGATTCTAAGTATAACTATTTAGCTGAAATCTCTCAGTCTGGGACCTCTTTTCATGCTCTAAAGGACTGAATTAAACTTAGGATTTTTCGGGGTGTTACATCAACTCCTCGGCAGCTTTAGGAATAGCCTCTAGTTTTTCAAGGAGTTTATCCTCTCTATCCTTGCACACTTTGCATTTGTAATGAGAACATAAGGGTAAAGAGGGGTGAAAGGGACCTGTGCAAGGGGTGTTTTCAACCGTATTTATTTTTTCCTGAGAAGTACCCAAATCAACAACTCCACCAGCAACACCCCCAGAAGAAGCACCCAATCTGTTGCAGTAAAAGGTTGGTCATGAAGAGCTTCAACATTAGGCTGACCTTGCCTAACTGCTCTTCTTACGGTTGTTGCTCCAGCCAATTCCTTCTTTATTAACTCCACCGTTGGGTCTGCTTTTGTATCAACAAGACCTAGAATAATAAAAAAAGTCATCCCCAACTCCTGCTCAGTAGGCACAAGCCAAGGATGCATAAGCTATAAAAAAGACAGGAGGCATTTAAATCATATAATAATAATTTGCAGTCAGTTGGGTTATATGTTAACACAACCAACTTATGCAACAGACTATCTAGCTGTCGTAACAGCTGATTTGTATGTCACAATAGATTTACAATATGTTGTATTAGATTACTCATCTATTGCATAATTTACAGTAGATGGTTAATCTGTTGAGTCAGTTTCAGAGAACCAGAGCAACAAATGGTTAATCTATTACAAAATATGGATCGTCTTTCGCAACAGATTACCCATCTGTTACACCAGTTGCAGTTGATGGGTAATCTATTGCAACAGATGAACCATCTGTCGCAAAAGATGCCACATCTTTTTTAGTATCTTTATTTGAGGCAAAATATTTTAGTTGAAAGAAAGAAGATGTCCTGCATTATCCGGAGGGTTAAGAGATCAACCTCCTTAATATTTTTGTTGCTACTCTTTGCAGCCAACTACCTAAGGATCCTTGGATGAGAAACCTCTTCCGGGTAATCCTTGAACTACTTTCGAAGGGGAGAAATGGCTTCACATGACCAAGCCTAAAAAATGTAAACAGGAAGCAAGAAAAAAAATTCATAATAACTGTATTCAATATAAATTAATGTATGAGTAAAAATAATGATCAATTTTACCATGAAAGCCTAAGGAAAGTCGTATAATGTGACCATCCCTGTGGATAGCTTTGTCAGTAAATATTGGACAGTCAAATAGTAGCTGTCATATCCCCAGAGATAATCGTTGAATTTCTCCAAATCATCAGCAAGCGCCAACAAATCATCTTCTATGAATTTTCTAACGCCTCTTGCCAATAAAACGGAATGGACAAACCAAACTAAGTACAATTTCTCCCTGTAGTGCTTTGGTATGTTTTTATTCTCGAGATATGCCATCAAATCCTCCGCTTTGTAGCTACGTCCAATAATGCCCAACAACCCATCTTTTTTCTCTTGCGTTTGTTGGACCCTTTGTGGGTTCTTTTCTTGATGAGAGGTTCTTCTAGACGATCGCATATCAAGCCTGTCACTATGGAAAACTCTTTCAATCCAAAATAAACCAACATGCCACAGTAGTTGATCCAGATTTCATCCATTTTTTTTGCCTTCCTTCGAATCTTTATCATCCCTCACGTACTTGATCCTGTACTTGAGAAGACCATATACCATGCTTATTGAAAAACGGAGAGTGTGGTCCTCGGGTAGCTCAAGAAAGTATGCAAAGCAGCTCTTCTTAAAAAGTTCATCTATGTTTTCATTCTTCATAATACTTCTAAGTTCATCAAAACATTTCCCCAACTGACAAGTACAAGATCATTAGTTACTTCTTTAGGGCTATCCATCGACATCGCAACTCAAAACTTGTCGATACTAATGGTTTTGATAGAATCATGCTGGGATTTCGATATTAATTCATAACCCATTGGTGAAAAAGAGTTATCACTATCCTCATCTTTATTTTACCTTGACTAAGATTGTTCAAGAAGTTCCTCCGAATCTATTTGTACTCTAGCCTTTTTTGTTGGGTGGTCAGAAGTTGATCCACTTTCAGTTTCTTCTCTTTTGGGAGACATCTTTTAACTACAAACAATAAAATAATAAAAAATACATTGCATTTGATGCCTGCATGATATTTTTAAAAAAAGTAAGAAAAATTTCAATAAATTATTCTATGCCACATTACAAAAAAAATACCCCAACGGATAACCCACCAGTTGGAACAAATGGGAATCTGTTTGAAGACCTATTTAATATCTCAATAGATCTGCCACCTATTGCAATAGATGGACTACCAAGCCCACCACCAACACCACAACAAATGACACCACCAATGCTACCAAGACCACCACCAATGCCACCAATACCAACACCAAGACCACCGACACCACCACAAAAAGCATAAATATCGACACCACCACCAACAGCCACCAATAATACCACAAACACCATCCAACAATACCACGACAGTCAACAAAATACTGAGACAAGAACTAGAATTTTCTCGGGTGCTTCCTACTTATTTAGCATCAAAACGCAAAATTGTTAATCCATTCTCGAAGATAATACAACTAAAAGTCTTTTTTTTCATCATTAACTAAAAAAACTAAAAAGCCCTAATTTGTAGAATAAAGAAAAATGTAGAACTCTTCTCGAACTTTGTTACCTATAAAGACAGAGAAAACAACGGATACAAGCGAGAATGAAGTCGAAAATAACAACTATGTGGTCGAAAATGGGAAGAAAATTAATCTATTTTGAAGGGTTGATAAATATGTTGAGTAGTTGTTGTCTGTATTGTTGAGAGAGAGAGAGAGAGAGAGAAGAGAGAGAACTTCAGATTTGAAATGAGGAAAAGTTTTTCACGCAAATGGATGATTTGCATGGATTGATTTGTAATTTTAAAAAAGAATGACAAGTTTTAAAATTGTTAATTTGGTCCAAATTGATCTTAATTAATTTTTAAAATTTTAAAAGATATAGTTTTTAAAATATTAAGTTCATGAGAATCTTTTCAAATCAGAGTGATTGATCGATGACTCGGGTCAGGATGAATGCAATATCCACACCATGCAATTGGAAAGACTCAATTGAAGTTGTAGTTGACCCTATGAACTCATTCATTCATCCCTAGTTTCACCTAAATCAATTAAGGTACTATCTTAACATTAAGTTAATGAAAACTCATTTTAACTCAGACTGATCGATCGATGACTCGGGTCAAGATGAACGTAGTACCAATACCATGTAATTTCAAAGACTCAATTGAAGTTGTAGTTGAACCTATGAACTCATTCATTCATCACTAGTTCCACCTAAATCAATTTAGGTACTATCTTATCATTAAGTTAATGAGAATCTCTTCAACTCAGAGTCATCGATTGATGACTCAGAATGGGATGAACTTAATATCAATACCATGCAATTGCAAAGACTCAATTGAAGTTGTAGTTGACCCTATAAACTCATTCATTCATCCCTAGTTTCACCTAAATCAATTAAGGTACTATCTTAACATTAAGTTAATGAAAACTCATTTTAACTCAGAGTGATCGATCGATGACTCGGGTCAAGATGAACGCAATACCAATACCATGTAATTGCAAAGACTCAATTGAAGTTGTAGTTAAACCTATGAACTCATTCATTCATCCCTAGTTCCACCTAAATTAATTTAGGTACTATATTAACATTAAGTTAATGAGAATATCTTCAACTAAGAATGATCGATCAATGACTAAGATCGGGATGAATGCAATACCAACACCATGTAATTGTAAAGAATCAACTGAAGTTGCAGTTGACCCTATAAACTCATTCATTCATCCCTAGTCCCCCCTAAATCAATTAAGGTACTATCTTAACATTAAGTTAATGAGAAATTATTTCAACTCAGAGTGATAGATCTATGAATCTGGTCGGGATGAACGCAATACCAATATCATGCAATTGCAAAGAATCAATTAAAGTTATAGTTGACCCTAGGAACTCATTAATTTATCCCTAGTTCAACCTAAATTAATTTAGGTACTATTTTAACATTAAGTTAATGAGAATATCTTCAACTAAGAATGATCGATCAATGACTAAGATCGGGATGAATGCAATACCAACACCATGTAATTGCAAAGAATCAACTGAAGTTGTAGTTGACCCCATGAACTCATTCATTCATCCCTAGTTCCACCTAAATTAATTTAGGTACCATATTAATATTAAGTTAATGAGAATCTCTTCAACTCAAAGTAATCGATCGACGACTTAGAATGGGATGAACTTAATATCAATACCATGCAATTGCAAAGACTCAATTGAAGCTGTAGTTGACCCTATGAACTCATTCATTCATCCCTAGTTCCACCTAAATAAATTAATGTACTATCTTAATATTAAGTTAATGAGAACTCATTTTAACTCAAAGTGATTGATCGATGACTCGGGTCAATATGGACACAATACCAACACCATGCAATTGTAAAGAATCAATTGAAGTTGTAGTTGACCCTATGAACTCATTCATTCATCCCTAGTTCTACATAAATCAAGTTAGGTACTATCTTAGCATTAAATTAATGAGAACATGTTTAACTCAGAGTGATTGATCGACGACTCGAATCGGGATAAATACAATACCAACACCATGCAATTACAAAGACTCAATTAAAGTTGTAGTTGACCCTATAAACTCATTCATTCATTCCTAGTTACACCTAAATCAATATAGGTACTAGCTTAATATTAAGTTACTGAGAATATCTTCAACTCAGAGTGATCGATCAATGACTCGAGCCGAGATAAATGCAATACCAATACCATGCTATTGTAAAAACTCAATTGAAGTTGTAGTTGACCCTATAAACTCATTCATTCATCCATAGTTCAACCTAAATCAATTTAGGTACTAGCTTAACATTAAGTTAATGAGAATATCTTCAACTCAGAGTGATCGATCGATGACTTGAATCAGGATGAACGTCATACCAACACTATGCAATTGCAAAGACTCAATTGAAGTTGTAGTTTATCCTATAAACTTAGTCATTCATCCCTATTTCCACCTAAATCAATTAAAGTTTCTTCAGTTGTTTCTCTAAAAGAAAAATAGTGCAGATGGTCTATTTGCTAGGGAGCTGCGTCTAGGTAGCCTGACTGGGATTAAGACCTAGATTCTAGATAATAGTAGAAGACTAGGAAAGCAGCCTTACGAGCACCGAGCGTTAAAATAATATACAGTAAGTCTAGAAAACTTGCGACTACAGCAACTGCAGTTAAAATATGAAATCTAAGCGAAGGGGGCAATTTCTGAATTTTAAATTACATCCCATGCATTTTTGTTTGTAATTCCGATTAGGTCCATTATTGTTGACCTGATCCGAACCACAAACGCTATTGAAAATAGTTTGAGCGTTATTACTTCCTTAGCAATATGGTTATAATTGATTGTGTTTTCTATCCTTAGCATACTTTTAATATTTCTTGGAGAAGATCAGAGGCTTGCTGTAGTATGTGTATTTTGATAATTTTCAAGCTTACCTCCAGCTTGCTGATTAGGTATTCAAGCTTATCGTTTCCATCTTTGAAGTTGGTATAGAGTTTCTGATCTTTTGTGAGCTTAATCAGGAACACTATCTTCGAAGTTGTGGCATTCTAGAAGCCCTTCAAAATACTTTCTTGAAAAGCCTTTAAGGATATATGTAAGGTCTCTGTGTATGTTTTTAGGTCAAAATGTGTTGATGCACAGTCAAGATATAGTCCCAACAATTGAATACCTCACTTTTATCGAGCGTTGCTTAATGCAGCTTGCTCAACCAACCTTCAGGGAATTTGATAACTTAATAAGCAAGGATTTACATAACATTTGATCTAAACTGACCCTACGAAGCTTATCAAACTTTACGTAACTCTAGGATCATTACCCTATTAAAAAACTTTGCCCGAGTTAGTGCTCAAATCAAACGAGCTTAATCTTTCAACCTTTCTATTGATCATTCTTCTCCCATATAGATGATAAGATATCTACCATTCAAAAGTCTACACTGTCGCCAAAAATTCTTGCCAGGGCACAAGTCTTCAGAAGGCATCAATAGTAATCTCTCAATATCAAGTGATATTGAGAGATTCCTAGTCATTCCTTCCCGAGACTTTTACTACGTTAAAAATTTCTGCTGATGACAAGATATCCGCCATGCAAATGTCTACACCGTCAGTAGAAATTCTTGCAAGTATGAAAGTCTTCAGAAGGCATTATTAGTAATGTACAAGGGCTACAGAAGAAAAATTGTCAACTCCTCTGTCTTGCTCAAGTGTCCGATAAAGAAAAATTTCAACTCCTCTGTATTGCATTGTTGAACAATGTACAGAGGAGTTGAAATGTACAACAAGCTTGTACATTGCTCAATGTGCAAGATAGAGGAGTTGAAAATTTTCTTTTTTGGATACTTGAGCAAGACAGAGGAGTTGATAATTTTCAGTGGCCCTTGTACATTACTAATAATGCCTTCTGAAGACTTTCATACTTGCAAGATTTTTTGCTGATGGTGTAGACTTTTGCATGGCGGATATCTTGTCATCAGCAAAAAATTTTACCGTAGCAAAAGTCTTGGGAAGGAATGACTAGGAATCTCTCAATATTACTTGATATTGAGATATTACTGTTGTTGCCTTCTGAAGATTTTTGCTCTGTCAAGCATTTCTGCTGACGGTGTAGACTTTTGCATGGTGGATATCTTGTCATCTATATTGGAGAAGAGCGATAAGCAGAAAGGCTGAGAGATTGAGATCATTTGATTAGTCCACTAACTCGAACAAAGTTTATTGATATGGTAATGAGCCTGGAGTTACGTAACGTTTGATAGGTTTGGCAGAGTTGGTTTAAATCAAACGGTATGTAACTCCTTGCTTTATTAATTTATCAAATCACTTGAAGGTTGGTTGAGCAAGCTGCATTGAGCAACGCTGGATAAAAATGAGCTATTCAACTGTTGGGACTATATATTGAATGTGCATCAACATATTTTGACCTAAAACAAAACAGCGACCCTCCATGTATCCTTTAAGTCTTCTGAAGAACATGTTCTAAAGGCCTTCTACAATGCCACAACTTTGAAAGAGAAAGTGTTCCTGATCGAGCTCACAAGAGACCAGGAACTCTATACCAACTTCAAAGACGGCAACGACAGGCTTGGATACCAAATTGGCAAGCTGGAGGCAAGCTTTAAAATTATCGAGATTCACATACTACAACAAGCCTCTGATCTTTTCCAAGGAATATTGAAATCATGCTAAGCCAAGAAAACACAATCAATTAATCCATATTGCTAAGGAAGTAATGACGTTCAATCTGTCTTTCAATCTCGTTTGTGGTTCCGATTAGGTCAACAGTAGTGGACCTAATTGGAACCACAAACAAGAATACATAGGATGCAATTTAAAATTCAGAAATTATTGTCTTCACTTAGATTCTTTATTTTAACTGCAGTTGCTGTAGCTGCAAGTTTTCTAGACTTACTGTATATCATTTCAACCCTCGATGATCGTAAGGCTGCTTTCTTGGTCTTCTGCTATTATCTAGAATCTAGGTGATAATCCCGACCACGCTACCTAAATACAGGTCCCTAGCAAAGAGACCATCTGTACTATTTTTCTTTTAGAGAAACAACAGACGGGTTTTTTCATTACTGGATGCAACTTCATATTTGCACTTGATTCAGATTTCTCATATTTTAAGATAATTTCATCGGCCATATTTGCTAGAAGTTCCTTGATACCTTATGTATCCCCTTCAATTAGATCTCAAATGATATAGTCTTTTATCAACTCCCCTTTTCCTCGTAGGCATTCTCCTTCGGCTCCTTCTAATGTATAATCATCTTCTCAAAAAACCTTTCCATATAAATTTGGGCCAGGAAACTTTCTATTGGTTTTTCATTCTTGTTTGATGCAGTGCAAGGCTTCGAAGGCCTTCTTAAAGTCCAATGCACACTTAAAGTTAAGTCCAATCGCTATTGGATCTCTGCAATGACACCAAATATTGATCCCTTCTCAAAACTTGACACGCATAAAGACGAGCAACAATCGTCAGTAATTCATATTAGAGTATCTGCAGCATCTTCATGGTGCCCTCAGCCTTATCAATTCAAACCCATCAAATATAACTGTACAATGCAGGATCTTGTTTGAATGATCAGTGCCTAATCGGTTAAAAACTACATTCATAAAAATATTGTACTTTGTGTGTGTTGTCCCGATAACTTTATCAGTAATACTTAAATCCCATACATAATAGTGGATCTATCCAGCTGCACGCACCTTATTCTTCCTAGCCTATCTATGAATTAAAATGAATAAACAGATGACTAACAAGTTGCAATAGATGTCACATCTGTTTAAATTGTGAAACAATTGCAGATATCTGTTACAACAGATGATCAATCTGTTGCAACATATGACATATCTGTTTGAATAATCAAATAGATATATCCATCTGTTGCAACAGATTGTCAAAATGTTGTAAGTTATCTAACAGATGGAATATATTTTGCAACAGATTACCCATTTGTTAGATTTATTTTAAAGCAATTTTCTTTTCTTTTCGAAATATAATAAAAGATAAAATGTTGAATTTAGATCCTTTTTTTTAATTTACATATTTGAAAAGTCACCAATTTTATTTAATTAAGGGATATGAATAGTTGTGACTTTTTGACTAACCCCTTCTAATTCAATTATTTATAAATAGGCCCTTCCTTATCCGTTCATTCTATTACACTTACAAATATGGCTGATCCAGATTCGTACAAGAAGATTCATATCGAGTCCTTGCGGAAACTTCAAAGGCAGTTTGATGAACTCCAAAGTGATTTGGCCAACTTCAGAGCAAGGCTGAGGAGGGCCCTGCTGATGCCGGATGAAAATTGTCCGGTTGACAATAATAATAGTAATAATAATAATAGGAATGATAATACTAATAATAGTAGTAATAATAATTAGGTTTTTTTTTCTTTTAGCGTATGTATTTTCCTCCTATTGTATATCAAATCTATCCAAGGGATTCAAAAATCTATGTTTGGTGGTCGACTTTGAATTTTTAATTCTTATTTAGTACTTAATTAACATTATGTTTATTCCTTATTCTCAATATGTCGACTGTTGGTGGTAGGGATTGAGAATTTGTGGCAACAGAGGTTAACCTGATGTGATAGATCGATCATATGTTGCAACAGATGATTATTGATAAAAAAGGGTTATTGTTGTTATTGAGAGGGTGAAAAGACATGACTCTTTGATTATTTAATATGAAAAATGGATCGTAAATAAATAATAAGGAAATAAATGATAAACACAATTTATAACCGTAAAATAATGGTTATTTAATTTTAATAACCGATCGTGACTTTTCACCATTTTTATTTTTAAATTTATTTTTTAAAATTATATACTTATTATATAATAAAAAAGTCACAATATTGGATTAATTAACTTATATGATGATTGTTGAGAAAAAGGTGAACAGTTGTGACTTTTTATCTAAAACATTCAACAATGTTGTTGATGCATCAAATTTTTCATCTGTTACGACTGATGTATTAGCTATTGGAAGAAATAAAAAAAAGCTATTAAAATAGACCGTCCATTTGTTGCAACAGATGGTATATCTTTTGCAACTGATGGTTTATCTGATGCAACAGATATACAATTGCCAGAACTCAATAAAAATGGTTATTATTTTATTAAAGAAATGGTTATTGAAAAGGTATTTTTTAAAATTTATATAATAAAAAAGTCAGCAAATTTGGATTAATGATATGATGATAATTTTCTTCAAAAAAGATAGATTATATATTGCAACAGATAGATTATCTGATGCAACATGTTCTCTATTATTGCAACAGATGATATATCTATTGTCACAGATGAGTTATCTGATGCAACAGATATAGAATCTGCTGTCACAACTCAATAAAAATGTTCTTGGAAAGAACTAATTAATAATAATAAGCTGAAAAGTCATGACTTATCACAATATTTCTTAATTTAATTAAGTCATAACTTTTCATAGTAATAAAAAATATAATTAATAAATGGAGGTGAACAGTTAGATTATATGTTGCAACAGATAGATTATCCAATGCAACAGATTTTCTATTTGTTGCAATAGATGATATATTTGTTGTCACAGATGAGTTATCTGATGCAACAGATATAGAATCTGTTGTCACAACTCAATAAAAACGATTCTTGGAAAGAACTAATTAATAATAATAATCTAAAAAGTCATGACTTAATCACAATATTTCTTAATTTAATTAAGTCATAACTTTTCACAGTAATCAAATAAAAAATGTAATTAATAAATAGAGGTGAACAGTTGCGCCTTTTTTGCACTCATTCAAATTCAATTCTCTATAAATAGGTCCCTCCCTACTCAATTGTTTATTCAACTACACTCTATTTATTTATTGAATCTAGTCTTTCATAGTACACCTTCCACCACTTTCTCTTCCTTAACTCAGGTAACTTTTTCCCTTGTCAATTTGTAGTATACGTTGTATTACATTTGGATATTCTTTTCTTTAATTTTGTTTTTACATTTTTATCAATTCATATGTGTTCTAGATATGGTTGATCTAGTGTGGTACGTTGCTTTTCTAAAAGCCGTGAATGAACTTCGGATGCAGGTTTGTGAACTGCAATGGGAATTGGGAGCAGTTAGAGAAAGGATGCTCTGTGAGATCCGATGGCTGAGGAGGGCCTTGCTGCTACCTGTTGAAGATTGGCCGGCTGGCAATAATAATAATGATGCTAATAATGATAATTAGATTATTTTTTTCTTTTAGTCTATGTATATGTATTTTTATTTGTTTTTGTTTAATAAAAAATTATATTTGATCAACTTTGACGTTTTAATTCATATTTAATTTTTATTCTGTCTATTATCTTCTCAACAAACATGTTGAAGATTGGACGTAAAAAGGAATAATTTAGAATCTAGTAGCAATATCAAGATTTATCTGTTGGGTTTGTGGCAGGGATTGATTTGTGTTGTTTAAATAGATTACTCATATGTTGCAACATATAAGTTGTCTGATGCAACAGATAACTAGTTTGTTTCATGACTTTGACATTTTAATTCATACTCCCTCCATATCAAATTACCCATCCTAAATTGAGATGACACATTGATTAAGAAAAATAATTAATAACATGCCTAATTTACCATCATACCCCTATTAAATTATGTTTACATTTTAATTTGAAGAAAATGATTAATACAAAGGGTAAACACATGGAATTTTTTTATATCTTCTTGATTAATGAAAAAAGACAAGTAAAATGAGAAATCAAATTAGAAAATTTGGGACGGATAATTTGAGATGGATGGAGTATTTAATTTTCATTCTGTCTATTATCTTCTTAACAAACATGTCGATGATTGGACTTAAGGAATAATTTTAAATCTAGTAGTAATAGCAAGATTTGAATATATTAGTTATTTGTTGGATTTGTGGCAGGGGTTGATTTGTGTTATTTCAAACAGATTAATCATCTGTTGCAACAGATAATCAGTCTGATGCAACAGATAATCAGTATGATGCCACAGATAACTAGTCTGTTGCAACAGCTAAATCTTCTGTTTCAACAGATTACTCATCTGATGCACCAGATTACTCATCTGATGCACCAGATGAGTGATCTGTTTAAATTGTGGGCACTTGTGTTGGATTCATGATCGGGTTCTATCCATTGTTGGAAAAACAACAGTAACTGTGTACCCAGATAAAAAATTCAAATAAAAATCACAATTTAACTTACCAAAGTCACCTATGAAGTAATGCCAAAGTGGAAAGTGATGTAGAAAATAAAATTTGACCTAAGAAATTGGTCAGATAGCAGCAGTAACAGTAACAACAACAACAACAACAATGGTCGATAAGAAAAAGATGAAGATAATAATGAAGTAGAAGATGATGATAATGAAGCAGAAGATGATGAATAAAGCAGCAGCAACAATGAACAACAATAATCGTGAAAAGAGAAAAACAACAACGGATGAGAAGAGAGAGAAACACATCTTTTTTCCTTCTGTTTCCTGTTATATTAACTAACATTTGGATCAAAGTATAAATTAAAAAACTTGTGGGTTATTTTAAACTTTTTCAACTTTCTTAATCCATAATAAAGTAATTATCACCTCCACTCAATAATTAAGACTTGTGGCACCTACACCTCATTTTAAAACTCTTTTGTCACCTACAACGCAAAGCCCCAAATAACAAAGTAATAGAGATTTTACGACAATATAATTAAACCTAACCTTTTTCTAAAATAAATTTTCAAAGCCAACACACATTCACCTAGCATCTGTAAATTAAAATAAAATAATAAGATAACAAAGATATCAAAACAATACAATTAAACCTAACCTTTACACAAGAAATTCTTCAAAGCCAACCAACATTCATCTACGACCTGTAAACTACTAAAAAAAATATAATAGTGATCACAGAGCTTTGATTTTGATCCAACTAATTATTGTTCAAGCAAAAATTTTGACCCTAAAGTATGATTTTAAATGAAAACAACGAAGATATATATACACACACATGTTGAATTCTGTTATGCTGACAAAAACAGTGAAGAAATTAAGGGTTAGAAAATCAAGCATCCACTATCTAGACATGAAATCAAATCAAGGTAGATGAGGATCAATCATATTCTTTCAATAGGAAAACTGATTCATTCTCTAGTTTAACGTACATTTCAATATTTATAGAAGTATTTTATTAATAGAGTCCTATTTTAGGAGTATTTTTCTAATTGAACAGTAGAAAAAAAATATTAATTAATTCTTCTACCATATATTTTAGGAGTCCCATATATTTTAGGAAGTCTAGTAGAAAAAAAATATTAATTAATTCTCCTACCATATATTTTAGGAGTTTGACATATTTTAGGAAGTCTAGTTAATATAATAAAAAAATTACATAATAAATTTATAAAAATAGTGAAAAGACAGTTTTGTCTAAAGAAGGGTCTTTTAATGAAGGGTAAAAAGCTCAAATCACTTTTTTAAGTGTTTTTACACTTTTAATATATTATAGATTATAGATATATATCATATTTAGTAAATTTTATTAAAAAAATAATTTCTTTTCAAAACAAACAAAAGAGATCAAGAAAGAAAGAAAGAAAGAAAGAAAGAAGGAAGGTAAAGGGTTAAAAAAAATGGAAATATAGGAAAAAGATAAACTATTAAGGATATTAGTCTAATTTTATTTGTTATTATTTACTATTACTTCTTTTAAAAACAAACATAAAAGATAAAGAAAGAAGGAAAGCAAAGGGTGAAAAAAAAAACGTAGGGAAAAGAAAATCTATTAAGGATATTAGTCTACTTTTATTTGTTATTATTTACTATTAAAAATAGTTTGATAGATTTCAAAATTTTCTCTCAATTTAAATTTACAGATTATATAGAATAAATATGCATGGTATTTGAAAACAGTAAGAATAAAAAAGAATAATAAATTTTTCTTCATTAGCAAATTGATAAGATTCAAATTTGAATTTAAATAGAATTTGAATTGAAATGAAATTAAAAGATTAGAGATATTTGCATATGAAAATAATAGGCTTTTTAAAAAAACAAAATTACAAATTGCTAAGATATTCGAATTTGAATTTAAATAAAATCTGAATTGAAATGGGATTAAAAGATTAGAGATATTTGATTCTGAAAATATTAGGCTCTTTTAAAACAATAAAATTATCATTAGCTTGAAATTAGGAACGTAACCTTAAAGAGTTCTAAATAAACACTTATATTCATACAGTAATCCCTTTCAATGTCTTAAAATATATTTAAATATTATATAAAATATAATAATAATAATAATAATAATGATAATAATAATAATAATAATAATAATAATAATAATAATGCTACCATCACCACTAATAATAAGAAGAAGAAGAATAAAACATATTATAATAATAGTAGTAGTAGTAGTAGACAATAGGAGTACTTTTAATTTTAAAAAAAAAAACATTGTAGCAATAATACAAAATTTGAAATATACAAAATTAGTGGTAATAATATAGTAGTACTTTTAATTTCAGATATTTAGTTTATTAGAAAATATATATTATATTGGAAAAAAAAGGATAAGAGAGAATAAAAAAAGTAATCTTCTTTTAACAAATTAATATCATATTTGAATTTGAATTCAAATTAAATTCAAATTGAAATGAAATTTTATACGTAGCCTTTCTTATAAATACTCCTATGTCACTAGTTGTATATGAATTTATTTACTGTATTTTTTGCATTTTTCATTCTTCAATTTTTAAAAAAAGTTTAGAATATAAAATTTTCACCTTCATCTTTTTTGTTAATGTTCAAAGTCCACCAATTTAAATTAATATATGTATCTCTTCTTTTCGATGGCTCAATTTAAGGAGTATTATTGTTGTCACTATTTTTTTTTTTTACCATAACTATATATCTCCACTATCATCTCTTTATTACTTTCATGTTTGTTAAAATTTATGATATTTTTTTAATCTAAATTCACGTATCGATTCTATCACAACAATTTCTTTAAAAATATATCATTGAATGTTTACACTTAATTTTTAATTATGAATTTATCATTATTTTTAATGAAGTATGCTTATATGTTTTGTTTCACTTCAATGATGAACTAATCTAATATATCTCAAATTATTTTTAATAGATAATAAAAAGCAAAATTTATTTGGAGGGCAATAACATGCTTGAACTTAATCAGGTAATTTTTTCAGGATAATGATGATGATAAAAATTAGTATAGTAGTTATTAATTGATTTGGAGCTTAAAAAATAGATAACTTTATTTGATTATTCAGCATTAGTAATAACAGATATGTTAAAAGAAATTGATACTTAATATTTTTTTAGTACACTAAAAAATATTTTTTAAAAAGTACATGTGTTTATCCAACACAAAATAATATCATATTGTTAATGATCAAGTGATGGATATTATGATGAAGAGGATGGATAAAGGATTGTGATGGTTGGGGTGGCGTAAGGGGCTTGGCTAGGTGGGATAGTGGGGGGTTGGGGTGAATTGGTAGGAAAAGAGATTTAGAAAGAAATTTAAAAATAAAAGAAAAACTTTAATTTTTTTTTTGGGTAGCAAGGGGATGGTTAAGATAAAATTTAAAAGTTCTTTCCTTTTAACAAAATAAAAAAAATATTTTTTTGATTGGGTAGGAGCTTGGGATAAGCGTGTGTGGAGTAGTGATAAAAAAGTTTTTTTTTGAAAAATACAATATATTTTTCTTTTGGGGGAAGGGAGGTCGAGGTTAGGCGGTGAATGGGAGAGGGTGAGGGTGAGGGTGAGGGTGAGGGTGAGAATGTGGTGGTGGGGTAAAAGTAGGGGTGGTTGTGAGATTTGGTGGGATGAATTATTTTAAGAGTGATTTGAAAGATTTTAATTGAATTAATTGAAGATATAATAATAAATATATATAAAATAATTAAAGATATTAGTAATTACAATTGTAATTAGCTATTATTCGCATACATGGGTAATAAATCTATTTAGTTATCCGCACCCCCTACAAATGGTATCAGAGCACAGTAATTTAAAAGATATGGAAGTGATATACGTGTTAGAGTTAGTTAAAATAGCTATGTTGGAATTAGTTAAATTAGTTAAGTTAGATTTAGTTATTTTTTAAATTAATTATGAAAAGACCATTTAAAAATAGAGAAGCTTTTAGAAAAATTAAAGAATCGTTAGTTAGTAATTATTCAGAATATATAAGTCTAAATAAAACAAAAGAAAATCCACAAAGATTAGCCTATTTAATTACATTAATATCTAGTATTGAAGCAAAATTAATAATCCATTTAAAATCTAGAAGAATGAGACATATATCACCTGATTATGATAAAATTAGATTTAGATATCCACCAAAATATTACAAACACAATTCAAATGAATAAAGAACAAAAATACAAAGAATTAAAACAATTTATCTCTGAAAAACGTAAAGAATTAAAAATAAGAAAAGAAAGATTACATTATAATATATTTGCCGGAGTTAGTAAAAATTCAATAAATATACAAAAAGATGAAATATCCAAATTAGAATCACAAATAGATAGTTTAGAATATATATATCAACATGAACTATTTACAATAAAATGAATAAAGAAGAATTTATAATAGATGAAAAAATATATGAAAATCATGAAGGATCAAAAATAAAAATAGTATTTTCCAATTTAGGAAGAAGATACAAGAAAATAGGAGAACATTTATATTTAATGTTAGAAAAAGAAGAATTAAAATTAGAAGATAAATTAACAGCAATGGTGAGAATAGAAAAAGAAAATGAAGAAATAGATAGAAAAAAGGAAATAGAAAAAATTAAACAACAATCTACGGAAGAAATACGAAAAATAGAAGAAACTAAAAATAGTAGAATTTCTGAACTAGAAAATGAATTACAAATGTTAAAAGATTTATACGAACAAAGACAAAAAGAAAAAGAAGAAATAGATAAGGAACAAAAATTAATAAACGAGATAAATCAATTTAAAGAAAAATTAGAAATAAATAATATAGAGGTAGAAGAAACGGATAATTATGATTCAGAAGATAGTGAAACATATACGGAAATATTAACAAATATAAAAGATTTAGAAATTAACGAAAAACAAGAAAGAATTAATCAAGAAAACTTAGAAAATAATAATACAGAAATAAATACTCTTGACAAAAAAGAAGATGAAAATTTAATACCCAAAACAACAGAAATAAGAAAACCTATATATTATAAAAATAAATTTAAAAGATATAATGAATATGACAAATGGACACCAAAACAAATAGTTAATAAAAATTATAACTTTTTAGATCTAGACTGTGTAATAGATACAGAAAAAACAATACAATTATGGATAGGATATATGACAAAACAATTATTAGACAATAATATAAACATAACAGATGCACCAGAATACATAGAAAAAACATTAATAGGATCAGTAAAATTATGGTTTACAAATTTAACTGAAAATAGTAAGAAAGTATTAAGAGCTAATAAACCTATGGAAGGAGCAGCATCAACAACAACTAAATTAACACCTATAGAATTATTGAAAAAATATGAAACAGCTATAAAAGATGAATTTGGTAGTATGACAACATTAGAAGAAGAACAAGATGAAGAAAAAGATACAAATAGGAATTTAATGATAAAATTAACAATATGTAATATGTGTTATATAGATGAATATACTTGCGCATTTAAAGAATATTATTATAAAGGAGCATATAGTATAGAAGAAAGTAAAGAAATAAGAAAATTATATTTTAATAAATTACCCGAACCATTTAGTTCAAAGATAATAAAAAGTTGGGAAGAAGCAAAAATAGTAGATACATTAGGAGCTAGAATAAAATTTTTACAACAATGGTATAGAAAGCTATGTGAAAAATATAGAGAAAAATTAAAAATGGAAAAAACATTAATAAGAAATTTAGCATGTTGCAAAAATAAAATAGCACCCCAATTTGGATGCGAAGAAAGATATTATAAGAAAAGAAAAAGACATAAGAAATATAAGAAATATAAAAAATCAAAATATAAATATAAGAAACCAAAAAAAAGATATTATGTAAAAAATTACAAAAACAAAAGACCATATAGAAAGAAAAAATCTATAAAAGAATGTATTTGTTATAATTGTGGAAAGTTAGGACATTTAGCTAGGGATTGTAAATTACCTAAAAATCCAAAAAATAAACAAATATCCGAAATAAAAATAGAAAATACAGAATATATGCAAATAGATTATATAGATTATGAACTAGAAAGTGAAGATAGTATATATGAAATTTCAGAAAATGACACAGATACTGAAATAGGTAGTGAGATAGAAGAATCAAATGACTGAAGAAGATATAAAAATAATAACAAAGGAAGAATATTTAAATGATGAAGGAACAGAACAAAAGATAATATTTGACAGTAATATATTTGATGAAATAAAAGGAAAAGAGTTAGATTTAAGTGTAGAAAAAATATTTAAAATACCAACAATAAAAAATCTTTTTACTAGGAAAAAAGATGAATATTATGTAGTATGCCAAAAAGAACATGTAATAGACTGTAGATATGCAAAAGGAAAAGCTAGTATACCACTAGTAACAAAAAGAATAATTAATAAAGAAATAAATGATATAAAAAGTAAAGGAGATCCAATAAAATATGTACACCTTGGAGGTACAGAAATATTAATAAAAGCATGTTTTAGAGAAGGAATAGATACACCAATAGAATTATATTTAGCAGATGATAGAATTATAAAACCTATAGAAAAAAGCATAATAACTGCCGTAAAAGGAAATTTAATATACCAAAAATTCAAATTTATAATAAGTGCAAATTATTCAGTAGCAGTAACAGATAGAAATATAGATAAATCATTAGTATTATATTGGAAGATATCAGGAATAGAATTAACCCCAGGAAGTAAAATATTTACAGCGAGATGTAAAAATTTATATGTATTAACAACAAAACATAAAATAACAGGGAAAAATAAGATTAACAAAATACAAATAGATAGCCCATTTGAACAAATTGTAAAAACAATAGATTATAATGACTATAGCTATAGAGACATAGATATAGAAGAAAATTTAGAAATAGTAAATGATAGAATAAGTACAACGAAAAGAATAGCTAATGAAAAACCGGAGTCATCGAGCTCATCAAAAAGAATGAGTTATGAAACAAATTCAATAAGTAATTTAAACCAATATTACATAACAGGAAAAATAAATGAAAAAGAACATTTAATACTATTAAACACAGGACAGGAAGAAAATTATATAGCAAAATATCTAGTAAAAAATGAAGAAATAAAAACTAATAATGATATATGCCCAGATCTACCAAGAAGTTTAATAAATAATAAAGATATAGCAGAAAAAGAAATAATAATAGGAGGAATTAGAAAAATAAAAATAGAATTTGAGGTAAAAGAAGAAATACAAAAAGCAGATATAATATTAGGAATAAAATGGTTAGAACAAGTAAAACCATATAATATAGAACATACACAATTAGCCATAACATATAATAGGGAAAAATTACTCTTAAGAAGAGCCTTAACATAAAATGAAAATATATGTATTAATGAAGATAGTAGTGGAAGGATATTACAGTAGATATTATACGCCTATGATAGATACAGGAGCAGAAGCTAATTTATGTAGATATAATTGCTTACCAGAAAGTAAATGGGATAAATTAAAAATACCAATAATAGTTAAAGGATTTAATAATGAAGGAAGCTTAATTACTTATAAAGCTAGGAATGTAAAAGCACAAATATGGGATAAGATATTGACAATAGAAGAAATTTATAATTATGAACTAACATCAAAAGATATACTTTTAGGAATGCCATTTTTAGATAAACTATACCCACATATAATAACCAGAAACGATTGGTGGTTCACAACACCATGTAAACAAAAAGTAAAAGCAAAAAGAGTTAATAATAAAATAAGAAAGAAAACTGATTGAATAAAAGGAAGTGAAAAAATTACACAAAATTTAGAAAATATAAAAAACGCTGAAGATACAATAGAATTAGTAGTATTCTCGATAAATAAAACAGAAATAACTATATTTTCAATAAATAAGATAGAAATAGTTAAGAAAAAATTAGAACAATTATATAGTGAAGATCCATTAAAAGGATGGGAAAAACATAAAACTACCATAAAAATTGAATTAATAGATAAAAATAGTATAATAACCCAAAAGCCATTAACATATAATTTTGACGATTTAAAAGAATTTAAAATGCATATAGATGAATTATTAGAAAAACAATATATACAAAAAAGTAATAGTAAACATAATAGTCCAGCATTTATAGTAAATAAACATAGTGAACAAAAAAGAGGAAAAAGTAGAATGGTTATTGATTATAGAAATTTAAATGCAAAAACTATAACATATAATTATCCAATACCAAATAAGATATTAAAAATAAGACAAATCCAAGGATATAATTATTTTAGTAAATTCGATTGTAAATCAGGATTTTACCATCTAAAGTTAGAAGAAGAATCTAAAGAATTAACCGCATTTACGGTACCACAAGGATTTTACGAATGGAATGTATTACCCTTTGGATATAAAAATGCACCAGGTAGATATCAACATTTTATGGATAATTATTTTAAACAATTACCTAATTGCATAGTATACATAGATGATATATTATTATATACAAAGACTAAAGAAGAACATATAAAATTATTAGAACAATTTACAGATATAATAGAAAATTCAGGAATAAGTCTAAGTGAAAAGAAAGCCGAAATTATGAAAAACCAGATAGAATTTTTAGGAATACAAATAGATAAAACTGGAGTAAAAATGCAACAACATATAGTACAAAAAAATAATAAATTCGAAAGAAGAATTAGATACAAAAAAGAAATTACAATCATTTTTAGGATTAGTAAACCAAGTAAGAGAATATATTCCAAAATTAGCAGAGAACCTAAAACCACTACAGAAAAAATTAAAAAAGGATATAGAATATAATTATAATGAAGAAGATAAAAAACAAGTTCAAAAAATAAAATTATTTTGCAAGGAATTACCAAAACTACAATTTCCAGATGAAAATAGAAAATTTACATACATAGTAGAAGCAGATGCCAGTGAATATAGTTACGGAGGAGTACTTAAATATAGATATGAAGCAGAAAAAATAGAACATCATTGTAGATACTACTCAGGTACGTTCAACGAAACAGAAATAAAATGGGAAATAAATAGGAAAGAATTATGTTCATTATATAAATGTTTGTTAGCATTTGAGCCATATATTGTATATAACAAATTTATTGTGCGAACAGATAATACACAGGTACGCTGGTGGCTAACAAAGAAAATACAAAATTCAGTTACAACAAAAGAGATTCGGAGACTAGTTTTAAATATATTAAATTTTACATTTATAATAGAAGTAATCAGTACTAATAAAAATGTTATTGCAGATTACATATCAAGACAAAGCTACGCAAACTGAAATGATAGAAGAAAATATACATGAAAAAATACTCAACGCCCTGACTATGCTTTCATTGAAAGTAGACAGTATGGGTACTGAGATAGAAAAGCTAAAGCTAAAGACTAGTGAAGATAATCTGAAGTCTATAGCTATGAATCAGCTAACTCAGCAATGTGCAGAGCTATGTCGATCGGAAGACAATAAAATTCCAGAGCTAGAAGGAGATGTTGGGATACTCCATAAAACCCATAACGTTTATCAATCTACTTCTGCAGGTACAAGCAAAGGAGTTAGAAAAAATATGAACTTAAATAAGCTATTTGACAAGCCATATACACCAAATATACCAAAAGACCCTATGTTTACGCCCCCACAAGTTACCACATATCGAGAAAGCCTAAACCAAGACAAAAAGACATATAACTACACAGCCCGCACATATATAGAAAATATCTACAACGTACAAACTTTCTTAAATAGCAACCCAAAAGCTACAAATACCCAAGAACCAGATACGAACTATATAACCCAGAAATTAACCGGATACAACAAGCTAATTGCCTTACCAAAAACTAAACCAAGCCTAGTTAAAACTTGCTACGAATATGGATTACTTAGTACCGTATATACCACAGACGGAACTGAGATATCTACTATACCCGAGATATATGAAGCATTTACCACATTTAAAAGAATAACCAAAGGTACTTTATTTTTTATAAAAATCTACACGGCACCAGCAGAGATATTATTTGACGAAGTTAAGAAACCTATACAAGTTGTAAAAATAGGAATGACAAGAGATATGATTATACCGCAAGATATTGGTACACAGCCAGAGATACCCAGAATCGAGATACCAAAATTTTATGCGAATAAAAGAGTTATCGGACTATCTACGATTTTACAAGAACTAGCAAATACATATTGTAATCAAAATCCTATATGGAGTTATTATTCAAGAAACCACGTATTGATATATTCAAATTCAAAAGAGCTACGGGAAACAGATATGGAAACTATTAGGCAATGGATAATGACGTTGCTTAAACCAGAAACAGAACCTATCGCCAGAGCTATTAGAGAAAAATTTATTTCAGAGGAATTATTGACCAGATATTGCAAAACTATTGGACACAAATACCCAGACCACAGATGTTCAAAATGTAATGGAGGAGATAATGACGTCCCAGCAGTACAGTTAGAATAAAAGAAGATAAAGACGACAGCTGGAAAGATAAGAACAGAGCAATAATGGAGATATAGCAGATATGACAAAATAGACGGAAGACTTATTTGCAGATATGACATATAGACGGAAGACTTATTTACAAAGTTGTTACGTAAAAGATACCATTAGCTTTGTAGCATTTATTGAACAATTAATGTAAAGAAAAAATTTCAAAGTAGGTTAGGTAAGAAAGACTTTTTCAAGTCTTTTAGTTTCTTTTTTCTTTAGTTTTAAGTTTTTTTTATACGAATGTAAAGACTTTATGTACATTTCTCATTCTATAAATAAGAAATGAGGAAGCATTGCAAAGGCAAGCTTTCCTACATTCAGCAAAAATACTCTCTCCATTCCAATTCAAAAAATATTTAGCCCAGTTAATTAAATATATACACTGCAATGGAAAAAGCTATGGAACAACAAACCTCAGAAATATCAAAGCTACCGGAACAGGTATATCTATTTACGATTATGAATAGCTAAATTCATAATTCCCGACAATCATGATATGATAAAATAAATTCATATTAGTTACTTTATAGTAGAATTATTCGAAAAATAATATGTTAAGAAGTTTATTAGCAAAGTGGAAACGGAGAAAAATCCCAAGGAACTATGCCATCCTAAAGGTGAAACCAATGAGGCAAGAAGCCGTGGCGGGGAGTAACCAAAGTCGAGGCGCTGTTTAAGGAAAAAGTATCCGAATTACCATGCTAGTAGTGACCGAAGAACATGTTATTTAAGAATAATCTAGTATATAGTAATCTGAGATGACTATATTTTATTATGTATATGGTTGAAGGGAATATTTTGAAAAAAGCAATTTTATGATAATGAATGATAATATATCTGATGTCATGGTAGATAAATTTAAGATACTTATTTTGTATGCACTTAGAGATATAGATATTGCAGATATAAGAAAAGTTATATTAGAAAAAACATATGGAAAAAATTATACGGATAGAATAAATTATATACCACACATACCTAACTACTCTTATAAATATTTATTATGTTAAAACTACGTAGGATTTTTAAAGATACTCAAAAAATACAGTTACTAGAAAAACAGATAAAAATAAATATAGACAAATACATGGAAAATAAAAAATATATAAAATCTCTTAATAAAAATATGAAAAAACTACTAAGTCTAAAACAAATAGCTATAAAATATCAATTTTAAAAAATAGCCCATTTAGACTACCTTAGAATTTTAGTCTTATATATACTTAAGGATATAGAAATAATAGATATTAAGAAAATGATATTAGAAGAAGTAATAAACTACGAAATAGAAATGATAAATGCCACAGCACAAATATACGAAGACATTTACCCAGAAGGATATTATTCAGACCAAGATTGTGGATGTTAGAATATATTAGAAAAACTAGAGAAAACCAAGATAATCTAAGTAACGAAATTAATTACAGAAACCGAATTAGAAAAATAATGGAAGATCTAAAAGAAAAGTTAATATGGATAGAAAAAACCTTAGGAAATTTAGAAAAAAGTACATGTAACAGTTTATATAATATAAAAAACTTACTACGAGAAGAACAACACAAAATAATAAATGACATAGAAAATCTAGAATTAGATATACACTACAGTACAGAAAGAATAAGTTATTACACAGAAATTTGTAACTCAGCAGTTACCACAGGATAAAATAATAAACTAAATTAATGAATACATCTCATAAAAAGAATAATTTATTAACACAAAATCTAAGAAATAACCACACACAAAAAAGAATAGATTCATCAGTAATAATAAATCTATTTAGTTATCCGCACCCCCCTACAATATTGTTCTTTTCATATCACAACATCTAAAATAATTACAATTTTATTAGTGATTTTGTTCAGTTGTAATTTTACTATAACATTTATATTTAATATTTCATAATAAATAAATATTTTAATGAGATACAATAAAAAATGATTAATTTTATTATTTCAAAATGAATAAGCTAATTTTTTAATGAATATTTTTTAAAAAAAGTTCCTCGCATTGCGTGACTACTTATACTAATATAATTTATATCATGCCAATGAATCAAGATCATCATGAATAAGTCCTGAAATTCCGTATCTAGTTTATCAATTAAATTTGTTTAAATCTTTTTTCACAATTCTTTTATGATTGCTTTTATCCTTAATTTCCTCGAATTGACGTAAAAGAATATACTAGACAAAGTTCAGTAATAGCTTCTTATGTAGTTTTCATTGAAGTTTATTTTGATACTTCATTTTGAATAAAGTATTAAAGCTTCACTCTAATAATTATATAAGAATAGGGTGAAAATTATTTTTCCTTCTCAATTTTATCATCAAAATCAAATTCTCTTTTCAACTTGAACAATAATCATATTCTTCCCTTTATTTTAAGTGAATTTTTAAAATATCGGTAATACCCTCTCATCATCAACGTTTTTTCCCCCTTTTTTTTCTTATTTCTTTAAAATATTAATATTTTAATTTTAAAAAAAATTATGTAACAAATTTTTCATAAAAATACGAACATTACTTTTTGGGTGAAAAAATGAGAAATATTAATTAAGTCTAGCTAATGATGATCTATAATGAAGTAAATTATAAGCATAATAAAAAATTTATTTTATTAATAATAATTAAAACTCTAATATTTATTTTACAAGTGAAAATAATAAGTAATATTAACTTTATAAATATATTTCAATTCGAAAAATATAAAATAATGAATAAAAATAAGGTCAAAATTTTAAAGATTATATTTATTTAGATTTTAAATTATAATTTATGTGATACTCTATTACTGACAACCATAACTTATTTAATTATACTTACAACATACAATACTCGTTTCTCATCACTTGACGCTCATACTTAAAATAGTTATTTTAATTTACTTGTCCAATTTATGAATTAAGAGAATTGTATTACATTTTTTTCTTTTTATCCTTGATATTAAATGATTATATAAAGTAGTAGTATAGACAAATTGAAACTTTTAAAATATTATTAATAAGGTTAATTCAGTAAAATACACCTCTAAATAAAATTTTCTCAAAGATTGTTTCATGTCAACAAAAGTCAAGTAATATGAAATGAATGTAGCAAGAGAAAGATGAAACACAATAAAATATATACACATGCATGCATGTACATACATATACACACTTAGATGTGGCTTGATTGAGAATAATTTATCCAGAAATAAGGTGTACCAGCATGTATATGTGATAACTTATTTCATTACCGTGGTATAAATGATCGGATAAATAATTTTGATACTAACTAATACCTCTAACCAAATGTGGGGTAAAATAATCTTAAATTTTATCCCCAAATTATTATACCTTATACTCCACACCAAACAACCCTTTAATACACATTGAAATGCTGATCTTAAAAAATAACATTAAATTTTATGACAAATTCATAAAAAATATCTTTTTTACTTATAACGGTTTTAAATTTAAATAAAATTCTATAAATGCCTGGGTTAAAAGATATATATTATATATAAGATAAAGAGGTGCAATTTTTTTTTAAAATTATTTATTTTTAAAAAGTGAAGTGTTTGGTAAAATTTTTGAGAGAAAATAAGGGCCCGTTTGGCCATGGATATTTTTTTTTTTCGGAGAATTTTTTTGGAGTTAAAAATTATGGTGTTTGGCCATGAAACTTTGAAAAACACAAAGCTCAATCTTTAAATTTTTACACAAACCCCTCTTATTAACTAAATTTCGTAATTTTTTTAAAAAGATCAAATTCAATAAAATAATTAATTCAAGTGAAAATAATTAAGAATTTTCATCAACAAATTTAAGAATATATAAAATATATTTATATCTATCAATCATATTTATTAAAATATATTTTTCTCTATTTAATCGATTATGGATAGATAAACTTATTTAGCTCGTGCTTGGGATATTTTTATTCAAATTTTAGAAGAATAACAATCATAATAATTAGTTTGTTGTTAATTATTTTATCAATTGAAGACATATAAATTATTTTCTCAACATTTGGTTGTATGTTAGTAGGTAAATTAGTAGTTGGGTGATTTTGATCATTTTTAAAAGTTGAGGGCATAAAATCATATTTAAAAAAGATTTTTCAAATGTTTAAAAAAAAAAATTCAAAAAGACATGGTCAAACACAACTCCAACTCTAACTTCATCTTCAACTCCAACTCCAACTCCAGAAAAAAGTAATTTTCATGGCCAAACGGCTACTAAGTGTTTTTGGTGAGTAGTAGAAGCTATTTTTCAGAAGTTAAAAAAAATGTAGTTTCTTTCTAAAATTACTTATTTGCATAGTATTTTAAAAAACAAATACACTTAAAAGCGCTTTAATGAAGTTTAATTAAACAATAATTAATGCTCAAAAACATTTTTAAAATTTATTGTCAAGCAAAAATCGTTTTTCATTAAAAGTGCTTTTTTGAAATGTACTTTTGAATACACACTTTTTAAAATAAGCTGATTATAAAAGTTTGATCAAATAGACATAATTGAGAATATTATAAGTATAAATAACACAAATATCAACCCTTTTATAACTAATTACACCCTATCCCATTTTTCTTAAATTCTTTACTCTCTCTCCCTTTTTAATATACGTAAGTTATGATTAATATACATATAATCCTATGTATATCTGATAATGTTTCTGGCGTAAAAAAAAAATAACGGATTCCTTCCTTTAAGAACGCTTTTAAGTCAATAAATTAATTTAGCGGATTAATACCTTTCTTAAATTATGTAACAACTTCTGATTTTGAAATTTTAAATTAGTCAAATACATTAAAAAAAATCTCATACAAAATTCACACACACAGAAAAAAAATCACTGATTTTGTTGATCCTGTTAAAGAAAAAAAATTTCTTCGATTTCAAGAAAACAAATAATAAGAAATTCACACACAAAAAAAAGGTCCAATAACTGTTTATGTTGATAGTTTTGAAGAAACAAATTAGAAGTCAACTTCAAGAAGATGAATATTGCTATCTTTTTGAGGTACGCTGATCAGTGGAGAACAGAAATAGAATATGTAAATTATAAAAGCGAAGGAATAGTTGTTGCGGAATTAATAAGTTACTTGAAGTTGATTTCGTCAATCGCTATCGAATTAAACATTGATGAAGTGCGAAAAAATAATGATGTACGTTATGTAGTCGATGATAATGCTTCACCTTTTCATACCCGTAATGACAATGGAGTACGGTTGTGTGTGGAGTTGAAGAAAGCGCAATCCGCATCCGTGATGTATCTGTTGTGCATATCAATAATTGATAAGTCTTCCGATGAGATACAGTTTGATAGAGATACATGAGTTGTTATTTGCTTGGAGGGTGTTGAATAAAACGCTATGGCTTTTGGAGTTGCAAGGCCGCATAATCAATATGCATTGTATGTTTCGGAATTCAAGGTTGATAATCTTATTTGTGATAGCAAGAGTATTGATGTGAAGGTGAAACAGATGTATAAGGATAAAAAGACGCTCGTTTTTGTGATGTCAAAGTATGTTGTGACACATGAATTCAATTTCAGAGCCAAACGTTCCGATAAAAAATGATAATACATTTATTTTGTTATGTTAGAAATATTTTTTGGTAAACTGTATAGATTATGTTATGTTAGTTATGTTGTATTTTTCTTATGGTTTGAAATTGTTATGAACTGAATTGAAAAATTAATTGCAACTTTTTGTCACAAGAAGTGATTGATTGTAAGTTTACGTAAACATTCTATATTGTTTGTTTATGTTAATGTGGTGTTGTAGTAGCAGAACAATCGAAAAAAGAATGTGTAGAAGCTAATGTAATGTTTAAAGTGTAACATATACATAATATTTCGTATGTATATGTTTTTTTGTATAATCATTTTAAACATATGAGAGAATTTATATGCATAATCATTTTTTTAATTTTAACTGATAACATATAAAAAATATATTTTTTATAATTGTGGCATAAAATCAATGTTATTCTGTCCTATGGTATATAAAAGTGTTTACATCTATAAAAAATTAGGTGTGTTGTATATCTTTTTTTTTATGATTTTGTTAAAGTATCTCTGATTAGTAATATTAAAATGTTATGAACATACACAGAAACTTATTATAGTATATGTTAAAGCATATTGCAGCTATTTCCTCCGATGTCATAATGAGGATCGTAAATGAATGTTGGAAGCATCTAGCTATAGAAAAATAAATGTTTTTATCATTAGGAGATTTAATCCAGAACATTCATGTCGTTTGAGTAATAGGGTTCTGAGGAATATTATAGCGACTAGTGCTTTTGTGTGTGAATTTGCGACTCCTAAATTAGTTAACCATAAAAAAAGTACACACCGGGAGACATCATGGAAGAAATGAAAGTTTTATATGGTGTTGATATAAACTGTATGAAGGCATGGCATGAAAAGGAGTGCGCCATAGCGATGCTTAGGGGTAGTCTGGCTGATGGGTATAGACAGATGCCGAGATATATGTATATGTTGAATAATGTCTATCCAAATTCACACATTGCAATGCATAAGTCTTGGGATGATCAATTTGTGTATCTTTTTATAGCGTTGCATCCAATGATAAGGAATTTTGAGTGTTGTAGACTCGTTGTAGTTGGTGATGGTGCGCATTTAAGTGGACCATATCAAGGGACTTTCCTGTTAGCAAGTACACTCGACGGTACAGGTATGGTATTTTTCATTTATATTTGTTTAGACTTTGTATTTCATTGTAAAATATATGTTGCTGTATAACAAATTAGTTTTGACAACTTATCAATATTAATATAGTTTATACGTAAATTAGGATGTATTTTACCGCTTGCGTGCGGAGTTATAGATACGAAAAATGACTGCTCATGATCATGATTTTTCAACCAATTCAAAGCTGCTTTTGGAGAACGTGACAACATGTGTGTTGTCTCTGATCATAATGAAAGTATCATCAAAGCAGTTAGTGTTGTATATCCAAATGTCCCACACATTGCATGCATTTGACATCTCTGAAAAAATGTTTGTGGTTACTTTTGAAAAAGCAAAGAAAGTATTAGTGATTTATATTATTCAATGGCCAAGGCTTATCAAAAAGAGAATTTTGATTACCTAATGACAAAGATTGAAAAAGCTGATTCGAGAGTGAAAAAATATCTACAAGAAGCTGGATATGAAAAGTAGAGTAGGTGTCATTCACCGATAAACAGAGGTCCGATGATGACTTCGAATATAGCTGAGTGTATTAATGGGTGTTTGGTGGAGGCCAGAGAATTGCCAATATATAGATTCTTAGAAGAGGTGCGAATGTTATTTAGATCTTGAAACAGTAAAAACAGTGAGATAGCTTCAAATACAAATACTATTTTGGATCGTAGATTTGATGAAATCTTAACTCTCAATGGACTGAAACTGTTGAGGATGACGGTATGTATCAATTTTTGTGAGTTTTTACCATGCAATTATATGTATTGTTATATTCACATTAAACATTATTTTTTCCAAAAAGAAATAAAAATTACAGATAAAGTTCAATGTATGTATTTTTTATTCTCTTCAGGTTAAGGCGTCCTCACCGTATATATATTCTGTTTATGAATCTGGACGAAGATACATTGTCGACCTTGAAAGTAAGTCATGCAACTGTGGGAGGTTTCAAATGGATTAAATACCTTGTGCTCACGTTATTTTCGTATTGAAGTCTAAACATGTAAAGAAATTTGGTCCATATTGTTCTGAATACTACAAACCAGCTACTTTGGTGAAGTCTTATGAAGTTTCAATTATTCTGATGCCAGATAAGACAGATTGGAATGTTCCTAATAGTGTAGCTGAGGAAGAAGTGCTGCCCCCCATATTCAAAAGATTTTCAAAAAGACCAAAGGAAGGGCGGAAGAAAAAACCTAGCGAAACACTTTCATCAAGCACAAATCGTTACGAGCGTTGCAGACATGAAGGACACAATAGGCGTTCTTGCAATTTCTTCCCAAAAGAGAATTAAGTTTTTGTTTCTGTTGACTCTTGAAGATTAATCACTCGATTATCGTTTTCATTTTTTTAGAAATGACGTCAGTAAACAGTATTTGTTTGCTAATTTAACATTGAAATAATTAAGAGTTTTGTTCAGTTTATGCTTGATTTTGATGAATTTTTCGCTCAAATTTTTTTGTGTATTTGTTTACTGGTATTAATTATTTTTATTTTCTTGTAAGTATTTATTTGCTAAGTTAATCGCATCAATTATCAGATTTAGTTTGATATTTCAAAATTCAAAATAGCAAAAAGTAAGTTAAGTATTTGTTTGCTGAGTTAAAGACATCAATGATCTGATTTAATTTATCATTTTTTGCTCATATTTTTTTGTGTATATATTTTTATTTATTGATAAATATGTCTTATTAATGACAAACAAATCATATCTAAATGCATATAGCTTATAAGACTGTATATATGATAAAAGTTATTTAGATGTATATGTAAATTTTGAGTTTATAGTGATTATATAGGTATTTACTAAATGTGATAAAATATTGTATGTATATGTGTAGATATACGTGGAATCATTTTTTTTGTGTGTAAAATGAATAACTCAAAAATATGAAAACAAAAAGATCTTTATATACATGTTACATATGAATGATTCGAGTTATAAAATTATAATGAGTGATGTTGAATAAAATACTATGAATATTCTGACATTTATAAGATTATTAAGACTAAATACAGTGTAGTTGACATGTAAATGCATTTTAAAAGGTATATTCAGGCATAAGAATTAAGGTATAAACAATATGTATATGTTGACATATACACACATTCAAGAAGAAAAAAGAAAATATACTAAGTTGTTATGTATTGAAATGAAGAAATATGTTTTGTAGAATAGAGTGTTGTGTATATTACTATATACACACTCAATCAAGAAGTTAATTTCATTTAGTCTTTATAAACATAAGATAACAATTATACACACAATAAATAATACAATAGTTTAATAATGCAATAAGCCTATAATAGACATATGACATAATCGGTATACAATTTGTATATGTATATGTAGACATACATATTTAAAAGAATAAAAACAGAAACATAAATGCTATGTTATTTGTATAAAGGAATGTGTTTTGTAAGCATTTGATTATCAGTATCATTTAGTACCCAATTCTAACTGTGGTCATTTCATCAGTAATTGAATGTTTTGTTGGCCTTGGTCTTGGAGGGTCTTCATTCTTACTGACATAATTCTTTTTTGCTTTCCGAAGATCATAATTTTGAAGGAGAGATGTGTATCGCATATGATGATATGCCGCTTCAAAATCAACTGATGGAACTGAAATTCCTTCGCTTATGTATTCTGCATATCCAGCAACAAAAACTCTGCAATTTCTGTCGCGAAAAAAATAAATACGTCATAACTATAACACATTGTAAATAAGATTTAAGAAAATATTAAGTACATATTACTTACAGACTATCACAATCTTGTTGAGTAATATTTTGCACATACTCAACCTCAAATGGATTGGTATTAGTAACTGCATCGTATCACTCAGTTTATCCCTATATGCATCAAGGTTTAGCCAATCTGTAGGGATATTTGTTCAAAAAATTCACTACCAGACAAGAAGGTTGGGAGCATCATAGTCAACTTGTGAATCTCGAGGGATGCGTCCATATTCTTTAGGTTGGACAATGAATCAACGCGTACACGTCTATCCTTTAGAGCTATAACAGCTAACACCCAGTGAAAATTCTGATTGCAGTTGATTGGAACATACACCTCATCAACAAGGTGTCATGGCAACTCAGCTGGAATGGAAAATTCCTTGATTATATTGTTTACTGCATTTTCATTGTCGGCCACAACTACAGACTCAGCATAATTCTATTGAGTAGAAAGTACCGTGTCTGAATCATTAGGATAATATCTACGATACGTCTTCTCAGCATAGTTCTTGAAAAAGTAGTTTGTTGTGGTAAATCAATATTTTTGATCAGTCCGTAATTTTAATTTCCTGCCCAAGTGATAAAATATCACATCATATGCTACAAAATTAAAATACAAAGAAGAGGCATTATTTTGATGTATATTGTGAACATATTTATATGTATACAAATAGTAATAATAGTTAAAAAAAAAAACATAAATATGGAGTTAATATATATAACTTGCAGACAGTTACGATAAAACATTTCAATCTGCACATACATATAATGAATCTGCACATACATATAGTTATTCATTGCAATTCTGCACATATATATAGTGAATTCTACATATACAAAGAATGCGAAGGAATATTTTTTATCTGATATTTCATACCCTATTGAAAATGAAGAACACATAATATGTGAGCCTATATGGTTAAAACATATTATGTACATTACAACTAGTAATTGCATTGCACATCTAACATCTAATACATAGACGAATATATGGACAATACATAAAAAATGATGAATATAAACAAGACATTTCATTACACATTTAACAATATATATGAGTCATGTATTTGTTAGAAATATACATAGGTATTGTTCATAACTTAACCAGATGGTAACATATGTATATATATTTAATATACAAATGTTATATGTATATGTACATAACAATACACAACATAACAAATAAATATAAGTCTTATATATATGTTCTTCACATACATATGTAACATTTCTTACCTGAAAAAAACTATACAAAACAAAAAATAACTCATATATAAATATGATTTACATATAGATATTTAAATATTCAACGTATCAAAACATAGTACTCAAAACACACATAATAAAATTTATTTATATGTTCAACAACATTGAAAGAACAATGTATGTGTAGAACATATACATACTTACTAATACATACAAGCATTAACCGCATATGTATATGAACTATAAATATCAATGTTTTCAAACTGTAACACATTTTTTATAATTGTAATATGAATTAGATTCCAGTATATGTATGTATATATGAAATTTTTAAAAAGGTAATATTCAAATTAAAAATACCTCATCATTCCAGTATGAATTTTTCTGCGACATCAAGTAAAATCAATTTTTAGAACGAGCATGAGCAACAACAAAATTATATTGCTGAACTCCAAGAGAAGATGTTTTTTCTTTGTAGTGGTTATCATTCATTTTTCTATAAAATGTTGAGTAACTGTATTAAGAAAAATGTGTAAATTGTACATGCATATTCACAAAAAAATATATATCTATATTGTTAGAAGTCACTTTTTGAAATGAAACTTCAAATGACCCTCAAGAACCTATTTCTTGTACTCTTCAATGACAAAATTTGGCATATCGTCAGATATTTCATAATCTTCAAATGTAAATTTTTATTTGAAATTTGTGCTTTCATCCTCTAGGGCCTTTGAACTACATGCAAAATTTGTCGTGTATGGTGATGTGAAAATCCTGGACCTAGTCTTAATTATTTTAGCAGGGAATTTTGTAACTAGATGAGCCGCAACAACTGAATCAGGATAATGTGATGGAATCTGACTATCAGATACCGAATGTAAGTTAATTATTTCATTCATCGATTTAACAACTTCAAGCGGAATATCATCTACCGGTGCTGCCAAACCTTGCATTATAGCATCTACTTCAATTGAGCAGATTCTGAAATGGTACTCAAGTATTCATCCTATATAGGTAAATTAAATGTATTTAATGTAAGTTTTGTTTAAACATGTTAGTAAAAAAAAAAATATTTGACTATAAAATTTGACACTAAAATTATGAAAAAAAACACTTTATGTATTTACTGAATGATCTTTATGGATATACTCAGATCTTTATGGATATACTCAGTCATATGTGTTTCTACTTTAGAGTAATCCAAATTCTAATTTACAACAACATCGACAAGAGCATTCCATGTGGCAGTTCCAATATCCTCCAATTTCTGATTCACCATTTCTTCGACAAAAGCATTTAATGTGAAAGTTTCAATATCCGCATTAAATCCTTCAAAATCCTGATATATATTAAAAAACATATACAAAACTAAATAAGTGTATTTTTATAAAATAATAACTTTTATACTATGAGATATATCCAACCTCAAAAGATTTTTATACATTGTTGTGGATTCCTTCAATAATAGCATCATTTGTTATATTATCAGCAAATTCTGTGTGTAATAATTTATTACTGTTTCTGAGAATCAAAAATATTTAAAATGTGTATCGAATGTTTATGATGATGTTTTCTTTTTTGATGCATTAACTCTGTATATTATAAACATATACGTATGACAAATGACATATACAAACTAATGACAAATATAACTATCCAGAACATCAGTCATTATACACAAGAAACTAATTTAATATCTTATTTTAATTTTTTCTTTAATACAAAATATGAAACTAACTATGTGAAACTGTCTTTTTATAAAAAAATACCTTTTTTTTTTATTTTATTCCTCTGTTGGAAAGAATTTTATATCAACCTGCTCTTTTGATGGAACATGTTCCTGTTGAAATCCTTTCACATCAGATCTTGTTGATGCTGTAGATATTGTTTGAAAAAATACAATAAATAATTCATTATTGTTAAATAAGTTATAAATATGTACTATACAGTACTATATGTTGTGAACTATACACAAAATATTTGTGTTATTTATAAAATATTAACTACATAGTTATGTATGAAAAATTAATATACATAACACTGTTATGTATATTAAAAAATATATATATAACTTTGTTATTTAAATTGTTTAATGTACAAAACATAAATGAAATATATTTGAATATATACATGACTGTGTGTGTATAAATTTTGTAATATCAATATCTCACTTTGGGAAATATCATTTTGTAAAAAATATCATTTTTTTTATCTTTCGAACTAGTGACGATATCCCTGTCTTCGAAATTGTCTAGTGATGGTACACCCCACGTTATAAACCCTCCAAGTTCATCATCCTTATGACATTAGGATTACATATGTGTAAGAACAACATCAACGTAGAAAAATAAAAAGATACATAATTATAAAACATATCATTTTTGCATTGTCTGCATTTGTTGAAAAAAAATTCGGATGAACAACCTGCTTTTTTGATGGAACATCTTTCATTTGTAAACATTGCACATCTTGATCTTGTTGATCCTGTTGCTGTTTTATGAAAAAAAGAATGTAAAAAAAATACTTGCAATGAATGATGTCTTTTATGCCCAAATATTTGATAAAGGTATAATATGTAAAGTAATAAATCTAATATTGAATTCATTCAACATAGATAATTGATTATGTATGAATGAGTTAGAAATGTTGATAAGATGGTCTTGTATGATGGATACTATAGACCACTTACTTATGTATATTATAAATATACATTACAAAGTTATGTATATAAACTAATACATAACAAAGTTATGTATATTGAACAATATACATAATTTAGATGTACAAAACATAGATAAAATATATTTGGATATATAAATAACTCTGTGTGTGTATATTAGGTATATTTAGATATATACATAACTGAGTGTGTGTATTTTGTAACATCCATAACCATATCGTATTAACATTTGAAGTTTGATTAATCAACAACTTGTTTATGTACAATTAAGTATTCTATCTTAGTGTATATCAATATTATAGAAAATTATGGTGTATATCAAAAATGATAATGACACGAATATAATTCAATAGTTAAATACAAAAATCATTAATTGAAAAAAGTAAAATTAATTAAATTTACCTTTTCATGAGTGTGTTTGATGTGTTTCAGCATGCTCATTAGTTCAGTGTGTTGTTTATTTCTTTTGTCATTTGATTCTTCATGTTGTTTAACCATTACTTTGTGAAGGAAGGTGAATTTTTGGTCAATCTGTAAATAAAAAGACAACAAATTTGATAACGTTTCTACAATTTAATTGTACATAGAGTTTACTATATGCAGAAACTTACATAAGACTTTAAGAAGAACTTCAACTCATTCCACTTTTGATCAGAACTGTCCTGATGACCTGACTTGCCAGATGATGATGGAGTTAGCATTTGTGCGTCAACACGCTCTTAATCAGAAGTTCGTAATTGATCTATTGGCATATTTTTTCTTGAAACAGGCGATGGTGTTTTCTCACTATCTGGCATAGGAACAGTTATAGTATCAAATCGGACTGTCCTCCTCTTCTTCGCAGGTTGCGATGCTGATATATCAGTAATTTAACCTGTCTTTCTTAGGATTTCAGGTGGTGGGACAGTATTGAAATTCTCAAAACCTTAATGGTCCATGTCCGATTGAGTATGTATGTCACAACGTGTCTTTTACCATAACAATCTGGATAAGTATCATGTGAGAAGGCAGATTCATAATCATTTAATTCAACGCCTTCGATCATTGGCAAATCAAGTCTTTGTACTTCTTCATGAGTTAGCCATAAATTAGTGTACACAAACTATTAAGCATAAAAAATGGCTACATTAAGATTCACCGAAAAGTCAGCAGAGTGAAATAAAAATTTTAACTTGAAATGTAGTACTAAATGTTTACTTTGCTGAACATACCGGCCATGAACTTCTCATACTTGACCTTAATCCCAACTACCTTCCAGTTAAAAATCCTTAGAATTACATTACCGACACGCTCAACTATAGTATTGTCTACCTCAGAACAACATTAATACATCCAAACATTCAAAACATGAGGCATTTCCCCAATAAAGTATAATTGTTTCTCAACAAGAAAATCTTGTCTCTATGTTGCAATCAGCTTTTGAAAAAAAAACCTTTCCCTATGAAAATTGTTCATATCTGCCATCCTCCACCATCACAAAGTCTGATATGCTAATAGCAGCATCACGTATTTGTAAAAACAAAAGGTATGAATAAAGTATAGGATGAACATGTTCAAAGCATCGGTGTTGTTGTCAAAATTTTTCGCCTTGAATCATTGTACAAAAATATATTTTTGACAGTATTTTTTAAACTTGGGAAATACTTCGCCATTAATACGAACTTAGATGAATGAGTATACAGGTGTTCCTCAATGTTCCTAGTACATTTAAGTCCAGATATTAAAGCAAACTCAGAAATAGTAAACTTCAGAATGGTTTCCTGCACGTAAACGTGAATTTCATCCGAATTTTCTTGCTCTAACTCAAGCATAAGTATACATTTGGAAATCTGACCCTGAAAATTACACTGAGGCATGTCTAGAAAGGACCCAAAGATTGTTTGACGAAAAAGATTTAAGCTTTTTCACCACTACAATTCTTTATATCTGAACCAAATACACGGTTGCAATAACTATCGAAATGTAAAGAATGCGAAGGAATATTTTTTATCCGATATTTTATACCCTATTGAAAATGAAGAACACATAATATGTGAGCCTATATGGTCAAAACATATACTGTACATAACAACTAGTCATTTCATTACACATCTAACACATGAACGAATATATGGACAATACATAAAAATGATGAATATAAACAAGGCATTTAATTACACATATAACAACATATATATGACATGTATGTGTTAGAAATATACATAGGTACTATTCATAACCTTAAACACATGGTAACATTTGTATATCTACTAAATATACATATGTTAGATGTATATGTACACAACAATACACAAGAAAATAAAAAAATACAACTTTTTTGTATATGTTTTACACGTATAAATGTAATATTCCTTACCTCAAAAACAGTATACACAACAAAAAATAATTCATATATAAATATGATTTACATATACAAATATAAATATTCAATGCATCAAAACACAATACACAAAACACACATAATAGAATTTATGTATATGTTCAACAACATAAAAAGAATAATGTATGTTTATAACACATATATACTTACTAATAGATACAAGCACTAACCACATATGTACATGAACTATAAATATCAAGGTATTCAAACCAATAGCATCAACAAAAATGTATATGCAGAATATATACACAGAGTAATTTTGTATTTGCACATTCAATTTCCACACTTAACTTCATAACCCTAATAAACAATCACAACAATTAAATATTATTTTCAAAAAAAATAATATACCAACAACAAAAAATATTATAAAAGAAGAAATACCTTCGATAAACGAGGCCGATCATTGTCCTTTTTTTTCAATTTTTTTGATGATTATTTAATTTATTTTTTTAACTTTGAATCCTCGTTATCAAAAAATACGGAAACAAAATCAACTAGCGAATTTGTTGTCTCGTTATTATCTAACTGAGTTAATCCTAAACTAAACGAAGGAGAATTCTCCATTAACTAAGTACTAAGTTGCTACTTTATTATTTCAAATAGATGATTTTTTTAAAAAAAATAATAAAAATGCAGATAATTAAACTATAATTTGATAAAGTAGAAATCCATAAAATTAGTTAATCAAAACATGCAACAAAATCTTGTTTGAAAATTCTAAAAAATTTCAACTATGTAATGATTTTTTTTTTAAAACAATACTTAAAAATTAAACATTTAGAATGTTAAAAGAAGATTCAGTTGAAATTGAAGAAGATTAAGTTGAAATTGAATACCCTTGACTAGGAGTTGGACAGATACACGATTGATTTCAAACTTGAAAACTGTCGCTTGATTGTAGCCGTACTTTTGGGGGAGAAACAGCGAACGTAAAAAGGGGGTTTAGCCGTACTTTGAGGGAAGATTTGGTAAAAGTAAAAAAGGGTTTGTATGTATATGTAATTTATGAGAGAGAAATTAAAAAAACAGTATAGATATAATATGTTTAGGGATATGGGATATTTTGTAATAAATGAAATATAACATGTGGGTTTATGTAATTTTTAGATATTATAAAAGATATTGTTAACTATAGACACCATAAATGAATCTCTAATGTAAAAAAATTTTAAATTTAACATTTTTAACCGTTTGGGTTAAACATGTTATACAAAGGCGGATTTAGGGGGGTAATGTGAGGATTTCTGAAAATCCAACAGCTTTCGTACGGATCTTGTATTTATATTGAGAAATTTTGTAAATTTATAAAATTTATAAGTTGGAAACACAATCATGTGTGCTATTAGTCTAGTGACAAAGAAAATGTCAATTAAAGCACTGATACCCTTTCGGTTGTGGGTTCTCTAACCCAATTAGTTGCTTTTTTTGAATTTTTTTTTGCACAAAAAATCCACAGATTTAAAATTCTAGATTCGCCTCTGACGTTATATATAACATGTAACATGACAAACTTGCCTTAACTTATATAAAAAAAATGTTTCTACGTTTGCGATGTGATCCCAAGCATTATAGACAGGATCATCATGAATGGATCCTGGAATTTCATATTCTGAAAGTGATTAAGGGTACCAATAATCATTGTCTTTGTTTAGTCTCCTTTTTGTAGTCAAACGAATTAGATGAATTAAATTTTTAATCCTTCTTCATAATTTTTCTCACGATTATTTTTGTCCTTGAATTTCTAGGAATTGATGTTAAAGAAAACTCTAATTGTTCAGTAATAACTTTAACTTTTTTGGTGCTGTCAATTCCTTGCACTGTTTTTTCTTTAGATTTATTTTGACACTTGGCCATGAATAAACTAAGCAAAAAATTTAAAATTTTTTTCGATAAATTTTCAATAATATGATTAGTGGTCTTGGAACGCTTTTTATAAACCTGATAATTCTAATATTACATGGAGAAGGATTTTGATTTTCCATTAATTGAGACGCCCAAATAATCGGCAAATCCTTTTGACATAGGAAAAGAAAAAGTGGGAGAATTTTTTTTGAATATCACAATCCTTATAAGAATAGGAAAGAGAATATAAATAATACGCAACTAGTTTAACATTAGAAACTGTACCAAATATTTATGCAAAGTCGGTTCCGAGCCTATATCCATAAAATATTATACAATTGAATTTAAATAAAGTATTTTCTTTCGTCTTAAATTATCTTGTCGTGTTTGAGAGTGTTGCCACCTTAATAAGCCTTGAAACGCGCGATTCAAATTAATCGGTGCTCCAATATAGACACCGAATACCCAGATGAAAAAAAAAATCTTATCGCATTACTTTTTCACACATTTCTTAAAAATTATTAACTGGGAGAGTTTTGTTTGTTACTATTTTACCTTAAAATTTAATATTTCTTTATTAAATACTTATTACATTAAGATGTTTATATTTTTAAAAATAATTACTATTAAGAATAAAATGTAAAAACATAATTAATTTTATTTCAAAAATTTTAAAATAATAAATAATTTGAGATAATTATTTTTAGAAATTATAATAAATAATTTCAGATCAGAGAGAGTATAATTTATAGCATGTGATTAGGTGAACACTTCAAGGCTATACCATGGCTTAGGGAGGAAGTAAGCATGGGATTAAACTTAAAGAGTACTTTGAGTTCTCGCACTAATATATATATATAGAGAGGGAGGAGACTAATAACTATGCTTATGCGGTATGTCTCTTAGGTCAAGAAAAATATATTTTTTTTTCTCCTTTTTAAAATTTTTTCCTTCATTATATTATTTTATTAATTAATTTGTTTATTAATTAAAAAATTATATCATATTTATTATACCTAATGATAGCTCACAAGTTATAAAAAAATCTCTATCTATTTATATTCTCACTTAATAACATATCTTTTCAATTTTTTTTTACCTATTCTTAGGACTTGATCAATCTATAAATAACAATAATCTATAGAATTGTTGGATATTCATTTCCATTTCTCTTTCTTTTTCTATTAGTATATAACTTTTTCTCCATTTCAATTTTTTTCACATTATTTTCATTAATCATGTGTTCAAAAATTAAAAGAGGGGACATTGAAAATACAATTTGCAATATGGCTACTATGATGAAGAGCATAGACATATTATTCAAAATTTCTTCTTGTGTCATAAGAATCAAACACAAGTTCAATGGCGGCATAAGATTCATCAAAGATAAAATAGCCAAATTAGTTTCGAATAAGTTCATTGTCAAGATGAAGATGATCTATAATGTATCAAGAGAGATGGTTAGATTAGTTTACAAAAGTAGAAATTTTCGAATAATTTATTAATAAATATAGATGTCATTATTATTGCTTATTTTAGTATTTTTAATTAACTATGCCACCAAATACAAGACATGTACTCTTCAATAATAAGATTTGATTACAAAGTTTCACACTTTGTGTATACTATTATTTTATTGCTACATAAAACTTAATTATTATATAAACATTTATCTTTAAATGTACAATCTTTATTTATATATAATTAATCTATTATAAGATGATGCATATAATTATTTGATTAAATTTTTTTTGTTTTGTTTTTTGCCTCTTTTTCTATGTTTTTTTTTTTAAAAGATTGTCTGAAGAAATTTTATTCTATTTAATTTGTGCTTCATTGCAAATTTCAAAAACTACTTTGTTAATTCTGTTAATTACACCTCATCTTTTCCTCTTCTCTTTATTAATCCTTTTAATAATAATTTTTTATAATCATAATGATAATTATCTTAACAATAATTTTTTATCGTCATATATTTAAGGTAAAAGAAAGAGAAAGAGGGAAGAAAGATTCCTACCAATGGATTTTATGAATTTATGACAAACAAGTTTAATATTGTACTTTTCTTATTTTATTTTTGGTTTCATTTAAAATATTTTTCAGATATAGATTTTAAATAAAATAAAAGTTATGAAAGTATTAACAAATTAAAGTTAAGTACTTATAAATATCTATAAATAAGGTGATGTAGCCTTTTTTTTTATCACCTAAAAAATCATATATTTAATTTACGGCACATCTTTTATTATGCATATTGCCATTTGTCGGTAATGAAAACAATTTCAATAATATTATTTCTTGCACTAATTAGATGAGACTCTTAACTCTTAATAGGTTTAAAGTTCCCCAATCACTTGAAGATTACTCCAATAGAATTTCTTGAAACTTATAATCTTTTTTTTTTTTTTCCTTTTTTTCTTTGTGGGTGTCTATCTTCATTTTACTAAATAATAATAATAATAGAATATTCTACTAATAACTAATTGAATTAAAAAATACACCAGCTTAACACATGTAATTAAGTAAAAAGTATTGTAACCATTGAGATTTGTGATAATTCAGCTAATGAAAATTTAGATTACAACAATAACTATTGTGATAACTCACTAATAAGAACATAAGTTACAACTCTAGATTACAAAAAAATAGTAATGGTTTATTAAAATTGCAAATGTTGAAATAAAATAATGAGCAGTAATACTAATTATTTTTTTCTTCATAATTCATCTTTCTTCCCTTTGAAATTGCAAAGATTGAATTGATAGTTCTGAATTCTTTTGATTTTTCTTTTTGGTTATTAGTTCATTACTTTGATTGAGATTACTATCAAATTTCAATCTCAATTATGACATTCAACAAAACTATATTCACTTAATTTTTATTATTGATAAAGAAATTTGAATATTCAAGATTTATTTTTAGTATTAAAGATATATGTTTATTTTATCTTATGAAAGAAAATTAAAAAAGATTTTGAATGTCATAAAAAAATAAATTTAATGAGTATGCGATTTTTCTTTCTCCCTCATCTCTATGGTAACTTCTTTCTTGAATTAATATTTTAACGGTTGAAAGTTAAGGCTAGAGCTGTCAATACGGGTTGACCCAACCCATTTGGGCTAGTCCATACGGGCTTTGAGTTTGACGAGTCAAGTCGGATTGGCCCATTTAAATGACGGGTCAAAAAGCATCAATCCTACGCTATTACCCTCTGGGCTGCGGGCCTCACGGGCCAACCCATTTTTTAAAAATAATATTTTATAATTTAATTTTGCACTGTTAATAAACATAAATAGTTATCACACAATAACACATAGTATTAATGTTTGTTAATCAAAAGGGAGTCAGAGCTCGAATCACCCAAAGTAGGAAGAAAATGAAGAGGTGGCACTACTCAATTGAAAATATCACGGTTGAAAGTCGATGGGGCGTTGAGGGAGATATAGTGAAGGGGAGGCAACTAGCTGAACTAATGAAATTAGGAAAGTGAAGAGTACAATGTACTCTTTATGTTTTAGTAGTTGATATTTAATTATTTTACTATTTATTAGATAGGAAAGTAGGAAACTTTTTAGTTTTCATTTTCTTTGTTAATGGAACCGGTCAATGGTCATCATTGGACTTGATTGTTTTTTAACTCTTTTATTATTTTTCAGTATTTTATTTTTAAATTATTTATTATTTGACTGACGGACCGGCCCATAGGCTAGCCCAACCCACATTCCTCAAGCCCTACGGACCATGGGCTTATCCGGACCGGGCTAAAAAACCCTGTTCTTAAATGAGCTGCAAAAATTGAAGTCCACCCCATCAAATTACAGGCCGGGCCGAGCTGGCCCACCGGGCCTTGGCCCATATTGACGGCTCTAGTTAAGGCATATCAATTATTATATGTATTTAACTATCCAAAAGAGATTAAAATATTTTACATGAAAGCACATTAATATTTTCAGGTCAAAAAAGACCTTAAATATGTTTAACTTTTAAATTTAATTAGATACTAAAAAAATTAAATCATAAATTTAACGAATCTTTCATGACCTCATGAGGCAGGACAATTTCATAACTGCGCGAAGCGTGGCTAACTTCTCTAGTAATAAACTAAAGGGGATATCGCTATATTTAATAACTGAAAAGGGAAAAGCTTAAAAAATAACAAAAAGACACATTAATATCATAATTTTGAATTGTCTTTTTGAGTAATGAATAAACATAATTGGCTACCCTTGCTTGTTGAGAAGTCCAATAACACTGAGAAAGCTTGCAAAGAAGAGAAATACTCCCTCCCATTTTATTTTATTTAACTCATATTGACTTGTAATTCTATTTATGACGAATTTAGTTTACTAAATTAACTTTTAGTTATGCATTTAAATTTAAATTTGACAATCAATATTTTATTTAGTTATTTAATTAATAGTACTAACTACTAAAAGAAGATGATAATTTTTTCTTAATTTCATAAATTAGATAAGTAAATTGAAACAATAACTTTTAGTATGGGAGCTAAGTAAAATGAGACGAAGGAAATAAAAGAGTAAGAATCTAATCATTTGGTTGGCAACAAGTTATATCCCGAGATAATTAATCTCGAAATTAGCTATCTCGGAATTATTATCCCATCATATATATGGTACTCCCTCCGTCACATTTTACCCGTCCCAAATTTTCTGATTTGATGTTCCATTTTATTTGCCCTATTTTACTTATCAAGACAAGACAATTTTTTTTCCATTATACCCTTAGTGTAATTGATTACTCTTTGTTATTAGCATTCTTGAAAAATGTTGCAAAGAGGACTACCATTAAAAATACACCATTAAAAATGTAAATGGTGCTTTGGTATTAGTCATCCATCAATATTGGAACTAATCCATCAATATTGGAACAAACAACAAGACATAATTAAGAGGGGCAAAATAGTAAAATTACATTACCAATCATTATTTTCTTAATAGTTGTGTCATCCCAATTTGGGACGACGGGTAAAATGGGACGGAGGAAGTATAACTTATCACATTACTATGGTATAAATGGTGGGATAAAAATTTCGAGACTAACTAATACTTCTAACCAAACAAAGGATAAAATAATTCTACATTTTATTTCGAGACTATTATACCTTATGTCTCACACCAAAATACCCCTAAGTATTTATGTTGACTTTGACTATTGATTGCTTCCATAGAAACATTTTGCTAGGTTTTCACATTTCACATGCATGTTTACGATCCAAGGAATATGATTGTTTTTAGTACGCAAATTAGTAAATTTATAAAGGTTTCAATGAATTGTTGTGAATGTCTCAAAGTTGAATTTTAAATTGTCCCGCGAATGAAGAAAACTCGAATAAATAGTGATTTTCTCCTTTAGATAGACCCTACGTACATCAATTCGAATAAATAGGGTTAATGAATTCAGAACAAAGAATAGTTTTACAACTGAAAAAAAGAGAAGAAGAAGAATTATAAGTTAACCTCGTATATTTTAAGACTAGGTAAAATAATGGAACAAGAGTATTTATACATAAAATATACTCGCAATTGTTGATTTAAAGACTAAAGTTTCGATTTTTCGGAAAAACCACTTAGATCTCTCCTGAAATTAAAAAAATTATATTTGTCTATACCTAGAAATGATATTCTTAGTACGACTTTATAGAATATATCTGATATATATTTAGTGGTGATCCTTAAAAAAAATGGAAAAAAGCTCAAATATGTAATCAAATATTAGAAATGGCTCATGTATATCATCCATTATAAGTTTGGTTTATTTATGTAACCACCAAAAATTTATTCATGCCGCCATTATTTTGTAAGGTAATTTTGCAAAATAATTCCTGGATTCTATTACCAACTGCAAATTAAGTATTAATCACTTAACCCTTGTATCTAACTTCCTTTTCATGAAAAAAAAGAATCATTTTTTGTTTATCTAAAATATGAATTAAGTATTACTAGCATTTCGAGTTCTTGTAATTCTCAGCAGAAGTATCTTGTGTTCATTGCTATCAAATGGGTCATTAGGTATATGGTACTGGACCCATGGCGTTCTAAATTGATTCTTTATCTGCCCTTTTAATGAAGTTTTTAACACATATTCAAAGTATGAAAAAAAAAATTATTAGATTCAAGTGAACTCATAATTCTACCAATACATGAGACAAACTCACAATTAACAAGAAGATAAATATTTGAAACAAAATGAATTCACAATTAAGTACAACACCAGAACTGCATATTCTACAATTGCACATAAAGAAAAATTGTTAACAAACAACTAGGAGAATAATAAGTACACACTCTTATTGTAAAATCAATATCCTGGGGATTGTTACATCAAATATATCAGATGAATCATTATTAAGAAAATAATCATGTATAATCATGTTCTTGATGATCAACCACATCAAATCATTAAATGTGGTTTATTTATTCATAATAGGAACTTAATAAATTAGTAATAATTATAAATCACCTAACCTTAATTAATTAGGCGTAATCACACAAGCCATAAAAGCAATATCCACCAGTCATGCACCTGTTGTTGCAATATCCACAATGCCTCTTATCAAAGGATAAATTCACACATTCACCCCTACAACAAGTCTCAGTGAATGGACAGTTTCTCTTGCACGCACCGCAGTTGTGATCATCGTACGATAAGTCGATGCACTTGTTGTTGCAGCACGTTGTGTTTTTACCGCCTATTTGTAGCGCCGTGCATATTTCGTGGTCCTTGTGACAGTGATCGGCTGCTCTAGGGTTCTTCGGTTTTTGTTGTTCGGCTAGAAAACGACTTGCTACTAATTTCCTCTTCAACGGGGGGAATATGGGAATTGGTGCTTTTTTGGCCTCCGTGTTTTCGACTTTTTCAATGGTTTGAGTAGTGGTGGTGATGATAGTGATAGCAATCGCTATTGTGATGGCGAGCGAGATCAAGATTTTCATCACCTTCATCTTTTCGAGAAGGTGAAATGTACGTTGAGTTGATTGATGTCGTTATTTTTGTTGAGGGGGTGGTGAAGTTGAAGAAAGAAGAAAATGTTTGGTGGATTGGTAATGAGTTTGGGAGACTTGAATAGTTTTTATATATATAGTCCCACCCAACTCATTTTTTTAAAATATAAGTATTGACTAGGCGATCTGGAGGTTAAAAAACAGAGAAATATTTTACAATTCAAGATTTGAAGGTTTTATGAATTTGTAATAAATATTTATTATATAATAATTAAGCTTACAATCATATATATATATTCTCTTATTTATAAGAGGCAGTGTAGCGGCTGAAGCAGGCAGGAGGTCGATATACTGCTTTAATTATGATTTTATGATATCACCCAAAATTAATTATTCAAAGTCATTTATGTATTAGAAAATTAATAATATTTAATAAAAAATAAAATAGATATTTATGACGTATCTGCTTTAGTTGCTTCAATCGTAATTTTATCATAGCACCTCTAATTAATTATTATATCCCTAATTAAATATTATAAGTCATTTACATGATAACAAATTAATAATATTTAATTAGAAAAAATAAAATAGTTATTTATGACATGTTTGTTTCAGCTGCTTCAATCATAATTTTACTGTATCACCCTTAATTAATTATTATAATTTATCTAAGCATTAAAAAATTAATAATACTTAATAAAAAGGTAAAATAGAGATAAACTTAAAATTAACTCTTGATGTTTTAAATTAACTTGACGACTTATATGAGACTTTCTTAATTTTTTTTTCACAGGTATTTTTTTAAAGTAATTTTGATAAAGGGAGTTCATCAGCTGAAGCCGCCAGCAGATCGACATGTCTGTTTCAGCTGTTTCAATCTTAATTTTACTGTATTGCAGCTAATTAATTATTATATATAAGTCATCTACATATTAGAAAATTAATAATATTTAATACAAACAAGTAAAATAAATATTTTTGGCATGTTTGCTTTAACTGCTTCAATCGTGATTTTATTATATCACCCATAAATAATTATTATAAGTCATCTAAGTATTTTAAAAAAATAATACTTAATAAAAAAATGGATATAAAATAATAATTTTACCATGTCACTTCTAATTAGTAGAATGGACGAGAAATTATTATAAATCACAATAATTTAAAACTTAAATTATTTTTAAAATATAATTGACTATCAATGCCATAAAAGATTGAACAAGGAGAGTAACATATATTATTTGAAAGTTACATAAAAAAATATTAAAAATTACAATGGTTAACAACTTAAAATATCCACGTAATGTATCTTTTTAAACATGCATGTCATGCATTTTTGTGTGTATAAAAATATGTCATTACGGAAAAATGAAAATAAAGTTTAATGCTACATCATTTAAATGTCCTTTTTGTTAGAACAAATTTTAAAAAATTGCCGCAAATAAAAAGACGTTTAATCTATATATACTGAAGATATAATTTTTTTTAATAGATGTTATTGAAATGTTATTTATAGGCAGTGGCCATGGCGCTAAGAGTTCATCAAAGTCTTCTTTGCCAAAAAATTACTTTATATATAAAATGTCAATATCTTTTCTTTTTTTTTTTTTTTAAAAAAAAAACGTATATAGAGTATATTGATAATGAATCTTGCTTCTTGACTTTTTCACATATTTACTTATATTTTGAAATCACTTAGATTTTCATCATTATTTACATGTAATTATCCTCTATATAAAATAGATTTATAATGTTAAAAATAAGACAAATAACCTGTTACAACAAGTAAAAGTTAAATGAAGGCAATGTAAAGATTCTTTACATGAATATTAGCGAAACTCATAAGTAAAATAGAGGGAGTATACTTTAATTTATCGTGAAATAAGTTTAGGGGTTGACTTTTTAAAGAGCTGGCGGAATGTGAAGACGCAGCAAGCAATAAACTTAGGAAATAATCGAAGAATTAATTAATGATTAATTCATTAATTGTCAATAGTAGAACCTTTGCTTGCTAGAAAATTTGCCGACGTGAAACAACTTATGGGCATGCATGGTTTTGCATTTTTTAAACATGAAGTTGATTAGTATTTCCTCGTCTTATCTTTACTTGTTCATAATACTAAATATAAATATCCAATAATAATTGTGTAGTTTGGAAAATCAATGGATACTCATTTTACCATTGTAAGATTTATTCATCACTCAATAAATTTTTCATCAAAATATTAAATTTATTATATTCATAGAGTAATATAGTAAAATATAATTAACTTTACTATTTTTTGCTTCTTAAAATGTGTGTCAAATTAATAGTGGACAAGTGTTGTTTAACAGATGGAGTAGTAATATTGTAGAGTTTATATATAGATAAATAACCTTTTGCTTAGTCATGGAATTTATATGTGTCTATATAGGCATTGTTGTCTTTAATTTGAAGACTCTAGCTTGCTAGTTTACTTCTTTGATTAAGTTGCTTGGATATTGGTTCTAACTAAAGTGGTTTAGAGGAAAATTAATTACACGTATTAAAAAATTAGGAGTGTACATTGTTTTCTACTGATGCATAATTGATTGTTACAGAAGTAAAAGAAAGTCATTTTGTGGGGTTATGTTGGCATGTTTTTAAGGTTCTCGAAGAGTTAGAGACTTCCAAAATTACAAAAGAGAGATGAGAAAATTGAAGGAAAGGTGTATTTTTTATGTCTGGAATGAAAGATTGGTGATATTGACCAACTTAAAGGGTCAAACATCATTAAAAAATTTGATTAAGTTAATTGTGGACTTGATTAATATTTTCAAAACTTTCTAATCTTTTAAAAAATACAAATCAACCCAACCCGCACCCCTCTTTAATCCAAATCAACCAGTCTCTCTCCTCTCTCTCGACAACCTCTCTCAACTCTCTTCCAACCAACAGTTCTGTAAAATTTCTCCCTTTAATTCCCGGCGACTTCAACCTCCGGCGATAAATAGTTGGGCGAGTTCCTTTTCGACTTTCAACCGTCAATCGACGTGAAGACTTCTCCGGCGATAACAATTTCGAGTTCTTCAACCTTCAATCGATATGACAGCCTTGATCTCCAGCCACAACAACTTCGAATTCTTCATCGTTCCTTTTCTTATTTCACAGGTAAAAAATTACGGCCTTTTTAGTTTTGAAAAAAATGAGGAACTTGAGTCAACTTCTCTTGTAGTATTGGTTAACAATTTCAATATTTGTTGTTTTAATTTGAACTGTGGTCTGAATAAAATTCTAATTTCTGGTATTTCTTCTTTTCTCTTTTCGAAGTCAATTATGATTTTTTGTTATTTGTTGTATTTTTTTTTTGAAGTTTGATTTTTGTTGTTTGTGCTTATACAAACAAAACAAAGATTTGGGTTGATTTGTTCTGTTCTTGTTTTTGGTAAAAATGGTAATATTGTTGTTTTTCTGTTGAACAAAATCGTCCTACTTTTTTTGTTTTCTCCAATAGATTATCCGTCTGGTGCAACATGTTAACCATCTGATGCAACAAATTTATCATATGATGCAACAGAGAAACCATCAGATTAAAATTTTGATGCAACAGATTAATCATCTGATGCAACAGAGGAACCATTGGATAAAAAATTTGATGCAACAAATTTAACATATGATGCAGCAGTTTAAATATCTGATGCAACAGATTAACCATATGTTGCAACAGATTAACTATCGGATAAAAAAATCTGATGCAACGGAGGAACCATCAGATTAAAGATTAGATGCAACAGATGAACCTCCCGTTGGATAAAATCCTATCAACTCTTCCAACAGGACATGTCCAAGACTTAATTTTTCCAACTGATAATTCATCTGCCGTGATAAACGACCCTTCCGTTAGAAGAAATCTAAACAATATTGACCTTTGATAACTGTTCCAATAGATCACTCATTTACTGCAACAAATGTGTGACTTGTTGCATAGACCATTCATCTTCCTCACCAGATGAGTGATATATTTTGTATTATCGCAACAGATTACTTAGCTGTTGCTGCAGGTTAGTTAACTGTTCTGACAGATCACTCACATATTGTAACAAATGTGTGATCTATTGCACAAACCATTAATCTTTCTCAAAAGATGAGTGATATGTTTTGTATTATCACAATAGATTACTTAGCCGTTGCTACATGTTGTTTAACTGTTCTAATAGATCATTCATATGTTGTAACAGATGATGTTGCAATAGATTTGTGATCTGCTGCACAGACCATTCATTTTTCTCAACAGATGAGTGATATGTTTTGTATTGTTGTAACAGATTACTCATCCGTTGTAACAGGTTATTAACTGTTCAACAAATCACTCATATATTGCAACAATGTATGATCTGTTGCACAGACCATTCATCTGTCTTAAAAAATAAGTGATATATTTTGTATTATTACAACAGATTACTCATCCATTGCAACAGGTTGATTATATGCTGCAACAGATATACTATCTGGTGCAACATATCAGTGATCTATTGGAACTGTTATTTTACTATTTTGCTTGTTTGATTTACTATTATCACTTTTAATGATGCATTAATCAACTATAATATATTTTTTTATGTTTCTGTTAATTTTAGATAATATGGCTCCCAAAAGAACAGAAAACCGAATCAAGTCCAAGTAAAGGAACAAGTGAAGCGGCTAGGCTACATCCACTACTCTATGAGCTTGCTTTACAAGCATTATCTCAATCAGGAGCAGAATATGATGAACATGGGTAGGAGGAATATTTCAAAATAGATGATCCAAATGCTAATAGCCCTTCCACTGAAGGATTGGTCAAAACTTTTATCATTGATCGTTATCTTGTGAGAATGCAGTACGATGGTGCTACAGATTTAACGGATAATTTTGTGGTTAAGTCAGCCATGGAAATATCTTTTAAAGAAAATTCTCAAGATGGAGAGAAAGTTGAGGTGCTAAATGAAGATATTGGCCGAGACTTGTTGTTATTGAACACTCAGATTCTACATATTTTGCGGACTATTTTGGGTTGTTCTTTTTAAGTGGCCAATTGAACAAGATGAAGCCATAAATTTGTGGGTAAATTTCTCTCAAGATGGAGACGATGATACAAGAATAATCATGGATATGGACTTATGAGGGTGGACGTTGGTCCTGAGACTTGGTGTGTGCAATTGAAGTGTAGAAGAGGTTCAAAACACACCAAAAATCAGTCCACTCTTGCACTTGAGGGGTATTATGGACATTTTGTATTCCATTTTGTAATAACTATATAAGAAACATGTTAGGGTTTACTTTGAGTTAGTTGTCTTATGATATTGAAAGAACAAGAACACTTCTCTTGAGAGAGAGAGCCTCCCAAGGCCAAAACTAGGACATGGAAAGTGTGGAATCATTTGTGAACGTGTATTGCTTGGAAACGATGGTGCTTGAGCAGTGAAATCCCTCTCGTGTCTTCGTAAGAGTGTGGTGTTGCTATCGTAAGTTCTAGGGGTCCTTAGATTTAATATATCTTTGATTTCTCGAGTCTTATTGTAGTGTATGTCTCACTATCTATCTCTACATTTCATGTCTTTGTTAGTGCTGTTTAGGAAAACCGTTGGTTCTTGTTGTTCATGTATCTTGTAACCGTTTGTTGTTACACTGTTAATATCCTTATCATATTGTTGTCTATCTTCTTGTGTTCATAACATTTTAGTACCTGTTTTGGTGTATAAATACACATTGTTTCCTTGTATTCTTGTGTTGTTGTTGTTTGGCCCAAACTAGCTCTCAAAGAGGTCCTCGGATTCCTCTTGATTTTTGGACTATTTTGAGCCTTTTCTTATGTTCCTTGGTCTTCTTGTATCACCACCTCCCTCAATGTTGTTTTCATATCTCTCCCTAGCTTTACTTTTCCCTGGCTGAGATTGTTTAGAAAGCTCCTCCGAATTTCTCTGTACTGTAGCCTTTTTTTTGGGTAGTCAGACATTGATCCACTTTCATTTTTTTTCTTTTGGGAGACATATTTTACCTACAAATAACAGAAAAACAAAAATTACATTACAATTGATATATGCATAAATTTTAAAAAATACATTACAAACACCACCATTACCAATACACCACCAACCACCACCACCACTACAAACACCACCAACCAATGCCACAAATACCACGAATACCGACATGCACCATAAAAAACAGCAACTAATGCTACCACAAACACCACCAACCAATGCCACCAACAACTATCACCAGTGCCACCATGACAACGATGATGACCACCACCACCACCAAGCCCCCCCACAAACACCATCCAACAATACCACGATAGTCAACAGAACACTGCGATAGAAACTAGGGTTTTCTCAAGTTCTTCCTATGATTTTACCATCAAATCTCAAAATTGTAAACCCATTCTCGAAGATAATACAACTAAGAGTTTTCTTTTTCATCATTAACTTAAAAGCTCTTATTTTTTAGAAAAAATAACAAATATAAAACACTTATCGAACTCTGTTACCTACGAAGACAGAGAAAATGACCGATACAAGAAAGAATGAAGTCAAAAATAACACCTATGTGGTCAGAAATGAGAAGAAAATCAATTTGTTATGAAGGGTAGAGCAATTTATTGAGTAGTTGTTTGTACTGTATAATTGAGTGAGAAACAGAAAAGAGCGAGAACTCGAGATTTGAAATGATAAAATATTATTTTGCAAATGGATGATTTGTATGGGTTGATTTGTATTTTGGAAAAGAATGACAGTTTTGAAAATGTTAATTTGGTCCGAATTAATCTTAATTATTTTTTAAAATTATAAAAGATATGCATAATTTTTAATCCTCTCATCAGGCAATTGCCAAAAGACTCAGTTGAAATTATAGTTGTTCCTATAAACTCACCCCTGGTCCTAGATTAATCAATTTAGGTATTAGACTCTAACAAATGAACTCAATTAAAATTGTATAAAAATAAATGTTCAACCTGTTGCATCAGATTACGCATCTGTTGTAAATTATCAATCAGATTAAGTCATTTGTTGTAACAAATTACGCATCTGTTGTAAATAATCAAACAGATTAAGTAATCTATTGCGATAGATTACCTATCGATTATAAATTATCAAATAGATTGCCATATGTCGCAATAGATTACCCATCTGTTGTAAATTATCAAATAGGCACTGCCATCTGTTATAGTTGACCCTATGAGAACTTACCCCTAGTCCTAGATTAATTAATTAAGGTATTAATTGAACATATGAGGTAGTAAGAATCGGTTCAGCTCAGAGTGATCGATCTTCGACTTTGTCGGGAGGAACACAATACCGTCTCATCATGCAATTGCCAAAAACCTCGATTGAAGTTGCAGTTGACCCTATGAGAACTCACCCCTGGTCCTTCATTAATCAATTAAGGTATTAGTCTAATACATGAAATTAATTAAAATTTTATAAAAATAAATGTTCAACTTGTTGTAAGAAATTAACCATTTGTTATAAATTATCAAACAAATTAAGTCATTTGTTGTAATAGATTACTAATTTGTTGTAAATCATCAAATAGATTAAGTCATCTGTTGTGACAAAATGCCCATCTGCTGTAAATTATTAAATGGATTAAGTCATATATCACAATAGATTATCCATCTGTTGTAAATTATCAAATAGGCGTTGCCATCTACTGTAGTTGACCCTATGAGAACTCACCCCTGGCCCTAGATTAACCAATTAAGGTATTAGTCTAATAAATGAGGTAGTAAGAATTAGTTCAGCTCAGAGTGAATAATCGACGACTCTGGTCGGGAGGAACGCAATACCATCTCATCATATAATTTTTAAAAGACTCAATTGAAGTTGTAGTTGACCCTATGAGAACCCAACCCTGGTAATAGATTAATCAATTAAGGTATTAGTTGAACATATGAGGTAGTAAGAATCGGTTCAGCTCAGAGTGATCGATCGATAACTCTAGTCGAGAGGAACGCAATACCGTCTCATCATGCAATTGCCAAAAGACTCAATTGAAGTTGTAGTTGACCCTATGAGAACTCACCCCTGGTCCTAGATTAATCAATTAAGGTATTAATCTATTATATGAACTCAATTGAAATTGTATAAAAATAAATGGTCAACCTGTTGCTACAGATTAACAATCTGTTGTAAATTATTAAACAAATTAAGTCATTTGTTGCAACAAATTAAGCATCTATTATAAATAATCAAACATATTAAGTCATCTGTTGTGACAGATTACCCATCTATTGTTAATTATCAAATAGATTGTCTTATGTCGTAACAAATTACCCATCTATTGTAAATTATCAAATAGGCGCTGCCATCTATTGTAGTTGACCCTATGAGAACTCAACTCGGGTCCTGGATTAACCAATTAAGGTATTAGTTGAGCATATGAGGTAGTAAGAATTGGTTCATCTCAGAGTGATCGATCGATGACTCTGGTCGGGAGGAACGCAATACCATCTAATCATACAATTGCCAAAAGACACAATTAAAGTTGTAGTTGACCCTATAAGAACTCACACCTTATCCTAGATTAATTAATTAATTAAGGTATTAGTCTAACATATAAGGTAATAAGAATCAGTTCATCTCAGAGTGATCGATCGACGACTCTGGTTGGGAGTAACACATTACCGTCTCATCATGCAATTGCCAAAAAATTTAATTAAAGTTGTAGTTGACCCTATGAGAACTCACCCTGGTCCTAGATTAATCAATTAAGGTATTAGTCTAACATATGAAATCAATTGAAATTGTATAAAAATAAATATTCAACATATTGCAACAAATTAACTATCTGTTGTAAATTATCAAACATATTAAGTCATTTGTTGCAACAGATTACTCATCTATTGTAAATTATCAAACAAATTAAGTCATCTATTGTAACAGATTACCCATCTGTTGTAAATTATCAAATGGATTGTCATATGTCGCAACAAATTACCCATCTATTGTAAATTATCACATAGGCCCTGCCATCTGTTATAGTTGACCCGATGAGAACTCACCTCTGGTCCTAGATTAATCAATTAAGGTATTATTTGAATTTATGAGGTAGTAAGAATTAGTTCAGCTCAGAGTGATCAATCGACGACTCTGTTAGGGAGGAACGCAATACTGTCTCATCATGCAATTGCCAATAGACTCAATTAAAGTTGTAGTTGACCCTATGAGAACTCACCCTTGGTCCTATATTAATCAGTTAAGGTATTAGTAAATTAATCAATTAAGGTATTAGTCTAACATATAAAATCAATTGAAATTGTATAAAAATAAATGTTCAACCTGTTGCAACAGATTAACCATCTGTTGTAAATTATCAAATAGATTAAGTTACTTGTTGCAATAGATTACTCATCTATTGTATATTATCAAACAGATTAAGTCATATATTGTGACAAATTACCCATCTATTGTATATTATCAAATAGATTAAGTCATATATTGCGACAAATTATCCATCTATTGTAAATTATCAAAGGGATTAAGTGATATGTCGAAACAGATTACCTATCTATTGTAAATTATCAAATAGGCGCTACCATCTATTGTAGTTGACCCTATGAGAACTCATCCCCAGTCCTATATTAATCAATTAAGGTATTAGTTGAACATATAAGGCAGTAAGAATTGATTCAACTCTGAGTGATCGATCGACGACTCTGGTCGGGAGTAACATAATATCATCTCATCATGAAATTGCCAAAAGACTTAATTGAAGTTGTAGTTGACCTTATGGGAACTCACCCTTGGTCTTTGATTAATCAATTAAGATATTAGTCTAACATATGAAGTAATAAGAATCGGTTCATCTCAGAGCGATCGATCGACGACTCTGGCTGGGAGGAACGCAGTACCGTCTCATTATCCAATTGTCAAAGGACTCAACTGAAGTTGTAGTTGACCCTATAAACCCACCCTGGTCATAGATTAATCAATTTAGGTATTAGACTCTAATATATGAACTCAATTAAAATTGTATAAAAATAAATGTTTAATCCGTTGCATCAGATTACACATCTGTTGTAAATTATCAATTAGATTAAGTCTTTTGTTGCAACAGATTAAGCATTTGTTGTAAATTATCAAACAGATTAAGTCATCTACTGCGACAGATTACCTCTTTGTTGTGAATTATCAAATAGGTGTTTCCATATATTGTAGTTGACCCTATGAGAAATCACCCCTAGTCCTAGATTAATCAATTAAGGTATTAGTTGAATATGTGAGGTAATAAGAATCGATTTAGCCCAAAGTGATCGATCGATGACTCTGGTTGGGTGGAACACAATACCGCCTCATTATGCAATTGCCAAAAGACTCAATTAAAGTTGTTGTTGACTGAATGAGAACTCACCCCTGGTCCTAGATTAATCAATTAAGAAATTGGTCTAACATATGAAATCAATTGAAATTGTATAAAAAAAAAATGTTCAATCTATCGCAACAGATATCTTTTTTATTGGATTTAATCATACAAATTGAGTCATCTGTTGCAACATATTATGCATCTGTTGTAAATTATCAAACAGGTGCTTCACCTGTTGCGAAAGATGACCGAGATTTGGGAAATTTTCAAACAAAAATTGTCATATATTGCACTTAGATGTTTTAAGACCCTTTTTAAAGCAATTTAGGTATTTCCTGTCCGAGATAACAACAACAATAACAACAACAACAAACCCAGTGTATTCCCACCTAGTGGGGTCTGGGGGGTAAGATGTACGCAGTCCATACCTCTACCTCTAAAGAGGTAGAAAGGCTGTTTTCGATAGACCCCCGGCTCAAGACACGAGATACCGCACAAATACATAGTAAAGCATAGAACAAGATTTCATAACATAAATACGGCACCCAAAAGTAATAAAAATAGATAAAATCACACAGATTTGTAATAAAACATGGAACAAGGTATCATAACAAGAATAATACCCCCACCAAGTAATTACCTACACTAGCGACCCAAACTGACCCTAGCCTTCTGCCCTAATTCGCATCCTCCAGATCTTCCTATCTAGGGTCATGTCCTCGGTGAGCTATAACTGCTCCATGTCCCGCTTAATCACCTCACCCCAGTACTTCTTCGGCCTACCCCTACCCCGCCTAAAACCATCCAACGCTAGCCTCTCACACCTACAAACTGGGGCATCCATGCCCCTCCTCATCACGTGTCCAAACCATCTCAATCGGACTTTTCGCATCTTATGCTCCACTGGAGTCACACCAACCTTCTCCCTGATAATCTCATTCCGAACTCTATCCCCTCTAGTTAGCCCACACATCCAACGCAACATCCGCATTTCTGTCACCTTCATTTTTTGGATGTGGGAGTTCTTAACTGGCCAACACTCCGCTCCATACAACATGGCCGGACGGACTACCGCCCTGTAGAATTTGCCTTTAAGATTCGGCGGCACCTTCTTATCACATAACACCCCCGACGCGAGCTTCTACTTCATCCATCCTATCCAAGATAAAAAAGTTAAAATACTAAGGCGGCAAAAAATATTACTTGGATAACTAAAAAATCTCCTGAGTGAGTAGTCTTATCTGGTCTTTTCAATGTCACCGTCTCCTCGTGCCCCTCAAAAGTTATTAATGAATATTTAAAACCTATATCTAGAAGAATACTATCTCCTTCATCCATAAAGTAAGACTCAACTCATCTATCACTCTTTTTTATTCTCAATTCTCTTTCTTTCCTTTTTTCCTCTTTTTTCCCTCTTCTTTTGGATGAGGATTCTTTCGGATCTCAATCGATCAATATCTTTCCTCGACTAAACTGGATGTTCTGATCCCTTTGATTTTTTCACATTGCAAGTATGGTTCACTATTGCTCTTTCCATCTCATTTTCTTCTTTGTATGTCATTTAAATTAGATATTTACATCTGTTGCTATTAATGATTTACCCATTATCAGTTTCCTATTTATTGAGAAAATTGAAGGAAAGGTGACTTTTAAGTCTTGAATAAATGAACCGTTGTTGTTACTAAAATATGCAAAAAAAAATTATCTATTGGGAGAACTTAAAAAGCCTTGTTGTCAGTAAAGTTTGATAAATCAGCAATTGGAAAAGACAGAGCAACTATTTGAAGAAATTAAACCAGTAGCAAGGCTGGTTTGATTTATTCTAACAGATGAACCATTTGTTGCAACATGTCATCCATCTGTTGCAATAGATACCTCATCGGTTGAGCAAATGGGTAATCTATTGCATCAGATTGATCATTTGTTGATTCACTCAATTTTGTGTTACCCTTTTGTAATGTTCTTTTTGTTTTTATCTTGTTTGACATCAAATGTATTTTTCTTGTTTGCAGATAAAAGGAAGTGAAACTGGATCCACTTTTTCCCGACCAATATTAAAGGCTAGAGTAAAGATGGGTTCAGAGGAATAAATTACTTGCAGATGGAACCACTTCATATGTGGAAGGTATGTATTACTGATCAACCTATCATGAAAACACACATCCAGTACAATGATTTTGTCAAATATTGGTTCTTTACCTATTAGGCGTTAATCCTTCAAACAAGATATGACATTTTACAGTTAAGATTGTTAGATTTGAACTGGTAAGGCTGAGGGACCAAGTAAGTGGTGTCTATACCCTATTATAATTTAATGACCATTTATGCTCATGTCTGTGTGTCAAGATTGGGGAAGGGTTTAAGTTTATGACCATTTATGGTGATTGGACCAATTTTAATAGCTCAATGAAATTCTTGAAAGGCTTCTGAAGCCTCGCACTACAACAAAAAATGATGGAACCAATAGAAATTTCCTTGGTCCAAATTTATATGGATGGGTTGCTGAAGGAGACTATTATACAACAGTAGGTGCTTGGGAGAATACCTGTGCCGGAAGGGGGAGGTTAAGAAGGTCATATATCATCTCAGACCTTGTTTAAGAGAAAACACAAGGTAGAAAGAAAAGTGTAGCGAAATTGGCTGATGAAATTGACATGAAAAATGAAAAAACTGGATGAGGTGCGAATATGAAAGTGTATCCAAAAATGAAAATACATCAATCATTAAAGAAAAAAAATGGTCATGACAACTGGAATTGGTCACTTTGCTAGATATTGCAACTAGCGAGCGTGGCCTCAATGAAGACCCACAAAATGTAGGACCAGAACTCTAAGGAAGCAGCTTCGCGAGCACGAAAGGTGGTAAGATTATCGGTTAGAATTGAAACCTGAACCAACTACTCCTGAATTAAAAATATGGGATTAAGCCAAGATGGCAGTTTCTGAAGTTAAACTTGCATTCCATGCCTCCTGTTTATGGCTCTGGTCAGGTCAAACATAGTGGAAATAACAAGGCATGGGATTTCTGCCCAACTTTAGACCTTTTTGTTTCTTTGTCATTGACCTGATCATAGACACAAACAGAAGGCATGGAATACAAATTAGACTTCAGAAATTGACGCCTTGACTTTCCTTATTTTTAATTCAGGAGTTGTTGGTTTAGGTTTTAATTCTGACAGATATTCGTACCAATTTCCTATGCTCGTGAAGCTTCTATCTTAGAGTTCTGGTCCTGCACTTTGTGATAGTTTTAATTGAGGCCACGCTTGCTAGTTGAATTCTCAAGCAAAATGTTCAGCTCCAGTCCTATTGACCATTATTATTTTTTTCAACAACTGATGGATTTTTATATTTGGATACACTTCCACATTTGACGCCTGCCCCTTCCTGCACAAGTATTCTTCTAAGCACCTTCTGATGTATAAAAGTTTCCTCCAGTAATCCATCCATATAAATTTGGACCAGGGGAATTTCTATTGGTTCCATCGTTGTTTGCTGCAGTATGAGGCTTCGGAGGCCTTTCAAGAAGTCCATTGCACCATTAAAACCGATCCAATCACTATTAGATATTTACACTGTGCGAAAAACTTAAACCTTTCGCCAAACTTGACTAAAAAACATGAGCATAAGCTGTCATTAAATTGTAATAGGGTATCGACACCACTATCTTGGAACCCTTCGGCCTTATCAAATCGCACCTATCAAACTAAACTGTACAATGCAGAATCTTGTTTGAAGGATCAGTGTCTAATCGATAAAAAATTGCATTCACAAAATCATTGCACTTTATGTGTGTCTATCATGGTAGCCTGATCAATAATACATAACTCTCATGCATAAAAGTTGATCCATTGCACGCACCTTATTTTTCCTACCCCATCAAGACATGTCAGACAGTGTTGTTTATTCATCTGCATGCATGTGATGACTATTAAAAAAAAAGGTGTGAAGAGTCGTGAATTTTTATACTAACACATTCAAAACAACTGATGAATCAAAATCTCCATTTGTTGCAACTGATGAATCCGCTGTAGGAAAAAATCAAAATATCTCCTCCAACATATGGATTATGGTCTATCTGTCACAACAGATAATCCATATGTTGCAATAGATGGTAAATTTATTACGACAAACCAGACATTATTAATTTATCTGCACGCATGTGATGACTATTAAAAAAGAGGTGAAGAGTCGTGACTTTTTATCTAAAACATTCAAAATAAATAATGAATCAAATTCTCCATCTGTTGAAACTGATGAATCAGCTGTTAGAAGAAATCAAAATAACTCCTCCAACATATGGTCCATCTGTTGCGATAGACCAGACAATATTTATTCATCTGCCCGCATGTGATGACTATTAAAAAAGAGGTAGTCGTGACTTTTTATCTAACACATTCAAAACAACCGATGAATCGAATTCTCCATTTGTTGTAACTGATGAATCAACTGTTAGAAGAAATCAAAACATCTCCAAAAGATGGTCCATCTGTCGCAACAGACAATACATATATTACAACAGATGTCTCACCTATTTCACATACAAACTATCTGTTGCAACAGATGATAAATCTATTTTGACAGACTATCTGTTACAATATAGACAATCTGTTGTAACAGATATTGTGATAGATGGACAATCTATTGTAACAGATCAATAATAACGACTGCTATCAAGTCTCGAAACCATTTTTAAAAGGTGAGAAGTATCAATGTAAAACAAAAAGTTGCAACTTTTTACAGAAAACAAAATACCACCAGTTTAAATGTAATTAATACAATAGAGCTTAACAGTCGTGCCTTTTGGCCTGACATATCCAAATTCAATCCTCTATAAATAGGTCCCTCCTTAATTTTTATTATATTAAAATTTATTTATTTCTTGCTTTATTTCTTTTCGTGTGACATCTTCAATCACTTCTCTTCAAAGAGCATATTCCTTTCTCGTTGAGGTAAGTTTTTTTTTTTTGTAAATCTACCAGTTGGTAGTATACGTTGTATTATATTTGAGCTCTTTTCATTACATTTGTCAATTCATGTTTGTTCTAGATATGACTGATCTTGTTTGGGATATTGCTATTTTGTGCGACACAATGCAGGAACTTTAGAGGCAGGTTAATGACCAGTAGAGGGAGTTGGTCGCTGTGAAAGTGATGATGTTCAGAGAGATGTAGAGGTTGATGAGGTCCCTGCTGCTGCGATTTGATTGGCTGATTGTCATTAATGATGACGATGATGATAATAATAATTAGAATTAGAATGTATTTTTTTCTTTTAGCATATGTATTTTAATTTTTCTATATCGGATCTATACCTAATGTATTTTATTTTTCGTTTAGTGAAAAAATTATTTTTAGTAGACTTTGCTTTTTAATTCTTATTCAATTTTTATTCTGTCTATTTCTTCTAAACATACATGTTAATATTAACATATCGACGGTTGGAGGTGAGGAGCAATTTTGAATCCAGTAGCAATAACAATTTTAGCTTTTGAGCTCCAGATGGACCATGGGTTGGAACAGATTGGTCATCTATTGGCTTTTTGTCAACAGATTATCCATCTATTGGGATAGATTTGTCATCTGTTGGAGGAAAACATTCCCGTTTAGTTCTTCTAGCTAATGTCCCTGTGTTGCCACAGATGGTTAATCTGTTGAAAATAATTATGGTTTGCTATATTATTTAGTTCATGTTTTGCTTTTTTTTATTAATGCACAAGTGATTAAAAAAGATATTTTATATATAATAAATGATAACATTATGTTGACAATAATGAGTTAAATATATAAAAGACCATAACAAATAACTACACAAGTTTCTGCAATTACAATGATCATGGTGGATTACGATCCAGTCATGTAGTTCTTTTGTGGCTAGCGTACTTACATACAGAGCACTTGTTTCTTTTTGATTAAAATGATTCGCCGACTCCACGCTTTGTCTTATATGGCTTTCTTTCTGGTTTGATAGTGCTTGGGTTAATATATGGAGGAGGTATTAATCTCTGTAAAATCTCTACAGGAACAATCTAATATTCTTCGGAGGCCCGGAGTAATATACCCACTATATGTTATTTTATATTTTTCCATCGAATAATATTGAGAAGAGTGCTAGTAAAATTTAGGTCTATATTTTGGACTGTATTGATCTCGAAGCACTGCCATGGCAGGTGGACAAGGTATTTTGTTCAAGCCAAAAACTTTATACATTCAAAATCTTATTTGAAGATCGACCGTGGCAACATCACCATGATCGGTATTACTGAATTTTTAATTGCTATTTTATGAGATAATAACCTATTCCCCAAACTGACGTTCGTTGATATGATTTTTTTGATTTCAATAACAAATCAGGTTCTTTTGGGGCCCTTGAACTGCACACGTCTTTCGTTAAAAAATCGGCCATACTTCTTGTTTATTACTTCAAACATAGCCTTGATGGGAAATTCTCTTTCATCGCCAAACAATGAATTCACTGATTCAGCTATGTTTGATGTCATAATATTGTACCTATACAAAAGAATCGCCTAGTACGACATCATACTAAATTTGTAACTCAAACAAGACATTAAATTTATAAGAATGAACTTATCTGCCGAACAGAATGCCCGACTCCATCTCTCGAAGCCGACACGTATGAGAAGTTCTGCTACGTTGGGATTCACATTCGTTATTTGATTGAAATGATCTAAAAACTCCTCTCTACTATATGCTTTAGCTGCTCTATAAAAAAGGGTCACGACCCTTTTATTGTGATAGTTGGTCTGAATGATCTCTCTAAGATGCCTGATGCAATAACTAAAGTAAGCTAAAATGAAGAAAATTGACATCTTTGGAATACTTGGATGTCTATCTGAAATAAAACACAACTCTTCGGTATCTTCGATGCAGCTTTACAGTTGTTCAAAAAAAATCCATAAGAGGCATAACATTCCTTGTCCGCTACACAAAAAAACGACAGAAAAGATGTGATTCTCCGCATCCTACACCACCGCCGCTAGCAGAACTCCATTATACTTGCTTCTCAAGAAAGTACCATCACCGGCTATGTCTTTTCTCAATTGTCGAAAACCTTGAATCCAAGCACCATAAGATACAAAAAGTACTTGAATCTTCCATTTTTATCAACATGCAATGCCGTCTTACTTTCGGAATTTGTGGACTCAATCATGTAATGGTAGGCGTCCAGGACTGCATACCCATGCTCATGTGTCCCCCTAACCAAGTCCTTGGCAATCCCCATGGACGTATTTATATTCCAATAACTAACCAGGACTCCCAATTTCGTAAGGAGTTGATTGGCCATAACCCTTGTTGAAGGGCCTTTACCATCGGGAAAACTACTCCTGAAATATTCACCGAGGACCTTTGTCATGGCATGAGGATTTTGGCCTGAGATGTGCTCTGAACCACATGTGTGATGGTTTTCATGTTTATAAATAACGAATCTGTCAGAACTTGCGTACTTCACCGCTCTCAACCACCATTTGCAGTTTGGATTAGCATATTTAAAGCAAAAGACGCTGCTCGAATTAATCACCTTCTTTATTCTGAAATCCTTTTTCAAGTAAGAAATAAACAAAGTGGTAGATAGTTCATTCTTGTCCTTGAATGATATTCCAATAAAAAATTTGGTCCCTTCGTCTTAAAGATTTCCAGACTGTGTCGATTGAGAAGAACTACCCATCGTATTGGCCGCATCAACGGGCGTAGGTGTTTGATCATCATCTGAAATATTCATGTCTAGATCATCCAACCTATCATCAAAGATGTCTTGATGTTGTTCTTCTTCTACGTTATGGCTCTCATTCTCTCTCGTCTTTTCAACCACGTACAACCTTAACACCGGCCTAGATAAATCACTAACATAAGCATGCAACCGAACTAGATCAGTTATCTTGAAAGGCAGTACCCTTTGATTTACAAAGGAGATATGCATGTAGCTGATGACGAGTTCTTCCGATTGACAATTCAGTCCACAATAACTGATGATTAAGTTCCCAAAATCATCATACAAAACATTACTTTGGACTGTCAAAGCTATCATCTTTAGTATTTCACCCTCGTTCCAACGCCATACATATCGATTGCTCTTCTTGATCCATTGACCATGACAATCCACCCCTATTGTTATTGTTCCCTCTATTAGCGATACTAGTGATTTCATAGTATCGTAAATGAATCCCAATAGATATGTGATCAGTCACAATAGATTACTTACCTGTTGGGATTTATGTTACATTCCTAAAGCTGATTTCAACAGTGTAGTCATCTGTTGTAATAGATGAATCACATATTGCAACAGATAATATATCTTTTACAACAGATAAAGCATCTATTGGGATTGATGTTACAGTACTGAGGCACCTTTGAAGCTGATTCCAATAAATGGGTGACGTGTTGCAACAGATAATGATCAGTTGGAATCGATGTCAGGTTCTATCGCAACAGGTTACTAATATGTTGCAACCGATATTTACCGTCTGTTGGAATCGAGTTCAGGTTCTGTTACAATAGGTTAACAATCAATTGTAACAGATATTTACCCTATTATAATAGAAAACACGTCTATTGGAATCGAGTTCAAGTTCTGTTACAATAGGTTACTAATATATTGTAATAGATTTTATCATGTTGCACCAGATAACTAATCTGTTACAATAGATGGGCCATATGTTGCAACAGATGACCCATTTGTTCGATTCTTGTTACGGCACTATAGAACCATAAACATGAATCCAACATATGAGTCTTCCTTTGAAACAAATCTGTTTAAACAGATGGCTCTTATGTTGTATTCATATTCGCGTGCTATCTATTGTTGAAAAAATAGCACAATAGCAGTTACCCAGATGACAAATTCAACTAAAAATCATAATTTGACCTACCAAAGTCTCCTATGAAGTAATGTCAAAGTGGAAAGTGATGTACGAAATAAAATTTGACCTAAGAAATTGGTCAAATAGCAACAGTAGCGGTAACAACAACGACAATGGCTAACAAGAAAAAGATGAAGATGATGATGAAGTATGATAACGCTCAATCTACAGCTCTCGTAGGAGTGTAAAGCGGTCGTTAGCAAATACAGAACCCAACCTGGGTTGGGTGTCGATCCCACAGGGAATAGCTTGGTCAACAAGTAAGCAAAATTAATACACTTTTGGTGCAAGTCTCATAAGAAGGGGGGATTGTAATAAGTATCCAAAGTAATAAAATAAAAGCTGAAAATAGCAAAGTAAAAAGAGAGTATTTCGTAGGTTGTGAAACAATGAGAATTGAAGCGTTGGGGTTATGTCCACCTTCTGAGGTATACGTCTCTGTTGGCTATGAGTGTGTAGAGTCTTGAAATGCAATTGCTTATAGAGAATTGTAGTTGATGGTAAATCCAAGCGTCTCGCGACCTAAACAAGGACTATTTCACTTTAACTCTCGCGAGCTTAAAGCGTGTCTAACGGTACGAATTCTCCAAGAGGTTTGTCCAGTTACGGCACTAGCTTTTTAATAGGAAAGGGTGTCCTACTACCTTGACATTATCTCTTTTCCAGACAAATAACCTTTCTCGCGAACAAGTTAAATGTTAGACTGGCGTATTCTTGCGTTTGCAACCGCAAAGAATGTAGATTAAGATGAAGAGAATAATGATATAAGCAATATACTTGTCTTGAACTCACAAACTCACAGCTATAGATAGTAACTCATTCGGCTTCCATAACCCCAACTAAGAGGTTTAGTTACCCATGACTGCGAAGGATATCACGATTTGCATGGTTGATGGCGTGAGAAGTAGGTGATAGGCGTGTGGTTTTGGTGATTCCCTAGCAAGTAACGATTCTCTTGTTGTAGAATTTAAGAATAGAAGAGTAGATTAGAAGTGTTTGTAGTGGAAGATGAGAGAGATGGAAGAAAATTAATTGTTGAATTAAGTGAAGAATCGTATCTCTCCACTAAGGGAGGAGTTAATTTAAAAATCTCTAGCATGATAGGATATTTATAATACCCATATCCTATTCCTACTAAGCTAATGAAATAAATAACCAAATCCTACTAGACTAATGAAATACTTAACCCAAATGTACTAGGTTAATGTAACATTATCATAATCCAAATAAACTAATGAAATACATAACCTAATTGTACTAGGTTAATGTATCATTGTCAAAATCCAGCTTTGTGTCTGTAAGTCCCCAAAGTCTTCAGAAATGTTGTTTTAGCCAGGGACAGATTTTCCATGCAGCAGTTTTGGTCCTTAGGCGTGTAAACTCCCTTTCCTTCCTTTGTGAGCTTTCTTTTGCGTCAAGTAAGCCATAAAATGCTGAATTTTGCATCATTTATACCTGAAACTTTACTAATCATGTTCGTTAGCTCATTTATAGGAAAAAGGACTAAAAGTGCATGAAATATATAATTTGTTCTCAAAACTAGGCTAAAATATGGGCAAAATATATTGATATAGGCGTGTAAATCCGCCTATCATCAACACCCCACACTTAGAGCTTTGTTCGTCCTCGAACAACATATCATGTCCTTCTAAACATCAATTTTTATTTAGTGAAAAAATTATTTTTAGTAGACTTTGCTTTTTAATTCTTATTCAATTTTTATTCTGTCTATTTCTTCTAAACATACATGTTAATATTAACATATCGACGGTTGGAGGTGAGGAGCAATTTTGAATCCAGTAGCAATAACAATTTTAGCTTTTGAGCTCCAGATGGACCATGGGTTGGAACAGATTGGTCATCTATTGGCTTTTTGTCAACAGATTATCCATCTATTGGGATAGATTTGTCATCTGTTGGAGGAAAACATTCCAGTTTAGTTCTTTTAGCTAATGTCCCTGTGTTGCCACAGATGGTTAATCTGTTGAAAATAATTATGGTTTGCTATATTATTTAGTTCATGTTTTGCTTTTTTTTATTAATGGACAAGTGATTAAAAAAGATATTTTATATATAATAAATGATAACATTATGTTGACAATAATGAGTTAAATATATAAAAGACCATAACAAATAACTACACAAGTTTCTGCAATTACAATGATCATGGTGGATTACGATCCAGTCATGTAGTTCTTTTGTGGCTAGCGTACTTACATACAGAGCACTTGTTTCTTTTTGATTAAAATGATTCGCCGACTCCACGCTTTGTCTTATATGGCTTTCTTTCTGGTTTGATAGTGCTTGGGTTAATATATGAAGGAGGTATTAATCTCTGTAAAATCTCTACAGGAACAATCTAATATTCTTCGGAGGCCCGGAGTAATATACCCACTATATGTTATTTTATATTTTTCCATCGAATAATATTGAGAAGAGTGCTCGTAAAATTTAGGTCTATATTTTGGACTGTATTGATCTCGAAGCACTGCCATGGCAGGTGGACAAGATATTTTGTTCAAGCCAAAAACTTTATACATTCAAAATCTTATTTGAAGATCGACCGTGGCAACATCGCCATGATCGGTATTACTGAATTTGTAATCTGCTATTTTATGAGATAATAACCTATTCCCCAAACTGACGTTCGTTGATATGATTTTTTTGATTTCAATAACAAATCAGGTTCTTTTGGGGCCCTTGAACTGCACACGTCCTTCGTTAAAAAATCGGCCATACTTCTTGTTTATTACTTCAAACATAGCCTTGATGGGAAATTCTCTTTCATCGCCAAACAATGAATTCACTGATTCAGCTATGTTTGATGTCATAATATTGTACCTATACAAAAGAATCGCCTAGTACGACATCATACTAAATTTGTAACTCAAACAAGACATTAAATTTATAAGAATGAACTTATCTGCCGAACAGAATGCCCGACTCCATCTCTCGAAGCCGACACGTATGAGAAGTTCTGCTACGTTGGGATTCACATTCGTTATTTGATTGAAATGATCTAAAAACTCCTCTCTACTATATGCTTTAGCTGCTCTATAAAAAAGGGTCACGACCCTTTTATTGTGATAGTTGGTCTGAATGATCTCTCTAAGATGCCTGATGCAATAACTAAAGTAAGCTAAAATGAAGAAAATTGACATCTTTGGAATACTTGGATGTCTATCTGAAATAAAACACAACTCTTCGGTATCTTCGATGCAGTTTTACAGTTGTTCAAAAAAAATCCATAAGAGGCATAACATTCCTTGTCCGCTACACAAAAAAACGACAGAAAAGATGTGATTCTCCGCATCCTACACCACCGCCGCTAGCAGAACTCCATTATACTTGCTTCTCAAGAAAGTACCATCGCCGGCTATGTCTTTTCTCAATTGTCGAAAACCTTGAATCCAAGCACCATAAGATACAAAAAGTACTTGAACCTTCCATTTTTATCAACATGCAATGCCTTCTTACTTTCGGAATTTGTGGACTCAATCATGTAACGGTAGGCGTCCAGGACTGCATACCCATGCTCATGTGTCCCCCTAACCAAGTCCTTGGCAATCCCCATGGACGTATTTATATTCCAATAACTAACCAGGACTCCCAATTTCGTAAGGAGTTGATTGGCCATAACCCTTGTTGAAGGGCCTTTACCATCGGGAAAACTACTCCTGAAATATTCACCGAGGACCTTTGTCATGGCATGAGGATTTTGGCCTGAGATGTGCTCTGAACCACATGTGTGATGGTTTTCATGTTTATAAATAACGAATCTGTCATAACTTGCGTACTTCACCGCTCTCAACCACCATTTGCAGTTTGGATTAGCATATTTAAAGCAAAAGACGTTGCTCAAATTAATCACCTTCTTTGTTCTGAAATCCTTTTTCAAGTAAGAAATAAACAAAGTGGTAGATAGTTCATTCTTGTCCTTGAATGATATTCCAATAAAAAATTTGGTCCCTTCGTCTTGAAGATTTCCAGACTGTGTCGATTGAGAAGAACTACCCATCGTATTGGCCGCATCAATGGGCGTAGGTGTTTGATCATCATCTGAAATATTCATGTCTAGATCATCCAACCTATCATCAAAGATGTCTTGATGTTGTTCTTCTTCTACGTTCTGGCTCTCATTCTCTCTCGTCTTTTCAACCACGTACAACCTTAACACCGGCCTAGATAAATCACTAACATAAGCATGCAACCGAACTAGATCAGTTATCTTGAAAGGCAGTACCCTTTGATTTACAAAGGAGATATGCATGTAGCTGATGACGAGTTCTTCCGATTGACAATTCAGTCCACAATAACTGATGATTAAGTTCCCAAAATCATCATACAAAACATTACTTTGGACTGTCAAAGCTATCATCTTTAGTATTTCACCCTCGTTCCAACGCCATTCATATCGATTGCTCTTCTTGATCCATTGACCATGACAATCCACCCCTATTGTTATTGTTCCCTCTATTAGCGATACTAGTGATTTCATAGTATCGTAAATGAATCCCAATAGATATGTGATCAGTCGCAATAGATTACTTACCTGTTGGGATTTATGTTACATTCCTAAAGCTGATTTCAACAGTGTAGTCATCTGTTGTAATAGATGAATCACATATTGCAACAGATAATATATCTTTTACAACAGATAAAGCATCTATTGGGATTGATGTTACAGTACTGAGTCACCTTTGAAGCTGATTCCAATAAATGGGTGACGTGTTGCAACAGATAATGATCAGTTGGAATCGATGTCAGGTTCTATCGCAACAGGTTACTAATATGTTGCAACCGATATTTACCGTCTGTTGGAATCGAGTTCAGGTTCTGTTACAATAGGTTAACAATCAATTGTAACAGATATTTACCCTATTATAATAGAAAACACGTCTATTGGAATCGAGTTCAAGTTCTGTTACAATAGGTTACTAATCTGTTGTAATAGATTTTATCATGTTGCACCAGATAACTAATCTGTTACAATAGATGGGCCATATGTTGCAACAGATGACCCATTTGTTCGATTCTTGTTACGGCACTATAGAACCATAAACATGAATCCAACATATGAGTCTTCCTTTGAAACAAATCTGTTTAAACAGATGGCTCTTATGTGGTATTCATGTTCGCGTGCTATCTATTGTTGAAAAAATAGCACAATAGCAGTTACCCAGATGACAAATTCAACTAAAAATCATAATTTGACCTACCAAAGTCTCCTATGAAGTAATGTCAAAGTGGAAAGTGATGTACGAAATAAAATTTGACCTAAGAAATTGGTCAAATAGCAACAGTAGCGGTAACAACAACGACAATGGCTAACAAGAAAAAGATGAAGATGATGATGAAGTATGATAACGCTCAATCTACAGCTCTCGTAGGAGTGTAAAGCGGTCGTTAGCAAATACAGAACCCAACCTGGGTTGGGTGTCGATCCCACAGGGAATAGCTTGGTCAACAAGTAAGCAAAATTAATACACTTTTGGTGCAAGTCTCATAAGAAGGGGGGATTGTAATAAGTATCCAAAGTAATGAAATAAAAGCTGAAAATAGCAAAGTAAAAAGAGAGTATTTCGTAGGTTGTGAAACAATGAGAATTGAAGCGTTGGGGTTATGTCCACCTTCTGAGGTATACGTCTCTGTTGGCTATGAGTGTGTAGAGTCTTGACATGCAATTGCTTATAGAGAATTGTAGTCGATGGTAAATCCAAGCGTCTCGCGACCTAAACAAGGACTATTTCACTTTAACTCTCGCGAGCTTAAAGCGTGTCTAACGGTACGAATTCTCCAAGAGGTTTGTCCAGTTACGACACTAGCTTTTTAATAGGAAAGGGTGTCCTACTACCTTGACATTATCTCTTTTACAGACAAATAACCTTTCTCGCGAACAAGTTAAATGTTAGACTGGCGTATTCTTGCGTTTGCAACCGCAAAGAATGTAGATTAAGATGAAGAGAATAATGATATAAGCAATATACTTGTCTTGAACTCACAAACTCACAGCTATAGATAGTAACTCATTCGGCTTCCATAACCCCAACTAAGAGGTTTAGTTACCCATGACTGCGAAGGATATCACGATTTGCATGGTTGATGGCGTGAGAAGTAGGTGATAGGCGTGTGGTTTTGGTGATTCCCTAGCAAGTAACGATTCTCTTGTTGTGGAATTTAAGAATAGAAGAGTAGATTAGAAGTGTTTGTAGTGGAAGATGAGAGAGATGGAAGAAAATTAATTGTTGAATTAAGTGAAGAATCGTATCTCTCCACTAAGGGAGGAGTTAATTTAAAAATCTCTAGCATGATAGGATATTTATAATACCCATATCCTATTCCTACTAAGCTAATGAAATAAATAACCAAATCCTACTAGACTAATGAAATACTTAACCCAAATGTACTAGGTTAATGTAACATTATCATAATCCAAATAAACTAATGAAATACATAACCTAATTGTACTAGGTTAATGTATCATTGTCAAAATCCAGCTTTGTGTCTGTAAGTCCCCAAAGTCTTCAGAAATGCTGTTTTAGCCAGGGACAGATTTTCCATGCAGCAGTTTTGGTCCAGGTCCCCAGAGTCTTCAGAAATGATGTTTTAGCCCGGGACAGATTTTCCATGCAGCAGTTTTGGTTCTTAGGCGTGTAAACTCCCTTTCCTTCCTTTGTGAGCTTTCTTTTGCGTCAAGTAAGCCATAAAATGCCGAATTTTGCATCATTTATACCTGAAACTTTACTAATCATGTTCGTTAGCTCATTTATAGGAAAAAGGACTAAAAGTGCATGAAATATATAATTTGTTCTCAAAACTAGGCTAAAATATGGGCAAAATATATTGATATAGGCGTGTAAATCCGCCTATCATCAACACCCCACACTTAGAGCTTTGTTCGTCCTCGAACAACATATCATGTCCTTCTAAACATCAACTTAGGGTTTTTACAACAAAAACACAAAACATTTATCAAGACAAGCACAACAATTATCAACAAAGAGTAGCTTTCCGATTATAAGTAGAAACAATTTAACCTCAAGCATAGACTCGTGATGGTGATCAACTCGCATGTAAACGTTAAGGTGCATAGAATCATATACAACTATCCAAGACTCATCAACCATGTGTGTCTCACATTATAGTACCCATAATCACTCACAAGTATAGCATTTTTTTCAAACATGGGTATCAAAATATCCTTGCTCTCACTCTCACAAAGAATTCATATGTAGCAACTGATGACCATAGGCTTGCCCTTAATGTAGTACTTCACTAAATGTCGGAATGTTAAGATTAGGATCAAGTAGGTTTTTTTATGGTTGTAATGTAGGCTAAGGGACGGGTAGGATCAACTATTTTGGCCAGAAATAGTGACTAAGTTCCTAAGCACTTTAATACATCACATTGTATCATTGACACTTTTTTCTTTCAACCTTTCTTTTCTTTTTTTTTATTATTCTACCACCCTTGTTCTCCTCTTTTGTTTTTCAATTTTAAGCACAACTCACTTTTCAGCTTTCTTTTCCTTTTTCTTTTCACAACATACCTCTTATGATAGCACTTTCTTTTTCATAACACATTCAAGAACCATTCCAATTTATAGCATTATACTCACCCAATTTCCTCTTATGTTGTCACATGACTTTTTTTACTTTAAAGCACTCAGGATTTTGGATCAAATTATGGTCTTTAAAGAAATGGATTAGGCTTACATACAAGGTTATCAAAGAAATAGGCTAAAGGCTCAAAAGGGTTTAACTAGGATGATGTCCATGGGTAGGTAAAACTGAAGGTAAACAAATATAGGTTGCCAAAGAAATGCCTAAATCATATCCTAAACTTACACTCCTTATTTTCGCTTTGCATACATACCAGGCAAGTTCTAGCATCAGCCACAAACATAGAATATACTATTATCTCACACACACAAGGCACATGGTCGACTTGATTGGAAGTAATATAGACTCTCGACCCAACAATTGAAGGAATTGAATCACACAATATCACATAATGAGTCACAACTAGAGCCTAAATGTCTCAATAGTCACAATTGTAACACATACTCTTGTTATAATCTCATGCTTCCTATCAAAATAATTTCATGCGAAGCTAGAAAAAATTTTACTCCTAAAAAAAACTTACAAAAATGGCAAACGAAAAAATAAAAAAATGAACTCAAATAAACAAAGTAAACAAACAAACTTAAACAAACAAACATACAAACAAAGGTGCAAACAAAGAAGTATAGCATGCGATTCTGCCACCCCACACTTAGACGGGACACTGCCCTCAGTGGAAAATAAATTCGAAGAACCTGGTTAGTCGGACCCTTCATCAATGTCGGGGGTCATACCCCCTTCGTCTGAATCATCATAAGAGTCGTTGTCAGAGCTCTCCTCCTCGTCAGAATCAAGCAAGCGTCTATCATCATCAGTCGAAACATCATCGTCTAGAGGTTCCTCAAAATATACGCCCACTCCACACATCTCCCGTGCATGCATATTCATTGGGTAGTCGTGGTCCAGCTGTTGGAGCTCTTCAGCAGTTGGAATATGTCCACCACTCATCATAGTGAATCGTGTCATGCCATAGAGATGTCGGAAGAAACTCTCGTCACGAGCATGTCTCTCCGCAGTAGTAAGGTTGACTCCATGAGTTGTTTCAGCATCTTTGACCTTGGTGAGGTCAACCTTCTTTGGGTTATGTGGGAGTTTGTGGTCAGCTGGTTCCTCTTTGATATCCTCCATCCGCAACATTGCTGTCAACAAATTGTCGAATGTGAAATGGGACCTTTTGTGGAGTCTGGCCTTCCTCATGGTAGATCGAATGATTGCCCCAAAGTTAATAGGGACATTCGTCATCAAAGCATAGACCAAACACACTCTATCTCTCAATATCTTGGTGTATTGAGTCCCAGGAATAAGACATGAGTTGACAATACACATCCAGATTCTTGCTTCCCTATTTAGTAGAGCATAGGGGAAGGTGTTGTGTCGACCTGTTTCTTTATGTCTGCCCCACCTTGCCATTGATCTACTTCCACAAAGCGTGTGTCGTATCACTCTATAAGGAGGCCTGCTGTACAGTTCTTTGAATGGTGCTGTGTCGACCGAAGGTAAGCCAAGAAAAGAGTTGATCCAATCTGCTGTGAGCTGTAACACTTGGCCCCGAATTTTGACTTCATTGCCTGTTGTGTTCGGCGACCAGTTGGCATAAAATTCTCTTGTTAAGTCAAGATTACACTCTCCCATGTCGTGGAAGATGAAATCCATCTTCAAAGCCATTATTTTTGCCAACATTCGCGGCTCTTTCTTTGCTAAGGTCTCCTTGTTGATCAAGTCGACGTGCACATATTTTCTTTCTTTGTTGCTGCTGTACCATGCTTTGGCTTCTTCCTCAAGAACCTATTTTATTCCGAACATTCTGCGTGGTAGGTGTGCTGAGGATGATTCTCCTTGGTCTTTTCGACTTCTCTTCTTGCCCTTTTGGGACGTGGTAGCCTTCTTCTTGCCTTGCCTTGCTTTAGGTGCCATTGTACCTGAGACTAGAAATAATGTTAGTTGCAGCACAATCTCACTTGATACAATCTATATGCAAGCACTAGGGGTACCACCCCACACTTAGTTTCGTTAGCACAAATCAATGAAGTGAAAGCGGTCGAGTACTCAGATTTCGTCAACATACGTTTTAGGATTGTATTCCGACAAGAAAATCAGCATTGCATCACTTATTTGCAGCCATTGGACTACTTTCATGGTGGATATAGCAACACTATGACATAGGGGTTACCACATGGAATCGTTATTCATACAACAAGCACAACCTCCTAAGTCGATAGGCACTATAATCTTATCCCGATGGCCGGGATAGTCTATTATGTAAGCATCCAAACAACACTCTTAAGCAATATTCATAGCCATATATATTCAGCAAATATCATAACAATGCTTTTGAAACAAAATTCAAGTCGGAAACAAGTCAAGAATTCCCTACGTATATATTCACTCACATGATTTTGCAACAATAATCCAAACACATGAACATCACCACCAATCTCACATGATTTAGCAATTTATAATAAGCATAGCAACATAGTACTTACGATAATTAGATGAAGAATAAGAGAGTACTTACTTGCTTGAAGCTTGTGGAGAAGTTGTTGTGAATTGGAAGAGCAAAAGAAGAAAATTTTGAGAAGATTTGGAGGGTTATGCGGCGCCTTTAGGGTTGTTTCTAATGTGGTTGTGTTATAAAACTAAGTCCCCTTTATATAGGAAGAGTATGGGTCGGGTTATGACCCATTTACAATCGGATTTGGGGACAAGAACACCACATATGCGGCGCATATCACTCGGCATATCAATGACATATGCGGCGCATTGTCTATGGCATAATGTAGACATATGCGCCGCATAGTCTATGGCATTTGTAGACATATGTGCCGCATAGTATATGGCACATGAGATACTGAGACCAAATGCCATAGCATAGGCGGCGCATAGTCAAAAGCATACCTAGGAATAGGCGGCGCATAGTGTATAGCACACTAAATTCCGAGTCCTTAGGCTATAGAATAGGTTGTGCATCATTCGTGGCCTATTTTTACTAAGGCCTAGCCTTCCTCGAAGCCTATTTTGACGTGAGAAAGGCTCAATTCATAGCCTTATGCATCACCATTCCTAACTTACCGATTTTACCATACAATGCGTCCAAATCGTCGATTGAGATCAATCTCCTCGTCGCATACTTCTTGCACCTATATTTGCTCAAAACAAAATGAAAATGATTAGTACGATGGGTTGCCTCCCACCAAGTGCCTTAGTTTTGGTCGTGGCACGACTCTTATTTTTGAATTTTCATTTATCAAAAATAAAAAATACTAAAACGACGAAACGATAAAACGATAAAACGACAAAACAATAAAACAATAAAACGATGGGTTGCCTCCCATCTAGCGCCTTATTTATTATCGTGGCTCGACGTAGTAATCTCGAGTACTTAGACTTCGTCGAGATAAGTGATGGCCATGTCATTCATCGAGTCAAGAGGACCTATATATGGCTTAGCACGTTGGCCATTCACTTTGAAGACAACACCATCATTGTCTTCCAATTTGACTACTCCAGACGAGTAGACTTGGATGACTTTAAATGGACCAGACCACTTTGATTTTAACTTACCTGGGAAGAGCTTGAGTCTGGAGTTAAAGAGTAGTACCATGTCACCTTTTTGGAAGTTTCGTCGAACAATCCGCTGATCATGATACTTCTTCATCCGCTCCTTGTATAAATCTGATCTTTCATATGCATGGAGACGAAATTCATCTAGTTCGTTCAGCTGCTCCAACCTCAGGTTCTTCACATCATCCCAATTCAGATTCAAGTGCTTCAATGCCCACAATGCCTTGTATTCAAGCTCGATGGGTAGATGACAAGCCTTTCCATAAACTAGCTGATAAGGTGACATGCCAATGGGTGTCTTGAATGCAGTCCTATACGCCCATAGTGCATCATCTAGCTTTCGAGACCAGTCCTTCCTATTCGCATTAACCGTCTTGGCAAGGATTTGCTTGATCTCGCGGTTGGAAACCTCAACTTGTCCACTGGTTTGGGGATGATAAGGCGTAGCTACCTTGTGTTGCTTGACTCCATACTTGGCCAATACAGATTTGAATAGCTTGTTGCAAAAGTGAGATCCTCCATCACTTATGATAGTACGAGGTACCCCAAAGCGAGAGAAGATATTCTTCTTTAAAAACGCTACAATACGCTTTCCTTCGTTGTCGGCCAGTGCTACAACTTCAACCCATTTTGACACATAATCCACAGCAACCAAGATGTACTTCATTCCAAACGAATTCACGAATGGTCCCATGAAATCAATACCCCACACATCAAAGAGTTCTACCTCCAGAATTTTGGACATGGGCATTTCATGGTGTTTTGCAATAGCACCTTGACGTTGGCATTGGTCACACCTTCTCACATAGTCGTGTGCATCTCTGAATATTGTAGGCCAATAATAACCACTTTACAAGACTTTCCTTGTCGTTCGATCCCCTGCATGATGTCCTCCAACTTGCGAAGTGTGGCATGCTTCCAATATAGTAGGCACTTCTTCATGGGATATACATCGTCGAATGATACCATCCGCGCATCTTCGAAACAAATAAGGCTCATCCCAATAGTAGTGCTGAACGTCATGCATAAACTTCCTCCTTTGGTGGTAAGATAAATTGGAAGGTAACACATTACTCACCACGAAATTTGCAAAGTCAGCATACCATGGTAGTTTCTCCATTATTGTCGCTAGTATCTTCTCGTCAGGGAATGCATCATCAATCTGATTTTCTGGTTGCGCCACATACTCATTCTCAAGTCTAGATAGGTGATCAACCACTTGGTTCTCACAACCTCTTCTATCTTTGACTTCGAAATCAAACTCTTGCAGCAGTAATACCCATCGAATCAGCCTTGGTTTTGCATCCTTCTTTGTCATTAGATACCTAAGAGCTGCATGGTCTGTATGAATGATCACCTTAGTACCCAATAGATAGGCGCGAAACTTCTCAAACGCATACACAACCGCTAGGAGCTCTTGTTCAGTAACAGTGTAGTTCCTTTGGGCTTCATTTAGGACCTTACTTGCATAATAGATAGGATGAAACAATTTCTCCTTTCTCTGTCCAAGAACAGCACCAACGGCTACACCACTAGCATCACACATGACTTCAAACGGGAGCGTCCAATCTGGTGCTACCATGATAGGGGCTTCAATGAATTTTCCTTTGAGGCATTCGAATGCCTTTAAGAAATCTTCATTAAAGTCAAACGTCACATCTTTCTCCAGTAGTTTGCACAATGGACTAGAAATTTTAGAGAAGTCTTTGATGAATCTACGATAAAATCCAGCATGGCCAAGAAAACTACGAACTCCCTTCACCGAAATTGGAGGTGGTAGCTTCTCGATTACCTCTATTTTTGCGCGATCAACCTCTATTCCTCTTTCGGAGATCTTGTGCCCAAGAACGATTCTTTCTTTTACCATGAAGTGGCACTTCTCCCAATTCAGCACAAGGTTGAACTCTACACATCTTTGTAATGCCATGCTCAAGTTCGCCAAACATGCTTCAAAGACTCACCAACAACTGAAAAGTCGTCCATAAATACCTCCAAAGTGTCTTCTACCATATCGGAGAAAATAGACATCATACAACGTTGAAAGGTGGCTGGTGCGTTACATAACCCGAATGGCATGCGTTTGAAGGCAAAAGTACCATATGGGCATGTGAACGTTGTCTTCTCTTGGTCTTCGAGAGCAATACAAATCTGATTATAACCTGAATAACCATCCAAGAAGCAAAACCATCCTTTCCCCGCTAATCGATCTAGCATTTGGTCCATAAATGGCATGGGGAAGTGATCCTTGAGTGTCCAAGAATTCAGCTTGCGGTAGTCCATGCATACTCTCCATCCAGTAACGGGCCTGAGTAGAATAAGTTCATTCTTTGCATTCGCGACCACGGTCATGCCTCCTTTATTGGGAACACATTGTACTGGGCTTACCCATGTACTATCCGAAATAGGATACACGACTCCTGCGTCTAACCACTTGATAATCTCCTTCTTCACCACTTCTTGCATTGGTGGGTTTAGACGTCTTTGATGTTCAATGGTGGGTGTGAACTTTTCTTGAAACTGAATTTTATGAGTGCAAATCCTAGGTGGAATACCAATGATATCCGCAATGGTCCATCCAATAGCTCTAATATACTTGCGTAAGATTGCAATAAGAGCTGCAACTTGTTGCTCACCCAAATCGGCTGCCACTATGACTGGAAGAGTATTTCCGCTCCCTAAGAATGCGTACTTCAAATGTCTTGGCAACTCCTTCAATTCTAACGTGGGTGGCTCTTCAATAGATGGCTTAGCTGGTGGTGTGGGTCGATTCTTGAGATCAAGATCCAGCTTCTTGGGGGTGTAGAGATATGTCCCTAATCCCTATAGAGCACAAATATCTTCATCAGAAATTTCAGCATCATCATTCTCTCCTTTCTTGAGCAAAACCTCCAAAGGATCATCAAGAATTCGCTCTTCAGCAAGTAACTCTTTCTCATCATCAAAGACAACATCAGCCACAGAAAATACACTCAGATCTTTGGGTTGCTTCATTGATTTACAAACATCAAAGCGAACCACTTCGTCATTGATTCGGAATGAGAGTTCATTAGCTCTCAAATCTATGAGCACACTTCCCGTAGCAAGGAAAGGGCGTCCCAAGATTATGGGAACCTCTGAATCTGCTTCACAATCTAAGATGACAAAGTCTGCTGGAAATATGAATGAAGATACCTTCACCAAGACATCGCATAGAATATCAACCGGTCGTTTTACCGACCTATCCGCCATAACAAGCCTCATATTAGTTGGTGTAGGATCTCCTAACCCCAACCTCTTGTAGATCGATAATGGCATCAAGTTGATATTGGCTCCTAAGTCACACAATGCTTTGGCAAAGTTCAAAGATCCGACTGTGCAAGGAATAGTGAAAGCTCCGGGGTCGGCCTTCTTCTGAACTATCAATCGGGTAGCAATTGCACTACAATGATGCACATCATCTTTTAGCTCATAACTTGCTTCCCTCTTCTTAGTCAAAAGATCTTTCATAAACTTCGCATACCCAGACATTTGTTCAAGTGCCTCTACCAATGGGACATTAATGGTCAGCTGCTTCAACATAGTCATAAATTTGCTGAACTTAGTGTCATCGGCCACCTTCTTCAATCTTTGTGGAAAAGGTAGTGGTGGGTATGGAAGTGTTCTCTCCATGGCTTTCTTCTCCTCTTGCTTCCGTTTATCATTTTTTTAGGCTGCACGTCACTAGGTAAAACATCCTTGACGTTTGAAGTAGTTGTTGTGGCTTCTTCTCTTGTAACGTCACTAAGTGTGGCGTCAATGTCTGCTGCTACGTCAACCACTTGCTTGCCTTTTGCTGAAGTTTCCAGCACCTTACTTCTGGTAGTGATGGCCATGCATGACCCATCATTCCTTGGGTTTTGCACAGTATCGCTCGGTAAGGTGCCAGCCTTTCTTTGATTGAATGCTGCTGAAAGTTGGCTCAATTGCTGCTCTATTTGCTTGATAGAAGTGGAATGAGAATCAACTAATTGCTTCATGGAGGCCAAATCGTCAATTACCTCCTTAACTCCCGCGCTCGTTGCTTCCACTCCTTTCAATAACTTAGCCATCATGTCTTCCATATAATTAGATGCGGTGGTATCACGTTTACCAGGGGGAACGTACAAACCACTATTTTTATTATTTTTCTTCCAACTACCTTGGTCTTTGCTTCCAGATTTATCATAATAGTTCCCACGGAAACCCCCCTGATTGCTCAAGTAGTTGGCCTCCTCTTCAGAATCAGATTCGTCTCTTCCTTTTGACTCAATGGCTTTCACTTTTTCAGTCTTCCCTAATAGATGCTTTGTAAGAAGATCCATTTGGGTTTTCATGTGCGCCATATCTTGATCACGTTCTTCTTCTCTTCTTTGTTGGTCTGCAGTCATGCCAATAGATAAAGTGGGGCTTGCTACCTCAGAATCCCTGGTATGCCAAGCTCTACTCTGCTTTGTCATGCGATCTAGCATATTGCTTGCTTGACCAAAGGTAAGGTCCATAAAAGAACCTCCAGCTGCGTTGTCTACCACTGGTTTAGTTACTGAATTCAAGGCTCTATACAAGATCTCCATGAGGTGAACATTAGTTATGTGATGGTTTGGGCAACTCGCTAGCTTTGTCTTGAACCTCTCCCATGTTTCGTGAAGAGCTTCAGAGGGAAGCTGACGAAAGTTGCTGATTTCATCTCTCAATTGATCCCTTTTGGATGGCGGAAAGAATCTTTCTAGGAAAGCGTCTCTCAATTGCCTCCAATTTGTAATTGAATCAGGAATCAGCCCATTCAACCATAGTGTTGCCTCCCCAGACAGAGACAATGGAAATAGACATAATCGAATAGCATTCTGACCAACACCAGGATTGTCAAAAGACTTGCATGTAGAAATAAAGTTGATGAGATGCATATTCGGATCATCGCCTACTAGTCCACCAAATAACCCCTTGAGTTGCAATAACTGAATCATGGTGCTAGTGATATTGAATTTAGCTTCGGGTGCTAATGGTGGTGGAATTATAGCTCCAGTGGCTCCGGCACCATCAAGATCATCATCATCATCGTCGAAAGCTGGTTGCAACGGTTGACGATCATACCTATACCAAGCTTGTCGAGCTCTTCGGTTGGCAGGTGTTATAATTTCAGCATCACGCCTAGGGTTTAGTAACTCGTCATCACCTAAATCTTCATCGTCAGGAGTTGTTGCTCGCCCAGGATTATCAATGTTTTGTTGTTGGACTTGAGCAGCGGCAAGAGCAGCTAATCTTGCTTGCTCGTGTTGAGCAGCCATCCTGTCGATTTCAGCTTGTGCTTCCATTCTTCTAATTCGTTGTGGTTCAGGATTGATTGGTAATAATGGTTGACCAGAACTTCTAGTATGGAGCATGCACTAAAAGAAAAACCTGCAATAAACAAAAACTAAACGTAAAAGTACGAGAATCTTTGACCAAAGGGTCTAGTAATTATCACGAACTTGATTGACACTCGTATTCCCCGGCAACGGCGCCAATTTTTGATAACGCTCAATCTACAGCTCTCGTAGGAGTGTAAAGCGGTCGTTAGCAAATATAGAACCCAACCTGGGTTGGGTGTCGATCCCACAGGGAATAGCTTGGTCAACAAGTAAGCAAAATTAATAGACTTTTGGTGCAAGTCTCGTAAGAAGGGGGGATTGTAATAAGTAACCAAAGTAATGAAATAAAAGCTGAAAATAGCAAAGTAAAAAGAGAGTATTTCGTAGGTTGTAAAACAATGAGAATTGAAGCGTTGGGGTTATGTCCACCTTCTGAGGTATACGTCTCTGTTGGCTATGAGTGTGTAGAGTCTTGACATGCAATTGCTTATAGAGAATTGTAGTCGATGGTAAATCCAAGCGTCTCGCGACCTAAACAAGGACTATTTCACTTTAACTCTCGCGAGCTTAAAGCGTGTCTAACGGTACAAATTCTCCAAGAGGTTTGTCCAGTTACGGCACTAGCTTTTTAATAGGAAAGGGTGTCCTACTACCTTGACATTATCTCTTTTCCAGACAAATAACCTTTCTCGCGAACAAGTTAAATGTTAGACTGGCGTATTCTTGCATTTGCAACCGCAAAGAATGTAGATTAAGATGAAGAGAATAATGATATAAGCAATATACTTGTCTTGAACTCACAAACTCACAGCTATAGATAGTAACTCATTCGGCTTCCATAACCCCAACTAAGAGGTTTAGTTACCCATGACTGCGAAGGATATCACGATTTGCATGGTTGATGGCGTGAGAAGTAGGTGATAGGCGTGTGGTTTTGGTGATTCCCTAGCAAGTAACGATTCTCTTGTTGTGGAATTTAAGAATAGAAGAGTAGATTAGAAGTGTTTGTAGTGGAAGATGAGAGAGATGGAAGAAAATTAATTGTTGAATTAAGTGAAGAATCGTATCTCTCCACTAAGGGAGGAGTTAATTTAAAAATCTCTAGCATGATAGGGTATTTATAATACCCATATCCTATTCCTACTAAGCTAATGAAATAAATAATCAAATCCTACTAGACTAATGAAATACTTAACCCAAATGTACTAGGTTAATGTAACATTATCATAATCCAAATAAACTAATGAAATACATAACCTAATTGTACTAGGATAATGTATCATTGTCAAAATCCAGCTTTGTGTCTGTAAGTCCCCAAAGTCTTCAGAAATGCTGTTTTAGCCCGGGACAGATTTTCCATGCAGCAGTTTTGGTCCAGGTCCCCAGAGTCTTCAGAAATGCTGTTTTAGCCCGGGACAGATTTTCCATGCAGCAGTTTTGGTCCTTAGGCGTGTAAACTCCCTTTCCTTCCTTTGTGAGCTTTCTTTTGCGTCAAGTAAGCCATAAAATGCTGAATTTTGCATCATTAATACCTGAAACTTTACTAATCATGTTCGTTAGCTCATTTATAGGAAAAGGGACTAAAAGTGCATGAAATATATAATTTGTTCTCAAAACTAGGCTAAAATATGGGCAAAATATATTGATATAGGCGTGTAAATCCGCCTATCATCAAAGTAGAAGAATGATGAATAAAGCAACAGCAACAATAAACAATAAAAATTTCTAAGAGAGAGAAAACAACAATGGATGAGAAGAGAGAAAGACACTTTTTTCCCTCTTTTTCCCGTTGTATTAGATAAACATTTGGATCAAAGTGTAAATTTAAAAACTTTTGGGTTATTCTCAAAAATATCAAACTTTCTTAATCCATAATAAAGTAATTATCACCTCCGCTCAATAATTAAGACTTGTGTCACCTACACCTCATTTTAAAACTCTTTTGTCATCTACAACTCAAAGCCCCAAGAGAGATGCTTCTAATTTTATTAATTTGACACGTAATTTTTTCTTAAAAAATAATTCTACATTTTTTTTTTTGGAAATTTGGGGTCTTAAACAAACTAGTGATATGTAAATTGAAATTTTCATTAAAAAATATCACTATAACAGTATTTCTAGCTATGAAATCTAAGTTATGAACTTAAAAATCATAGTTATTATTTAGGAATAGCCATAAAAATTTGAACTCCGTAACTATTTACAAATTCGTAAAATTTCTTAGCCATAAAAATTAAACTGATAAAGCTAATTCCTCATTTTTGCAACAACTACTAGTAATCGTGACAATAATTGCCTAAACATCTATAACTCTATTGATACAATAAAAGTTTGTAGCTAATTATAAGCTTTTGTCACGCAATAAAAGTTAATATAGCAATAACATTTTTTAGCCATAATAAACTATTTAAAATAAAATATTGTAGCTAATGTTTTTTTTTTTTTTTGCTTCAACTTATAAAACTATGGCAATAATTAGATGATATAGCCACACCTTTTTTGTTATAATAAAATTTTATGTCTAATTATTAATTTTTGGCATGAGATAAAACTTATTATAGTAATAGTAATATTTTAGTCGCAATAAATTATTTAAAATAAAATATTATAGCTAAATAGATATTTGTTTACCTCAATTTACAAAAAGATTGTCTCACAATTAAATAATATAGCCATAGATGTTTTTCTACAACAAAAATTTGTAGCTAATTATTAATTGTTGCCATGTTTTGAAACTTGATATAGCAATAGTGATTTTTTAGCCATGAAAAAGATATTTAAAAAAAATATTATAAGTAAATAAATATTTTGACTTTGTACTAAAAATCATTGCAATATGATTGATCATGTTGATCATGTTGAGCTTATCATGGCTTAGTAATAGCTATAATTATTGATCATGAAAATATGATTTAGCACAACTTTAGTATTTTGAAAAAATTTGTATCTAATACTTTCTCCGTCCTAAATTTTCTAATTTGATTTCTCATTTTACTTGTCTTTTTTATTAATCAAGAAGAGACAATTTTTTTTGTATGTTTTACCCTTTGCATTAATTATTTTTTTAAAATTAAAATGTAAACATCATTTAATATGAATACTATGATAAACTAGCCATGTTATTAATTATGTTTCTTAATCAATGTGCTATCTCAATTTTGGATGGATAATTTGGGACGGAGGAAGTAATTACTTTCTAACGTAAGCTACAATTTGTTGAAGCAATAGTAATCTAGAGTAATTAGAGGTATTAATCCTTTGACTCGATTTAATGCTACACGTTTACTTGTAAATTTTAAAATTAATATGTAATTATATCTAATTAATTTTTATTAACAGGTTATATTTGAACTTAAATATAATTTTACTGATTATATTGAACTTAAAGTATAATTTTATCGTGTCTCACTAAGGTTATATCCTGATTAAGTGCTTTCACAATTATTATTTGACTCAAATTTATTTTATCAGTATAATATCTTTATCATTGTAATACGACTGTAGGCATTAATTGTTCGATTTAATTCAGTTTAACAGCTTGTAAATCTTAAATATAACTGAAATAAATACTTGCTTTTGTTTGTTTTAATTAACTAATCATATCAAATTTTAGGAGAACTCTAATAAATTGAATTCAAACTTCATCTTGAGCACGTGTTTTTAAATTGTTATTTGACTTGAATGTGATTTATTGAGACATTTTAAAAAGTCATTATAATCAAAGGTGTTCATCACTCGACTTGATTCAATTTTATAGGATTTTACTTCAAATTTCAGATACAATTCAAATAAATAGGTAAATTTAATATATACATACATACATACATATATATATATGTGTGTGTGTGTGTGTGTGTGAGTATACACATACTCGCACGCGCACATACACATATAAATAAGAATCAATTAAATCTCAAATGAGAAAATTTAAATAAAATAATTTCTTGAACAATAGATATTTTATATACCTATTTACAACCTCAAACTTATCAACTAACTTCTTAAATTTATCAAGCCAGCATTTTGTCTTATTGAGATATATTATTTTTTAATGTTAGTGACACTTTTTTTCTAAAAAAATAATGCACAATCAATTTCTTCTGAAAGTTTTAATTTTTTTTTTTAAATAATTAAGCCCACCCATGGTGGATGGGCAACTGAAAGTTGTAAATATACTATATAGGTATGCTCGTGCATTGCACTGGCTCTTCAATTTTTTTCTGCATGATGAATGGTAGAAATAAGATCATGATTGTAACAAGATCAGGTTGGCCTGCTATAGTTGTACGTTCACCCTGTTCAAAAAATCTATAGCGGACGCGGTAAACTCTGCCTAGAATGAGGGGAACATGGAAAATATTTTATAAATTGCACTAAATGTACATGAAAGAGACTCAAAAGAGCAATGAGAATTACCAAGAAGTTACCTCTTCAAGAGAAAATAATACACCACTTACAGGATCTCTAAAGGCAGCAACACATCCACAAGTCACCTGAGTCGACGGATAAAAACGAGTAAGCATTTCTTAGAGAAGACAAAACCTCACTCATCATGGGAACTTTAAAGACCAGATCTTAGCTCTTATCTCCAAATATCTTTAGAACTTTCTAAGATTCATAAAGAAGATGACACCTTACGTAAAAAAACAAGAAAAGAAAAAATTCAATATGTTCAGCTAGATTAGTGCCTGAAGTTTTAAACAGTCTAACCTAGATTGGGAGAGAGTGATATCAAATTTACAGATTCTCATCACAATTATACGGACTGATATTATATTTACAGATTCAGATCCTTAAAAAGATTTTTGTAAATTCTTAACAACTTTAATAATTACGAAGAACATGCCATAGACAAGATGAAACCACTACACAACATTGGTTTATTTTTTTACGTTATCAGGCTAAGAAGAAGTCTTACTTGCACCTGGTGTAACCAAATGCATGACATATGTTATCCTTTTACATTTATTTTTTCCATGGTTTAAGTTAAAAAATATCTAAAGATTCGTGATCAAGGAAAAAAGGTATAAGAAAAATGATATGAATGTTGAACCATAACCCATAAGAAGGATGTTAAATCATAATCCGAAAAATTAACTTTTGTTAATTTATTCGACATCAGATACAAACTAACTTTCAAAATTGTTTAATTTTGGCTCCTCAAGTTCAATAAAATCATGCACGCACCGAATGCAGATAAGTTGTTTACAAACAAGGATCACTCTCCAAGCTCCTGTTAATTATAAAACACAATTCTTGAGAACTAAATGGTTAAAAAATAGCATAAGAAAAAGGAGAGGTTGAGACAAAAAAAAATAATTGTTCTAGTGGTTGTACTTCAAATTTCTCGGTTGCACTTATTGAACTATCAAGACATGCAATACTGCACGACTGCATGAACATAATTGTGTTAGTATAAAGCTCGCACTAAGGAATTGATGTAATAATTACAAGTGAGCAAGAAATCAAAAAAAAATTCCTTTCCAAACATACAAGGATTCTAAGAGGCTAAGTACTACTTGTATAGAGTGAGAGTGTAAGAATAAGTGTTAATTCTGCTTCATCTCCAAATTCCTCTTTACACCAAAAAGACAAACAATCACTCACCAAATCACGACGATCCCGCTAAGCGCTAAAACCTTGGAGCAACCTTGACCACAAGTTATATTTTATGGATCCACCCTGTAATTACATCAAAATATATGAACACTTAACATAACATCTGAAAGCAAATACTGTACATATTTTATATGATCAGCAATACAGAATAAGTATCATACCTTTGATTCATTTGACAGGTAAAACAAAGAGAACATATAATCAGCAATAAATATTTCATTCATGCATAATAGCAGGTTAGTACAACTATCAGAACTTTTGATTCATAAATAAAAAATATAAGCTCACTAATTATAATCAACAAAAAAAATCACAAATCAAGTTCTGTATTTAATTACTTGTAATTAATAAGAAGTGATAATCCTAGACAGTTGTGATAATTAGACATGACATCTTCTTAATCGAATCGGAGCAAACACAAAGCCTAACAAGGAGGAGATTAGCAAAAGTTGATGCCATACCACGCAACACAATAGTTTATTGAGTTATTAGCCCAATCATTTTAGAACACCATGAATTGAAGACATTTGGAGTCAAAACACATGCTTACTTCACGAAATGTCATTAGCCTGGGCTTATCTCCGACTGTTGGCATTTGATTACAAACAATATGCGCAACAAACAATTTAGCATTGTCACCATATCGTGATAATATACGTCTTCGGCTAACAACTCCACCCATTCATGCACCTCCAAATTTCTCATATGTATGAAAGTATGGATCATAATAAAAGTAGGCAATTGTAGTTCGAGAGGAATTATTCATGCGGTACAATCGTACATCATGGTCCCAAACATAGAAGTCACACACATCAGTGAACAACATTATTTGGCACTGCCTATAGGAGCATGAACAAAGGTAAAAGAAAAGGCAAGTGAACTAAGTCTTACCGGAGCTAATCCATCAGCAGGCTCAACATTGATACCAAACAACATATTTACAAGGTAAAAAGACCATCCATAACTCCAGGCAAAGAAAAGTAGGGTCATACTTCTTCCTACAAATAAGCAACATGTGAACTCGGAGCTGCACACAAGCATCCAAAGGAAGTTCTAAAATATCTAACATTTACTAAATGCTAGAGTGAGTGGTCTATTAACAAAGAAGGGGCTTATTTTAAATTTTTACTTACTAACTGGTGAAATGAAAAAGAGAATGGAACTTGTGTTGATATTACTAAAGCAGGTACTAAAAACAATTGTTGCTAAGATAAACAATGCTACACGTATGCAGTGAAACACAACATATTGAAACTAAATTATATATTCTACTTAGCAAGATAGTTATGGTCTAAAACTATCAGAATGGGTACATTCCTTGCCATTTTTTCAACTCAAATTTTTATCAAATTTCGTTTAAGAAAGGATATTCGGGAAGCATAAGGCTTCTATCATACTTGTCGACTATCAATAAATAGACATCATAAGAAAGGCATATGAAAACATGTATGGATAAAAAAAACCACATCTCGACATCCATATGCACATCGTTTATTATTTTCTATCAACAATATCAGGTATCTGATATTGGTTGACGAAGAGGGTTGTCTGCTTTTATGTCCTGGAAAAGTCCTCGCCTCTTAAGCTAGCTTTTGATTTAAGTTAGACCCAAGGTCTATTTTTTCTTGAACTAAGAAAATGAGGAAGAAATACAGAGGGACGAACCAACTCCTTTATGAACGATATCATATATGTTCACACAGGCTCATTTACGGAAAGAATTAGGACATATCCTTCCTTACCAACTAAATATTGACACAGGTGAGCAGCCTTGGATGGATACTGTACAACACATCCCCAATAAACATTTTGATACTCTTCTAAATTACAAGTATTGAATTTATTACACAAATCTGAGCATACCATCTTAAATAATTCTATAAATTTTCACTAACCTCCAAGATACTTGCTCTTCTCAATAGATAATTTCTGAGCATCAGCAGACCTGTAAGTTAAAACAAGATATTTACAACAAAATTCTCATTTGTCACCAATAATTACCAAAAATCGAGGACAAGATAAAACAAAAAAATGGCAATGTCTTATAGAATACCAATATTTCCGGGAGGAGCGACAGCATGGAAAACGTCCAATTCAGTCAGTTCATAATCTGGATTTCGATCTTCTCTTCTTTCTTTAGCTCTGTCTCTGTACTTAGGCATCTCCGCTTTTTTAACCTTCTCTTCTTTGTAGCAAATAATTACGGAGCTATTAAATTTCAATTCAGATTCACTAAAAATTGAAAGCAAGGAGAGGGAAAAAAACCTTACTTGTTGCGACGAACTATCTTTTCTTTGTGATTTTGCTTGGAGGAAGACATAGAACAATTATTCCTTCAAAATAGGATTGTTCTTTGAAGGAGAAGGAAAAAGATAGAGAAGAGAGGTACAGTGCAACGATTCATCAGGAAATGTTTTTGATGTGGTAAGGATAGGAAATATAATCCACATATAATGACCATTTTGCCCTCAATAATGTGCCTATTTACCATTCTACCCTTGATCATCCTTAGGACTGCCTCTTCTATATAGTAGAAATTTATGTACGCTTGACTTTGTTATTGTAAAATAAATTCTTAACATTTTATATGAAACACTTATTTTTAAAAGATATTTTAAAAACTTTAATAGTTGCATATATATATATATATATATATATATATATATATATATATATATATATATATATATATATATATATATATATATATATATATATATATATATATATATATATTCGTTGTGATGCACAAACATGATTAAAGAATTATAATAATTGCAAATATTATATGACTTATTTGAACACGGTAAATTATATTCATTTACTTTGTTTTAATTTTAAAAATTAACTAAAATTCTAACATCTTTGCATTATTTATCCCTCACCCCTGCCTTCCTGTAATTTTTCTCAAATATAATATTTAAATTAGTTTGTATTTTATCTTTTAGTAAATAATATCATATTTTAATCATATACAATATGAATTACTCTATAATATAATAAATAAGTCGATCAATTAGTGGATACATTAATTTTATTTTTTGAATGCTTTTATTTATATTTGATATTTTAAATTATAAATTCATATAATTTTTATTAGTTAATTCAAACTAAGACTTGGGATTCAAAATTCATATCTCTATTTAAATTCAATTTGAAATAATTAAGTGTTGTAGAAGTATGATTAGACTATAATAAAACACTTTAATTTTTATTTGAATTTGAATTCGTACTAAATTCAGATTATATTAAATTCAAAATATATTAGTCCTAAATAAATATTGTGGATTAATATAATTGGATTAATTATTTAAGTTCAAACATGTATGAATTTAATTGAAGTCCAATTTTTTAGCTAGCCCATTGATTTGGGCTACAAATGATGAGCTCACTTTGTTAAGCCCAAGATATTGTCATATTTTAGAAGCCCAAACACGTGCCACGTGTTGAATGATCTGGCATACCAAGTCAGGTGAAGGAGCCAATAGGACCATGTCACATGTCAAAATGATACAGCATGTCCAGTAAAATAAAAAGTCCATAAAAGGCGTCATGTCGCTTAAATCTGATTGGTTAAGGAAAATTAACCTTCGCCATGACTCTTTCCTTCCTACAACTATAAATAGGAGTCTCATAATTTAGAAAAAGGACGAACAACTCTAACAAGAAGCAAGAGAAAGCTCGTGGATCAAACGATGAAATTTCTCTACAAAGCTTAAGCATTCAAATCCAGTTTATCAAGATTCAAGATCAAGACTGCAAGATTTAAGAACAACCTCCAAAGCCCTTGAATTCAAGCACAAGTCAAGATCAAATCCATTAAATCAACAAATCAAGATCAAGCTCGAAGCCCTTGAATTTATATTTGAAAGGTGAATCGGGAAATTCATAGAGATTGTAACACTCACATATTGAAATCAATAAAATGATTGTTGCAATATTTTTCTTGCCCCAATTACTTATTTTTCGATCTTAAATTTTTATTGTCCAACAAATTATGGCATGCACTTATAATACCCCAAAAATTTTCGTAGTCGTTAGAGCTCTTTAAAGCATGCTAAGAGAAGCTTCACACTAAGAAAATTTGACTAAGTGTTGGAAATTTTTCATTTCATAAGTCTTCGAACTTTGATAATTTATTTCGTGACCATTTCGACCTCCGTTTGTCGATTTTTAAGTTGATTCACGATGGGGCAAGTCAATAGTACATTTTGGGTGAGTTTCAGAATTTTTCAGATAGTGTAAGGGCATGTTTGGTTGCCCAAAATAGTAGCTTGGGGCGATTAACCCGCGCCGCCTTGGATAGTCCCCCAGGATAGGCAGGGAGCCGCCAAGTATAATCCCCCGGGCTAGGCATAGCACCGCTCTGGGTACTCCCCTGGCCCAAATATTTCAGCATTCCACCTCCGTGCTTTCAAGGGCAAAACGGTTAATTTCCTACCCCTATATAAACACAAAATTCAGCCTTATTACACCCAAAACATAGTGCTTTATCACAATTTCTCCCAAGAACAAGTTAGGGTTTTCAATTGAGGATCCAAATTCAAGAAAATTTCTCCGTCAATCTTTGTAAAATCAAGAACTAAGGTATGTTAGGTGTTGATTCTTGGGTCCCTTCCACCCAAGAAGTTCAAGAATTCTTTTCTAAATTCAAAGATTATATATATTTGAGTTTTTCATGATTCTTGTGAATTGAAATTAAAGTTCTTGTTGTTGTTGAGTTTTAATTCATGTTGTGATTACAAAGTCTCAAGCTTTGATCCTAGTATGTGATATTTATGTGATACTCATGATAAAACCCCTTCAAGTTGCATGTTGATTGATGTATCCATGATAATTAGATGTAGAATTTGTTGTATAACCAAAGCATGCTCCATATATGTTCGATAAAATGCCTATGTGAAGAAAATAGAGTCATTACAGCATGTTAGTATGAAATTCCCAATTATTTATAAGTTAATGTAGGCCTAGTGTTTGTTGAAAGGAATTAGTGAATGAATTATGCTATGTTGCATGTATTACTATTCATGTGCATTCCTTATTGGATGAATTATGAGATATTAGTGTGCATTCCTATGCATGTATAAGTTTATGATTTTCAAGTGCTTGAAGAGATGTCTTATTGATTGTATGGTGAATGATAGACTATTGTATGTTATTCAAGAATTGTCATGTCTTATTATTTACATTATATCGAGTCCTGGGGATATTTGTACCTGACAATTTAGCTGTATGCCTAGAGCCGAGTCAGTTTTCAAGATAATCTCAGTCATTCCATAATCAGTAGGACTCAGTCAGTTACAGAACATGGAAAAACATAGTAACCTCAGTCCAGTTTAGCCAACCAGTACGATCAGTAACAGTTCAGTCTAAGAATTGGTTCAGTGTCTTTCAGTTGAGAGTAGGATTCAGCACTAAGAGAGCCTAGAGATGGGGGCTCACCCCACTAGATAAAACTGAGATCCCAAGGAGCAATCCCTAAGTTTCAAAACTACGTAGCCAGCGTAGGTATGAGATATCACCCATTAAATAGGACTGACATACTCAAGGATCAGCCGTTAGTGCAGGACTGATGTCAAGAGTCACCCGCTAGATTAGAGCTGACTCCATAGCAGTTGTCTTTACCCATGGCACGGTACTGACACCTTTCCAGCTGGGGTTATAGGTTGGACCCTACTAGTTCAGATTCGAGGTATGTCAGTTAGATAACTACTTCCCACAGTCTCAGTTTTAGATTAAGTCTCAGTGATAGAACTCATTTCAGTTATACAGATTCAAGACTGTCAGATACAGTCACTCAGCATAGTAAGGAACTTAGATAGTTCTATAAAATTCAGAGATCACCCACTAGATAAGACTGATCTTCAACACAGTAAATCATTATCAATATCAGTAGATTCAAAGATCACCCGCTAGATAGGACTGATCTCAGATATAGTCAATTAGTATAAAAAAAATCAAATATCAATATCAACAGACTTACTTATTTAGTATCCTAGTGTTAGCAAAATCAGATGTCAGTGAATCAGTATTCAGAATTCAGTATTAGTAAATTTAGATAGAAGTCATCAGTAAACCCAATTATCAATAATCCAGTTGTTTGAACTCAGTATTCAGTATTACTATGACTTTAGCTATAGTTTATGCGTTCATGCATGTCTTCATCATTTAGTATAATCATGTTATTCAATCAGCTTTAGTTCATGCATATAAGCCCTTGCATTTAGCCTTACCTCATCTAGCATACCAGTACATTCTCACATATTGACGCATGCTTTTCTCTTACACTATGGTATTTTATACCATAGCTTTAGAAACACAAGCTCCAAAGCATCCTTAGCAATTTAGATTCAGTCAGCAGCAGTAGACTTAGCAGTGGGTCCTCATCATCTGAGGATATTCTCTTATTTTAGTATTGCATTAGATTCAATATTTCAGTAGACGGCGTTAGTTGGTAGATTGTCCCATCAACTCCACAGTTTAGACAGTTTAAAGGCATTTCAGACTAGATGTTCAGACAGTTGCTTTAGTATTTTTGATACTTTATTCAGTTGTATTTTAGTTTTGAACCTTATGTCAAGTATCCGCCAGTTGTCTTCTGCATTTTTACCGTATATTATGTAGTGCTCAGTTATAGGTACTAGAAAAGGGTTAGCTTGTGGTCCTTAAGGATCATAAGCACCGAGTAGCATCCGGGGTTCAGAATCCGGGGCATTACAGCACTGTGGGACCAAATCTGCCCTTTATCTTTTCTCTCATAAATCAAATCTGAAATCTATAGTCGCATAAAGATGAAAGCTCAATGGGTACTTTAAGACTCATCACCAAGTATACACTTCGACAAACCTTAAAGTAGAGGGCATTTGTTGTAACACCTCGTATTTTTCTAGCATAATCTAAGTCCCAGTGCAAGAGTATTCATAAATAAAAATTTTGAAACACTCATCATTTTTTAGTTTAGATCCTGCCATTACGTAGGAAATTCAATTAGTTTTACAGCGATATAAAATTCACCTAAATTCAATAACTGGGTAAGAAATTATGGCGATTTTAAAGTTTCAGTCATTAAACACCGTCATTTTAACCCTTAGCTCATCGCGTACGAAGCCCAAATAACAATTGCCAATTTTCAGTGTGACTCACGATCATGGCACATTGCGGAGAAGGCCAATTTCCCGATTGTCAATTTCCAATGGGCCTCCACGATGTTGACGCATCATGGAGGTGGCCAAATTGGCATTTCAAAGTATTAACACAATATCTCCACATCGCGGTATTTGTCTAGGTCCCAATTGTCCATTTCTAGTGGCTAGGGGCGATAGTGGTGATAACGCTCAATCTACAGCTCTCGTAGAAGTGTAAAGCGGTCGCTGTCAAATATAGAACCCAACTGGGTTGGGTATCGATCCCTCAGGGAATAGCTTGGTCAACAAGTAAGCAACGATTACTAGACTTTTAGTGCAAGTCTCGTAAAAAGGGGGGATTGTAATGTGTAACCAAAATATTAAAGTAAAAACTAAAAATAGCAAAGTAAAAAGAAAGAATGTTTAGCAGGTTGTAAAACAATGAGAATTGAGAAGTTTGGGTTATGTCCACCTTCTGAGTTTACGTCTCTATTGGCTATGAGTTATGCGGAATTCAGACATGCATGTGCTTATAGAGAATTGTATTCGATGGTAAATCCAGGCGTCTTTCGACCTATTCGAGGATTATTTCACTTTAACTCTTTCGAGCTTAAAGCATATCTAATGGTACAAATTCTCCAAGAGGTTAATCCAGTTATGGCACTAACTTTTTAATAGGGGATGGGACCCTACTACCTTGACATTATCTCTTTTCCAGACATATAACTTTTCTTTCGAACAAGTTAATGCTATACTGGCGTATTCTTGCGTTTGCAACCACAAAGAATTTAGGTTAAGATGAAGAGAATAATGATATAAGCAGCATACGTGTCACAAACTTACAAACTCATAGCAATAGATAGTATCTTATACGGCTTCCATAACCCCAACAGAGAGGTTTAGTTACCCATGAGTGCGAAGGAAATCACAATAGACATTGTTATTATACCACAATGAAGATTTCGTGTAGTAGTAGTGTGGTAGGCGTTAGGCGTGAATTCCTGGCAAAGTAACGTTTCTCTTGTTGCGGAAAAATAGATAAATAGAAGAAGAATAAAAAGTAGAATTAATTGAAAGATTAGAAGAGTTGTAAGGTAAGATAAGAGTTAAAACTAGAATGTATAAAATCTCTAGCAAAATAGGGTATTTATAATACCCATATCCTATTCCTACTAAGCTAATGAAATACTTAACCAAATCCTACTAAGCTAATGAAATACTTAACCCAATTGTACTAGGTTGATGCATCATTATCTTAATCCTAATAAATTACTGCTAGTCCTCAAAGTCTTCAAAAATGTTGTTTTAGCCCGGGACAGATTTTCCATTCATCACTTTTGGTCCTTAGGCATCCAAGCTTCCTTTTCTCCTTTCGTGAAGCTTTCTTTGGTGTCAAGTTACCCATAAAATGCTGAATTCTGCATCATTTATACCTGAAACTTTGCTAATCATGTTCGTTAGCTCACTTACGGGAAAAAGGACTAAAAGTGCATGAAATATATAATTTGTTCTCAAAACTAGGCTAAAATATGGGCAAAATATAGTACTATAGGCGTGTAAATTCGCCTATCATCAACACCCCACACTTGAAGCTTTGTTCGTCCTCGAACAAACTATCATGTCCTTCTAAACATTAACTTAGGGTTTCACAGTAACAACACGAAATATTCGTCAAGACAAGCATAGCAATCATTAACAAAGAGTAGTTTTCTGCTCATTAGTAGAAACAATTCAACCTCCAACATAGACTCGTGATGGTAGTTAATTCATATCCAAAAGTTAAGGTACAAAGAGTTATACACAACTACCCAAAACTCATCAACCATGTGTGTCTCACAATATATTACCCATAATCACTCACAAGTATAGCATATTTTTCAAACATGGGTATAGAACTATCCTTGCTCTCGCTCTCACAAAGAATTCATATGCAGCAACTGATGACCATAGGCTTGCCCTTAGTGTAATGCTCCACTAAATGTCAGAATGCTAAGCTTAAGATCAACTAGGTCTTTTACGGGTTGTAATGTAGGCTAAGGGATAGGTAGGACTATTTTGGCCAGAAATAGTGACTATGTTCCTAAGCGCTTTAATACATCACATTGTATCATTAACACTTTTCTTTCAAACAACCTTTCTACCTTCTTTTATTCTACCACCTTTTTTCTCCTCTTTTGTTTTTCAATTTTAAGCAACTTTTCAGCTTTTCTGTCCTTTTTCTTTTCATAACATACCTCTTATGATAGCAATTTTTTTTCATAAAAAATTCAAGCACCATTACATTCTAAAGCATCATACTTACCCAACTTCCTCTTATTTTGTCACATGACTTTATACTTTAAAGCACTTAGGAATTTGGATCAAATTATGGTCTTGAAAAAAATGGATTAGGCTTACATATGAGGTTGTCAAAGAAAATAGGCTAAAGGCTCAAAAGGGGTTAACTAGGATAATGTCCATGGGTAGGTAAAAAGAAGGTAAACAAGTATAGGTTGCCAAAGAAATGCCTAAATCATCTCCTAGACTTACACTCTTTATTTTCGCTTTACATACATACCAGGCAAGTTCTAGCATCAGCCATAAACATAGAATATACAATATCCTCACACACACAAGGCACATGGTCGACTTTATTGGGAGTAGTATAGACTCTTGACCCAACAACTGAAGGAATTATACCACACAATATCACATAGTGAGTCACAATTAGAGTATAAACGTCTCAATAGTCATGATTTTAGCACGTACTATTGTTATAATCTCATGCTGCCTATTAGAATAATTTCATGCAAAGCTAAGTTAAAAAAAATATAAAAAATTTAACTACTAAAAAAAATGGAAAAAACAAAAAAAAACTAAGCAAACAAACATAAATGCAAATGCGGATAAAGAAGTATAACATGCAAATACCACCACCCCACACTTAGCCGGGACACTGCCCTCAGTGGAAAATAAATACGAAGAACCTGGTCAGTCGGACTCCTCCTCTATGTCGGGGGTCATACCCCCTTCGTCGGAATCATCATAGGAGTCATCGTCATCATAATTCTCCTCTACGTCGGAGTCTGGCATGCGTCACTCATCATTAATCGGCACATCGTCATCAAGAGGTTCTTCAAAGTATGTACCTACTCCACACATCTCCTTTGCATGCACATTCATTAGATAGTCATGATCCAGCTATTGGAGCTCTGCGGCAGTTGGAACACGTCCACCACTCATCATTGTGAACCGAGTCATGCCATAAAGATGGCAAAAGAAACTCTCATCCCGAGCATGTCTCTCTGCCGTAGTAAGGTTGAAGCCATGTGTGGTTTCAGCATCTTTGACCTTTGTGAGGTCAACCTTCTTTGGGTTGTGTGGGAGTCTATGATCAGCTGGTTCCTCTTCGATGTCTTCCTTCCTCAAGATTGCAGTTAACAAGTTGCCGAAACTAAAATGGGACCACTTGTGTAGCCTGTCTTTCTGCATGGTGGATCGAATAATTGCCCCAAAGTTGATAGGGACATTCGTCATCAGCGCGTATACCAAGAACACTCTATCTCTTGTTATCTTGGTGTACTGGGTCCCTGGTATGAGGCAAGAGTTGACAATACGCAACCATATCCTTGCTTCCCTATTCAAAGGAGAATATGGGAAGGTGTTGTGTCGTCCGGTGTCTTTTTGTCTGCTCCACCTTGCCATGGATCTACTTCTACAAAGTGTGTGTTGAATTTCTCTATATGGAGGTCTACTGTACATCTCTTTGAATGGTGATGGATCGACTGAAGGCAAGCCAAGAAAGGAGTTGAAGAAATCCGCATTGAGTTGTAAAACTTGGCCCCGAATCTTGACCTCGCTGCCTGTGGTTTTCGGCGACCAGTTCACATAAAATTCTCTTGTCAAATCGAGATTACATTCTCCCATGTCTCAGAAGATGAAATCAAGATGTAATGCCATGATCTTGGCCAACATGCGCGGCTCCTTCTTCGCTAGGCTTTCCTTGTTTTTCAAGTCCACATGAACATATTTTCTTTCCTTGTTGTTTCTATACCATTCCTTTGCTTCCTCCTTAAGAACCCATTTTATTCCAAACATGCGGTGTGGTAATTGCATTGAGGATGATTCTCCTTGCTCTTTGCGGCCTCTTTTCTTGCCTTTATGGGAAGTGGTAGCCTTATCTTTGCCTTGTCTTGCTTTGGGTGCCATTGTACCTGAGACTTAGAACAATGTTCATGTTAGCATCATCTCAATGGATACAATCTATACACAAGCAATAGGGGTACCACCGCACACTTAGATTGTTGATACAAATTAGTGAAGTAAAAGTGGTTGATTACTTAGACTTCATCGACATACGTTTTAGGTGCTATATTCCAACAATCAAACCAGAGATGTCACCCTTCTTGTAATCTTTGAAATACTTTCATGATGGATATAGCAAGACTACTACATAGGGATTACATGAAGGTATAGCATCTAACAATAATCACAACCTCCTATGTTGGCAGGCCACTATAAGTCTCATTCTGATCAACAAGTCATTCCAACATGTAATTATTCAAGTGACAAGATTATGCAATGTTAAGGACTATGTCAATTCAGTAAGTAGTATAACAATGCATCAAAATCAAATTCAAGTTGGAAACAAGTTAAGATTATCCCAACGTATATGTTCACTCACTTAGTTGTGTATCAACAATTCAAACACATTCTTATCACCAATATTTCTTCAAGATGTAGCAATTCAAAATAGGCATGATAATGTAGTACTTACAAAAAATAAATGAAGAACAAAGAAGTACTTACTTGATTAATGCCTTTGGTTGATGTTCTTGTGAAGAATTAGAGCAAAAGGAAAATTTTTTAGATGATTTGGAGAGTATGTGCGGTGCCTAGTTAGGTTTTTCAATGTGTTTGTGTTTCAAGACTAAGTTTGTGTTTCAAGACTAAGTCTCCTATTTATAGAAAAAAGGTTGGGTCGGGTTTTGACCCATTTAAAATTGGTTTTGGAGACAAAAATTGACCATAGGCGGCGCCTTTAGCTTTGCCTATGCTTGGCATAGGCGGCGTCTTTTGCTTTGCCTTTGGTGAGCATAGGCGGCGCCTAGTGCAAGGCCTTTAGTGACCATAGGTGGCGCCTATCACTTTGCATTTGAGATTCAGAGACAAAATGCTTTAGCATAGGCGGCGCCTATGCTATGGCATACTTGACCATGGGCGGCGCCTATGCTATGACACACTAGATTCCGAGACCTTAGGCCATAGTATAGGACTTGCCTTGTTCGTGGCCTAGTTTTACCTAGGCCTAGCCTTGTTCGATGCCTATATTTTCATGAGCAATGCTCAATCCATAGCCTTTTGCATCTTCATTCCTAACTTACCACCTTTACCATGCAATCCGTCCAAATCGAATTTTGAAACCGATCTCCTCGTTGTATACCTCTTGCCCCTACACTTGCTCAAAACCACTGAAAATGATTAATACGATGGGTTGTCTCCCACCAAGCGCCTTAGTTTTGGTCGTGGAACGACTCTTCTTTTTGGATTTTTATTAATCAAAAGCAAAACACATACTAGAACGAAAAAAATAAAAAACGATAAACGATGGGTTGCCTCCCATCTAGCGCCTTATTTATTGTTGCGGCACGACATAGTTACTTCAAGTACTTAGACATCGTCGAGATAAGTGATGGCCATATAATTTATCGAATCAAGAGGACCGATATAGGGTTTAACTCGTTGGCCATTCACTTTGAAGATAACACTATTGGTGTCTTCCAACTCAACTACTCCAGACGAGTAGATTTGGATAACTTTGTATGGACCAGACCACTTGGACTTTAACTTACCTGGGAATATCATCAATCTGGAGTTGAAGAGAAGCACCATATCATCCTTTTGAAAGTTTTGCCGAACAATCCGCTGATCATGATACTTCTTCATCCGCTCCTTGTATAGGTCCGATCTCTCATAAGCATGTAGACGGAATTCATCCATCTCGTTCAGTTGCTCCAATCTCAGATTCATTGCATTATCCCAATTCAGATTCAATCGCTTTAATGCCCATAATGCCTTATGCTCAAGCTCAATGGGTAAGTGACAAGCCTTCCCATAAACTAGTTGATAAGGGGACATGCCAATTAGTGTTTTGAATGCAGTCCTATAGGCCCATAGTGCATCGTCCAGCTTCCGAGACCAATCTGTCCTATTAGCATTTACCATTTTAGCAAGGATTTGCTTGATCTCTCGGTTGGAAACCTCTACCTGGCCGCTAGTTTGTGGGTGATAAGGCGTGGCTACCTTATGTTGCTTGACACCATATTTTTCCAACTCGGATTTGAATAGCTTGTTGGAAAAGTGAGATCCTCCATCTCTTATAATAGTACGTGGCACTCCAAAGTGAGAGAAGATATTTCTCTTTACGAATGCTACAACACGCTTTCCCTCATTGTCGGCCAACGCTACAGCTTCAATCCATTTTGAGACATAATCTACAGAAACTAGGATGTACTTCATTCCAAATGAATTTACGAACGGACCCATGAAATCAATACCCCATACGTCAAAGAGCTCTACTTCAAGGATTTTTGACATGGGAATCTCATGGTGTTTCGAAATAGCACCTTGTCTTTGGCATTGGTCGCATCTTCTAACAAAGTCGTAGGCATCTCTGAATATCGAAGGCCAATAATATCCACTTTGCAATACCTTTCTTGTTGTCCGATTACCTGCGTGATGTCCACCAACTTGGGAAGTGTGGCATGCTTCCAATATATTAGGCACCTCTACATGGGATATACATCGTCGAATAACACCATCCGCACATCGTCGAAACAAATATGGCATATCCCAAAAGTAGTGTTGTACATCATGCATAAACTTCCTCTTTTGATGGTAAGATAAGTTTGCAGGTATCACATTACTCACCACAAAATTTGCAAAGTCGGCATACCATGGTAATCCTTCCATTGTTGCTGCTAAGATCTCCTCATCAGGGAATGCATCATCAATCTCGATTTCAGGCTGCGCCACATGCTCGTTCTCGAGTCTAGACAGATGGTCAGCCACTTGGTTCTCACAACCTCTTCTATCTTTAACCTCAAAATCAAATTCTTGTAGCAGCAAAACCCATTGAATTAGTCTTGGTTTTGCATCCTTCTTTGTCATTAGATACCTTAGAGTTGCATGTTCTGTATGAACTATCACTTTAGTACCCAACAAATAAGCTCGGAACTTCTCAAACGCATACACAACTGCTAGGAGCTCTTGTTCTATGATAGTGTAGTTATTTTGGGCTTCGTTCAGGACCTTACTCGCATAGTAGATAGGATGAAATAGTTTCTCCTTTCCTTGTCCAAGTACAGCACCAATGGCTACCCTACTAGCATCACACATGACTTCGAACGGGAGAGACCAATCTGGTGCTACCATGATAGGGGCTTCAATTAGTTTTTCTTTGAGGCATTCAAATGCCTTCACACAATCTTTATTGAAGTCAAACTTTGCATCTTTCTCCAAGAGTTTGCACAATGGACTAGCAATTTTGGAGAAGTCTTTGATAAACCGTCGATAGAAACCTGCGTGACCGAGGAAACGAACACCTTTCACAGAGATTGGGGGTGGCAGCTTCTCAATAACTTTAATTTTTGCTCGATCCACCTCAATTCCTCGTTCGAAGATTTTATGCCCAAGAATGATAGCTTCTTTTACCATAAAGTGACACTTCTCCCAATTCAGCACTAGGTTGAATTCTACATATCTTTCCAATGCCATGCTTAGGTTTGCCAAGCACGCTTCAAAAGACTCACCAACAACTGAAAAATCGTCCATAAATACCTCCAAAGTGTCTTCAACCATATTAGAAAAAATGGACATCATACATCGCTGAAAGGTGGCTGGTGCGTTCCATAACTCGAATGGCATACGTTTGAAGGCAAACGTACCATATGGGCATGTGAACGTTGTATTGTCTTGGTCTTCGGGAGCAATACAAATCTGATTATAGCCGGAATAACCATCTAAGAAATAAAACCATCCTTTTCCCGCTAATCGATCTAGCATTTGGTCCATAAATGGAATTGAAAAGTGATCTTTGAGTGTCCATGAATTTAGCTTTCGGTAGTCCATGCATACCCTCCATCCGGTGACGGGTCTAAGTGGAATAAGCTCATTCTTTTCATTCGCGACCACCGTCATGCCTCCTTTCTTGGGAACACATTGTACCGGGCTTACCCATGTACTATCAGAGATTGGATACACAACTCCTGCGTCTAACCACTTAATTATTTCTTTCTTCACCACTTCTTGCATAGGTGGGTTTAGACGCCTTTGATGCTCAATGGTGGGTGTGCAATTCTCTTCAAGCTTAATCTTGTGTGTACAAATCCCAGGTGGAATACCAATAATATCCGCAATGGTCCATCCAATGGCTCTTATATACTTTTGTAGAATAGTAATGAGAGCTGCAACTTGTTTCTCACCCAAATCTGCCGCCATAATGACTGGAAGTGTATTTCCGCTTCCTAAGAATGCGTACTTTAAATGACTTGGCAGCTCCTTCAATTCTAACGTGGGTGGCTCTTCAATAGATGGCTTAGCTGGTGGTGTGGGTCGATTTTTGAGATCAAGGTCCAGCTTCTTGGGAGCATGGCGATATGTCCCTAATCCTGATAGAGCACAAATAGCTTCTTCACAATTTTCAGCATCCTACTCTCACCATTCATAAGCAAAGTCACCAATGGGTCATCAATCAGCTGCTCCTCTTTAAGTAATTCTTTCTCATCATCAAAGTAAACATCAGCCATCGAGAATACATTCAACTCTTTGGGTTGCTTCATTGATTTGCAAACATCAAAGCGAACTACTTCGTCATTTATTCGGAATGAAAGCTCATTAGCTCTCAAATCAATAAGCACACTTCCCGTAGCAAGGAAAGGGCCCCCCAAGATTATGGAAACTTCTGAATCTGCCTCACAATCCAAAATAACAAAGTCTTCCGAAAAGATGAATGAGGAAACCTTTACCAATACATCACATAGAATACCAACAGGTCGTTTTACCGACCTATCCGCCATTACGAGCCTCATATTGGTTGGAGTAAGATCACCCAACCCCAACTTTTTATAGATAGATAGTGGCATCAAATTGATGCTGGCTTCTAAATCACATAATGCCTTGGCAAAATTTAGAGATCCAACGGTGCAAGGAATAGTGAAAGCACCGGGGTCAGCCTTCTTCTGAGCTATTGATCGGGTCGCGATTGCGCTGCAGTGATGAACATCATCTTTCAACTCATAACTTGCTTCCCGCTTCTTTGTCAAAAGATCCTTCATAAATTTTGCATACCCAGGCATTTGTTCAAGTGCCTCCACCAATGGAACATTAATGGTCAGCTGCTTTAACATAGTCATGAATTTGCTGAACTTAGTGTCATCCGCCACCTTCTTCAATCTTTAAGGGAAAGGTGGTGGTGGGTATGGAATTGTTCTCTCCACGACTTTCTTCTCCTCTTGCTTCTATTTTTCAGCTTTTTCCGGTTGCAAATCATTGGGGTTGACGTCATGGACGTCGTGGCCTTGTTCTGCGGATGCTTGTCCTTTCGCTTCATCATCAATATCCGCTGCTTCGTCAACTACTTTCTTACTTTTTGCTGAAGTTTCCAGCACCGTACCACTTCGGGTAGTAATGGCCATGCATGACCCATCATTCCTTGGGTTTTGCATAGTATCGCTAGGTAAAGTGCCAGCCTTCCTTTGATTGAGTGCTGCTAAAAGTTGGCTCAATTGCTGCTTTATTTGCTTGATTGAAGTGGAATGAGAATCAACTATTTGTTTCATAGAGGACAAATCATTAACTACCTCCGTTACTCCCGCGCTTATTGCTTCCACTCCTTTCAATATTTTAGCCAGCATGTCTTCCATACTTCCAGAATTAGATGTGGTGGCGTCACGTCTTCCAAGGGGAACGTACAAACCACTCTTTTCATTCTTGTTCTTCCAACTTCCTTGGTCTTTGTTTCCAGATTTATCATAGTAGTTCCGACCTTGGTTTCCTTGGGTATTCCCTCGAAAACCCCCTGATTGTTCAGGTAGTTGGCCTCTTCTTCCGAATCAGATTCGTCTCTTCCTTTTGACGCAATAGCTTTGACTTTTTCGGTCTTTCCTGATAATAAATGCTTTGTAAGAAGATCCACTTGTGTTTTCAAGTGCGCCATATCTTGATCACGTTCTTCTTCTCTTCTTCTTTGGTCTGCAGTCATGCCAATAGATAAAGTGGGGCTTGCTACCTCAGAATCCCTGGTATGCCAAGCTCTACTTTGTTTCGTCATACGATTTAGCATATTGCTTGCTTGACCAAAGGTGAGGTCCATAAAAGATCCTCCAGCCGCATTATCCACCACTGGTTTAGTTATTGAATTCAAGGCTCTGTATAATATCTCCATTAGGTGAACATTAGTCATGTGATAGTTTGGGCATCTAGCTAGCTTTGTCTTGAACCTCTCCCATGTTTCATGAAGGGATTCGGTTGGAAGCTGACGAAAGTTGCTGATTTCATCACTCAATTGTGCTCTTTTGGATGGCGGAAAGAATCTTTCTAGGAAAGCATCTCTCAATTGCCTCCAATTTGTAATAGAATCAGGAGTCAGCCCATTCAACCATAGAGTTGCCTCCCCAGACAGAGACAATGGAAATAGACGTAATCGAATTGCATTCTGACCAACACCAGGATTGTCAAACGACTTGCATGTAGAAATAAAGTTGATGAGATGCATATTCGGATCATCGCCTGCTAGTCCACCAAATAATCCCTTGAGTTGCAATAACTGAATCATGGTGCTTGTGATGTTGAACTTGGCTCCGGGCACTAATGGTGGAGGAATAATGGCTTCTGTGCCTCCGGCTCCATCAAGATCATCATCGTCGTCATCAAAAGTTGGTTGCATGGGTTGGCGATCATACCTAAACCGAGCTTGACGACCTCTTCTGTTGGCTGGTGTTGTGATTTTAGCATCATGCCTTGGGTTTAGTAACTCGTCATCACCTAAATCCTAATCGTCAGGATTTGTTGCTCGCCCAGAGTTATCAATGTTTTGTTGGTGTACTTGGGCGGCGGCAAGAGCAGCTAATCTCACTTGCTCCTGTTGAGCAGCCATTCTTTCGATATCCATTTATGCCTCCATTCTGCCAATACATTGTGGTTCAGGATTGATAGGTAATAACGGTTGACCAGAACTTTGAGTATGGGGCATGCACTAAATAAAAACATGCAGTAAACAAAAACAAAAACTAAAAGTAAACGTACAAGAATCTTTGACCAAAGGGTCTAGTAATTATCACAAACTTAATTGACACTCGTATTCCCCGGCAACGGCGCCAATTTTTTATAACGCTCAATCTACAGCTCTCGTAGGAGTGTAAAGCGGTCGCTGTCAAATATAGAACCCAACTGGGTTGGGTATCGATCCCTTAGGGAATAGCTTGGTCAACAAGTAAGCAACGATTACTAGACTTTTAGTGCAAGTCTCGTAAAAAGGGGGGATTGTAATGTGTAACCAAAATATTAAAGTAAAAACTAAAAATAGCAAAGTAAAAAGAAAGAATGTTTAGCAGGTTGTAAAACAATGAGAATTGAGAAGTTGGGGTTATGTCCACCTTCTGAGTTTACGTCTCTATTGGCTATGAGTTATGCGGAATTCAGACATGCATGTGCTTATAGAGAATTGTATTCGATGGTAAATCCAGGCGTCTTTCGACCTATTCGAGGATTATTTCACTTTAACTCTTTCGAGCTTAAAGCGTATCTAACGGTACAAATTCTCCAAGAGGTTAATCTAGTTACAGCACTAACTTTTTAATAGGGGATGGGACCCTACTACCTTGACATTATCTCTTTTCCAGACATATAACTTTTCTTTCGAACAAGTTAATGCTATACTGGCGTATTCTTGCGTTTGCAACCACAAAGAATTTAGGTTAAGATGAAGAGAATAATGATATAAGCAGCATACGTGTCACAAACTTACAAACTCATAGCAATAGATAGTATCTCATACGGCTTCCATAACCCCAACAGAGAGGTTTAGTTACCCATGAGTGCGAAGGAAATCACAATAGACATTATTATTATACTACAATGAAGATTTCATGTAGTAGTAGTGTGGTAGGCGTTAGGCGTGAATTCCTGGCAAAGTAACGTTTCTCTTGTTGCGGAAAAATAGATAAATAGAAGAAGAATAAAAAGTAGAATTAATTGAAAGATTAGAAGAGTTGTAAGGTAAGATGAGAGTTAAAACTAGAATGTATAAAATCTCTAGCAAAATAGGGTATTTATAATACCCATATCCTATTCCTACTAAGCTAATGAAATACTTAACCAAATCCTACTAAGCTAATGAAATACTTAACCAAATCCTACTAAGCTAATGAAATACTTAACCCAATTGTACTAGGTTAATGTATCATTATTCTAGTCCTAATAAATTACTGCTAGTCCCCAAAGTCTTCAAAAATGTTGTTTTAGCCCGGGACAGATTTTCCATTCATCACTTTTGGTCCTTAGGCGTCCAAGCTTCCTTTTCTCCTTTCGTGAAGCTTTCTTTGGTGTCAAGTTACCCATAAAATGCTGAATTTTGCATCATTTATACCTGAAACTTTGCTAATCATGTTCGTTAGCTCACTTACAGGAAAAAGGACTAAAAGTGCATGAAATATATAATTTGTTCTCAAAACTAGGCTAAAATATGGGCAAAATATAGTACTATAGGCGTGTAAATTCGCCTATCATCAAGTGGCGCATTGCGCCAAGGCCAAAAATTAGGGTGGTCAGTTTTCAGCTTACGTTTTAAATCCGTTTAAGGGTATTTGAGTCTTTTTTCTAACCCTAAAATCATCCTAAAATATAAAATTTAGCCCAATTGACCTAAATAATCATTCATTATTCAATTCCTCTCAAATTAAAGATCCTCTTTTCCCAAGAACAAGAAACCCTAGCTCTCAAATTCAAGATCAATCTCTAAGAACTCACCAAGAACCTCAGGAAATTCACTATCCTAGGTATGTTAGATGTTCATCCATGGATTTCTTCTATCTGTGGAATCCAAGTAACCTATTGAAATTTTAAGTTTTGATCTTTTCAAGTTATTTGATTTTAATTTATGATTTCATCCATGAATCTCCATGTACTATTGATTTTGTACCATGTTACCATGAAATTATTGCTATTATTCAATCCTCCATGTTTTAATATTTTTTCTTACTGAATTAAACCATGAATTAATGATATTAGGACGAATTCATTCTATTCCTACAAGATCCATAACATTCCTATGATTGTTTTAAACCATGAACTACAAGTGTTTGATAAAATGCCTACAAGAGTGAGTAATTTAATAAGAGCCTTCATGTTTTGATCCCCAAGTTTTAGTGTCATTTTACTATTATTGTTTTGAGTTCTGGGGGTATTGAATACCCAAAAACCATAGCTTTTTAATTAGTCTAGTTTCAGTTTCTTCAGAATAACTTCAGATTATATTATGAGCATTATCAGAACAATCAGTTAAACTCAGAACAGTCTAGTATTTTAGAGTCTTTCAATTGGGAGTAGGATTTAGCACCAAGTAAGTGTAGGGATGGTGGTTTTCCCGTTAGATAGGCAGAGTCACTAGTACCAGTCCCTAAACTCCAGAACTACGTAACCAGCGTAGGATATGAGAAGTCACCCGTCAGATTAGGCTTGGCTATCTCATAGGGGTCATCCGTCAGTTCAGGCTTGACACCCTTAGTCCTTTGGACATTATATCAGTTTAGTGGATCCACACAACTATCGTTAGTACCCGTGGAACGATTAACATCTTTCCAATTGGGGTTACAGGTTGGACCCCGATTAGCTCAAATTAGGGAATGTCGGTTAGATGATACCTCTCATAGTCTCAGATATAGTCTCAGTTAAAGTCTCAGTTCAGTTATACAGTCTTAGAGTTGCTTGACCAAAACATACAGATATCAGTATTTTTCAGTGTTTCAGTTTACAAATTTTACTCAGTCCATGTTATATGCTTGGTCATGCATTCCCAGTGTCTATAAATTTTCACATATATAAAGTATTTATAGACTATCATGCATACTCGATATTTACAGATTCACCATATTTTTAGTATCTACAGATTTCATGTTTTCTACTTAGTACTCTATGTTTTACATGCATATTCAGTTAATTATTAGCTTTGTTCATGAAACGATGCATATTAGCCTACCTCATTTAGCATACCAGTACATTTAAAGTACTGATCGTATACCTTTCTTTGTATTATGATATATTATATCATAATTGCTGATCTTCAGTTCCTGGATCGCACTTAGTCCCTCAAATCATCAGCAATACTGTAAAAGTGGTGAGTCCTCATCATCTAAGGATAAATTATATTACTTCCTATCTTTATATCAGTAGTTAGTAGAGTTAGTTGGAGGTCTGTCCCATCAACTCACAGTATTCAATTTAGAGGCTTTTTAGACACTACAGTTAGCTATCCAGATTTCAGTATTATGCTAGATTCATAATTCAGTAGTAGTTTTATTATTAAAACCTTATGGCAATTCAGTTATTCTTCCATATTCATGATTATATTATTTAGTGCTTACTGCGGGTACCGACTCATGAGTTAGCTTGTGGTCCCTCGGGATCGTAAGCACCGTGTAACGACTAGAGAGTAGTCTCGGGTCATTACAAACTTGGTATCAGAGCCTAAGTTTTAAAAGTGTCCTAGAAAGTCTGAAAGTTGCGTCAAGTAGAGTCTTGTACATGGGTGTGTAGCGTGCCACACTTATGGACGAGAGGCTACAAGACATTTAGGAAAAGTTTCCCTTCTTTCAGTATTCATGTCATGCGATTGATCATGAGCTCAGGTTAAACTCTTATTCTAATCTGTTTCCTCCTTTCGTCTATAGAACATGCCTCCCAAGAAGAATGGAAGAAGAATAGAGATCAGCTAGCCCCTCAGCCCGTCCAGGCAGATCCTTTGGACAAGAATGTTTCTTACGCAAAATTCAGGGTTGCGTTCACTACTCTAACCAATTGTATAGCAGCACAAAATAAATGGCCAGCTACTATTTCGGCTAACCCAGTGGCAAATACTACTGCAACTAGAATTTGGGATTTCACCCGGATGAATCTTTCTTCTTTCATGGGATCCAAGTTTGAAGAGGATCCATAGGAATTCTTAGATATGGTTCAGAAGGTAGCGGATGCTATAGGGGTGACGTCTAGTCAGAGTGCCGAGTTGGATGGATATCAATTATATGATGTAGCCCATACTTGGTTTAAGCAGCGAAAGGTTGATAGGGGTATAGATGCAGGGCCAATAGAATGGGAAGAGTTCGCCATGACTTTCTTGGATAGATTCTTTCCATTGGAGTTTAAAAAATACCAAAGTTTTAGAGTTCATTAACTTGAGGCAGGACAGCATAAGTGTGAGGGAGTATTTCCTCAAGTTTACTCAGTTAGCTAGGTATGCTCCTCATGTGGCAGTTGATAACAGGTCCAACATGAGTAAGTTTGAGTCTGGCGTATCTGATAGTATGGTTAAGTAGTGCAGGACCGCAATGTTTGTTAGTGAGATAGACTTGTCTAGGATGATGGTTCATGCTCAACAAATATAGAAGTAAAAGATTAAGAAGAGGTGCAAAGAAAACAAGAGGGCTAGGATGGGTAGTTTTAACTTCAATTAGCCAAAGTCAGAAGGTGGTAACCGTTCTCAGTTTCATCAGTGGTCTTCAGCCCCAGACCCTCTTTAGCCAGTGCCCCAGTACCCAAATTCAAAAATGACAATAAGGATGGTGCACCAGGCTCTAACTCCCAAGTCAGTGTTAGCAGTGCTCGTACCAATCTTCTATGTCAAAAATATGGCAGACATCATCAGGGTGAGTGTAGAGTAGGTAGTGATGTCTTCTTTGGGTGTGGCAAGCCAGGCTATCTGATTTGGGAGTGTCGGGTGGTTTCTCAGAAAGGTAGGGATGTGCGCCAACAGGGCCAGTCCCATCAGTCGCCAGTTCCATCCGGTCGCCTGACTCGGCAGGGTACTACTTCCAATGCTACCAATAGCCAGCGTCTGAACAAATTATATGTCTCCAGTCGCACCAAGATCAGGAAAATTCTCCTGATGTAGTTACTGGTATGTTGCAGGTCTTTCACTTACATGTTTATGCTTTACTAAACCCCGAGGATTCTCTTTCTTCTATAACTCCATCAATAGCCGTCAAGTTTGGAGTCAGTGTCGAAACTCTAGCAGAGCCCTTTTCAGTGACTACCCTAGTAGGTGTTTCCATTGTAGCCAGACAGGTATACAAGAACTGTCCGATCACAATATCTCAGAAATTTACCTCAGTTGATCTCATAGAGTTAGAGATGATGGATTTTGCCGTTATTCTCAGTATAGACTGGCTCCACTCATGCTATGCCTCAGTTGACTGTAGAAATAGAATAGTTCATTTTTAGTTCTCAAATGAACCAGTCCTTGAATAGAGAGATAGTATTACAACTCTTAGGGGTCAGTTGATCTCGTACCTTAGAGCGAGAAAGATGATATCAAAGAGGTGTATTTACCATCTTGTGCAAGACAAAAACTCTAACTTAAAAGCTCCAACCCTTGAGTCAGTTTCAGTAGTAAGGAAATTTCCTGATGTGTTCCCTGAAAATCTCCCCAGAGTTCCTCTCGAAAGGGAAATTGACTTTGGAATAAACCTTCTCTCAGATACTTAGTCTATATCTATTCTGCCATACAGAATGGCTCCAGCTGAACTCAAAGTATTTAAAGAACAGTTGAAGGATCTCTTAGATAAGGGATTCATCAGACCCAACATCTCCCCGTGGGGTGCACCAGTCCTATTCGTGCGTAAGAAAGACGATTCTCATAGAATGTGTATTGACTACCGTTTGTTGAACAAGGTTACAGTCAAGAATAAATATCCACTTCCTAGAATCGACGACTTGTTTGACTAAATTTAGGGTGCTAGATGTTTTTCTAAGATAGACCTCAGATCAGGCTATTATCATCTCAGGGTCAGAGAATGTGACATTCCAAAAATAGCTTTCTGAAACCTAGTATTATCACTTCAAATTTCTAGTCATGTCCTTCGGTCTTATAAATGCCCCAGTAGCCTTCATGGACTTGATAAATTGAGTGTTCAAGCAGTACTTGGACATGTTCGTCATAGTCTTTATTGATGACATTCTTGTATATTCTCGTAGTGAAAATGATCATGAAGATTACCTCAGAATAGTACTTCAGACTCTTAAAGCTCACCAGTTGTTTTCTAAATTCAGTAAGTATAAATTCTGGATAAGATCGGTAGATTTTTTTGGCTATATTATTTCTGGGGATAGCATTAGAGTTGATCCTCAAAAGATTGAGGTGGTGAGAAACTGGCCTAGACCCATCTCTCTATCAGATATCAGGAGTTTCTTGGGTTTAGCTGGCTATTATCATTGGTTTGTTGAAGGGTTTTCTTCTATTGCATCCCCTATATCCAGATTGACTCAGAAGAAAGTTAAGTTTCAGTGGTCAGATTCCTACAAGAAGAGTTTCAGGAGTTGAAGACTCGACTCACCTCAGCCCCAGTCTTGACTCTACCAGATAGTTCAGATGGTTTGTTGTGTACTTGATGCATCCAGATTAGGTTTGGGCTGTGTCCTCATGCAGAGAGGTAATATTGTAGCCTATGTCTCCAGACATCATAAATCCCATGAGAAGAATTACCCTACTCATCATCTTGAGTTAGAAATTGTAGTATTTGGCTTAAAGATTTAGAGGCATTACTTGTATGGGGTGCATGTGGATGTATTCACAGATCACAAAAGCCTTTAGTATGTGTTCTCTCAGAAATATTTGAATCTGCGTCAGATACGGCGATTAGAGTTATTGAAGGATTATGACATGACTGTTCTGTATCATCCGGGCAAGGCCAATATAGTGGTTGATGCTCTCAGTAGATCTTCCATAGGTAGTGTAGCTCATGTTGAGGATGGTAAGAAACAGTTAGCTCAGAAAAGTCCATCAGTTTTCCCAACTAGGTGTCCTCTTATTCGACTCAGCAGAGGGTAGTGTATAGGTGCAGAGTAGCTCAGAATCATCTCTAGTTTTTGAGGTAAAAGAAAAGCAGGATAGAGATCCCAGTCTAGTTAAGTTGAAAGAATCAGTCAGATATCAGAAAGTAGAGGATTTCTCCTAAGAGAGAGATGGTGTGTTACGTTGTCAGCGTAGATTGTGTCTACCTGATGTACATGACTTAAGATAATGAATTCTTACAGAGGTGCATGGTACGCGTTACTCTATTCATCCAAGGTCCACTAAGATGTACCGTAATTTGTGGAAGATCCATTGATGGAGTGGGATGAAGAAAGATATTGCAGAGTTTGTGGCTAAGTGCTCTACATGTCAGCAAGTTAAGATTGAGCACCAAAAACCTAGTGGGTTCATGCAGGAATTCAGTATTCCCACTTGGAAGTAGGAGAAAGTGAACATGGATTTTGTGATAGGTTTGCCTCGTCCCCGTCGTCAGCGTGATTATATTTAGGTTATTATAGACAGGATGACCAAATCAGCTCATTTTTGCTAGTCCATACCTCTTATTCAACCGAGGACTATGCCAAACTCTATCTCAAAGAGTTGGTCAAGTTACATAGTTTTCCCTTATCTATCATCTTAGATAGAGGTACCCAGTTTACCTCTCATTTCTGGAAAGCATTCCAAAAGGGTCTTGGTACCCAAGTTCACCTCAGTACCCCCTTCCACCCTCATAGGGATGGTCAAGTAGAAAGGACCATTCAGACTTTTGAGGATATGCTGAGAGCATGCGCAGTTGATTTTAAAGGTTGTTGGGATAACCACTTGCCTTTGATTGAATTCGCATATAATAACAACTATCATTCCAATATCCATATGGCTTCATTTGAGGCCCTCTATGGTAGGAGATATAGATCTCTAATTGGTTGGTTTAAAGTAGGTGAGGCTGCAGTAGTAGGGCCTGACTTTATGTTTGATGCCTTAGAGAAGGTTTAGTTGATCAGATAAAGGCTTAGGGCTACCCAGAGCCGACAAAAATTGTATGCAGATGTGAGGAGAAAAGATCTCGAGTTTGAGGTTGGTGATTTTATGTACTTGAAAATCTCTCCCATGAAAAGAGTGAAGAGATTTGGCAAGAAAGGGAAACTCATTCCCTGATATGTCGGTCCCTTCAGAATTCTCAGTCATTTCGAAAAGGTAGCTTACGAGCTTGAGTTGTCTTCAGATTTAGCCTCAGTACACCCAGTGTTCCATGTCTCATTGTTGAAAAAGTGTATTGGTGATCTAGCTGTAGTTGTTCCCTTAGAAAGTGTAGATATTCATAACAGTCTTTCCTTTGAGAAAGTTCCAGTCAAAATTCTTGATCATAAATGTAACACCCCATACTTAATTATGTGCATGAGCCATGGTTATATGTGTTGGAGTATATGTATTGATCCTAAGTTAGGTATATATGAGTTTAAGTATGAGTATTGATTATTTTGAGATGGTTTCAGGTGTATAATTTGATTATATGTGTATGGGAATCGACTTTATTTATACCGGAACTTGCCCGTCGATGGTTCCATACGAAGTTTATTGAATAAGCTTTCCAACGATATAAAGATTTCCAAAAACGGATAAGTTTCGGATATAATCGAGCACGTTCGAAACTATAAAACGGCGGCCGGGATAATTGTGAACAGTAAATGTGCAGGAAATTCAAACTACTGAGGCCTGCCAGTTTTTTTGGTCGACTTTGAACGATCATAACTCACTCAATATAATGAACTGGGAGATCTACCACATATCAAAAGAAATATCTTTGAGTCTTCTTTCCAATGCAATTGGTTTCATCCAAATCCAACATCTGAGTAAGGAGTTATACTCGTTTTACTTCAGCCTCTCAAAACAGTTTTTTTGGGTCAACTTCAAACGATTATAAATCCTTGTACAGGACGAACTGGGTGGCCTACTTTATATGAAATGAAAGCCCTTTGAATTATCTATCCAACGATACCAATTTCACCCAAATCCGATATCGGAGAAAAGAGTTATGGCTGATTTACTTTAGCCTGTCAAAACAGTCCACCATGGACAGATTCGGATTTACTTAAATTTTTAAGGGCAATATGGTCATTTTCCATCACCTCTTGGACGAAAATTGGTCATTATATAGATATAATGGGTCTTATATCCATCAATTATCATCATATTATTGGAAATAAGAAACCCTAGTCTAATTTCAACACCAATTATCTTGTGATTCAACCGTAGAAAATCCAAATTGATTCCGTAGTTGTGTTCACCGTCTCGAGGGCTTCGAGAAGCACCCCTTATTTGTGCCAACAGGACTTCGAAATCAAAAGGGTCATTTTATGGTAAGGATGTAAATTATGTTGGTGTTATTTATATGGATATGTATATATATATATATATGCATGTGAGCATAAGAAGTATGTTATTTGATTGTTGTTGAAAGATGATTGGAAATGATGTTGGATTATTCTTGTGCATGGTTGGATTATGTTGAATTGTGAAGGGATTTGGTGTGATGATGTGGTATTGAAATGATGATTATATATATATATACACATAAACCTATTGATCAAGTTGGTTTTTGGAATGTTTTACAAATATTGGTTATATGGAATTATGGAAGAGAATTGTGGTGTTGGGTTGCTAATACTAGATGCCAAATATTTCATTGTAGATAAGTGATTTGTAAAGGCGGGAAGTTGTGTCGAATTGGTGTCCGAATCTACAACTAGGTATGTAAAGCATACTCTAACGATGTTCTTTGGCATGAAAACACCAATGTTCCATCAAGTAAGATTCCGAGGTTATCCAAACACATGTATTGTTCTACATTACCAACGAAGTTGTTTCCATTCTATAAAGTGTCAAAATATTTCATTGATATACCAAAAGGCTCCTATTTCATCGTTGTGATATTGATGATTCTGAAACATATTGTTGATGTACCAATGAGTCCTTATTACATCGTTATTGTATAGAAGGTCTATTACTTGATTCCTATTGATATATCATTGTTTCAAAGGTACTATATTGGCATGAACACTAATGTAATAATCTCAAAAGCTTTTGAACTAAGTTATTGGGAAAAATCTCTTATGTGTTACTTGATATATGTGTGGGTGGTATCCCAGGGGCATAAGCCTAGCATGGGTCGATCCCAATTGATATGTACTGGGGGCAGCCTAATGGTCACAGTACGGTACAGTATTGATTATTGTTAGGTGGTTGGAGGTTCGGGAGGAGGAGGTAATGGCGAATGATAATTGTAAAGAATGAAATGAACGAATATATACCGTTCCACAAATGTATTTGAATCCAAGAACCCAGTTCAGATTAATGATAATGTACATGATCCTAAAAGTGTTTATGAAGTGTGGTTCACTTCTATTATGATTTATTCACATGTGTATGATTTTCTTGATCCCCCATATCACATATGATTATCTACAGCTTTACATACTCAGTACATATTTCGTACTGACGTCCCTCACGGGGGACCTGCATTTCATGCTGCAGGCACAGGTACTTCAGCATATTCACCGCATAGATAGGAGCCGGGTCGTACAGCTATTGTTGGTGAGCTCCAGTTTGCTTCGGAGCTTTCCGAGTCGGTTCCTTATGTTTTGTTATTATACAGGAGTCATGTGTGGGCGGGGGTTTATCCCGACCCTAGTTATGTCATGTATATATGTCCTAGAGGCTTTGTAGGCATAAAGAAGGGTAAAGTCATGGAAGTTTATATAGTGATGTTATATTCGTATATGGGGTGGCCCCGACGGCCAAGTATTATATATATGTATATATATTTGTGCGTGTTGTGCTGATACAGGTAATTAGACCCTTTTATATGCAGCGAAGTGCTGCCCAAATTTTTGGTGACATATAAGTGAAAGTACAGGTATTTGAACGGGTTCTCCCGGGCCTTCTCGGCTTCGGGTGCCAGTCCGGCCCGATGGGATTTTGGGCCGTGACAAAAGTGGTATCAGAGACGGTTCGTCCTAGTGAGTCTACAAAGCCGTGTCTACGTAGAGTCTTGTTTATCGGTGTGTTGTGCACCACATCTATAAACAGGAGGCTATGGACATTTAGGAATTGTTTCTTTTCTTCATGTCTTAGATCGTGCGATAGAGCTTATATTGTATATGAAGTCATAGTTGACCACTGAATCAGTTTGTTTCTCTTATTATAGTAATGATGCCGGTTACCAGAAGCAAGAATACCAGTAAGCAAGTAGATGTGGCTGCCGGAGAGGGGACTAGTAAGTCACCCACTATACCAGCAAATCAAAGTGAGGCTCCAGTTGAGCATGCATCAGAAACTTCCCCCAGTCCGGAAGAAATAAGGGGGAGGAGAACTATATCTCCAGAGCCACCTATTAATGCTGTTGATCAAGATCTTAGAAATGCAGTACAACTTTTGACTCGTATAGTTGCTGGGCAAGTCCAAGGGCAAGCTATTCCTGCCGTGGGTTCTAGCGGTACTGATAGGGCGGCTAGTCTTCGGACGCAAGATTTTCTTAAGATGGATCCACCTACTTTTACCGGATCCGATCTTAATGAAGATCCGCAGGACTTTATTGATCAGATCCAAAGGGCCCTAGAGGTGATGCATGTATCGGGCAGAGAGACAGTGGAGTTAGCCGCTTATAGATTCAAAGGTGAGGCTATATATTGGTATGAAGACTGGAAACGGTCAAGGGGCATTGATGCACCCCCAGCTACTTGGAAAGAGTTCAAAGAGGCATTTATTGATCATTATCTTCCATATGAGACTCGTCAGGCCCGTGCGGATCAGTTCTTAAATCTTCGGCAGGGTAATACAAGTGTGAGAGAGTATAGTCTTCGATTTAATTCCTTGTCCAGATATGCTCCTAATGTTATAGCTACTATGGATGACAGAGTTCATCGGTATGTGAATGGGTTGGATCCGTATTTGGTTAGGGATTGTACTATTGCTGCACTGAATAAAGATATGGATATAGCTAGGATCCAAGCATTTGCACAGAAAATGGAAGATCAGAGGCAAAGAAGAAGAACACAGGAATTTGAAAGCGGATCTTCTAAGAGGGCCAGATCTACAGGGCAGTTTATGGCGCCACAGGGAGGTTTTAGACCTCAATTTTCTGCTAGACCACCTAGGCCATTATTTTCTTATTCTGCAGCTAGTGCTCCACCACAGCATCAGGGGTTCAGAGGTAGTCAATTTGGGCAAAGAAGTGAGGGTCATAATTCGCGATCTGTGGGTTATCATGGGCAAGGAAATATGAGCCAATCGAGACCTCCTCGAGAGCCATGCAATAAATGTGGAAGGCATCATATGGGCGTATGTCGAATGGGAACAAATGTTTGTTATTGGTGCGGTATGACGGGACATATGATGAGAGAATGCCCACGAAGGGGCGCAGGTGGCATAGCACGACCTTCGGGATCAGCTGTTGCATCATCGTCACCGGTATCTTATTTTGGTAGGGGTGCACGACCTGCGGGTCACGCTAGCAATGAAAAAAGAGTCGCCAGTTCCAGCGGGACTCAGAATCGCACTTATGCTTTAGCGGATCGACAGAATCTAGAGGCTTCTCCAGATGTGGTTACGGGTACGTTGTCCATATTTTCATTTGATGTATATGCTCTAATTGATCCCGGTTCTACATTATCATATGTTACTCCTTTGGTTGCTGGAAAGTTCAAAAGAACCCCCGAGTTGTTAGATAAGCCGTTGGAAGTGTCTACCCCGGTTGGGGAATCTATTATTGCTAGAAGAGTTTATAAAGATTGTGTAGTAACTGTGTGTGATCGAGACACGATGGCCAATCTTGTGGAACTAGAAATGGTAGATTTTGATGTTATAATGGGTATGGATTGGTTGGCGTCTTGTTATGCCAAAATTGACTGTTGTACAAAAAAGATGTATTTACATTTTCCTAATGAAGCAGTTATTGAATGGCAAGGTAAGATTGGCGCACCAAGAGGTAGATTTATTTCTTATTTCAAAGCGAGAAAAATGATTTCCAAGGGCTACATATGTCATTTAGTTAGAGTAAAGGATACGGAATCGGAATCACCAGATCTTCACACTATACCAGTGGTAAATGAATATCCTGATGTATTCCCTGAAGATCTTCCTGGCTTACCTCCTGAACGAGAAGTAGAGTTTGGTATTGATGTAATACCAGGCACCCAACCAATCTCCATTCCTCCATATAGAATGGCCCCAGCAGAATTGCGAGAATTGAAAGAGCAATTGAAAGATTTGCTAGAGAAGGGATTCATAAGGCCTAGTATGTCCCCCTGGGGAGCACCAGTGTTATTTGTGCGCAAAAAGGATGGCTCGCTGAGGATGTGTATTGATTATCGGCAATTGAATAAGGTGACTATTAAGAATAAATATCCTCTCCCAAGAATTGATGATTTATTTGATCAGTTACAGGGCGCCAAGTGCTTTTCTAAGATTGATTTGAGGTCAGGTTACCACCAAGTGAGGGTCAAAGAAAAAGATATACCCAAAACAGCTTTCCGAACAAGGTATGGTCATTATGAGTTTCTAGTTATGTCATTTGGGCTAACAAATGCACCTGCAGCTTTTATGGATTTGATGAATAGGGTGTTTAAGCCATTCCTGGATGTATTTGTGATAGTTTTTATAGATGATATTCTAGTTTATTCTAGATCAGAAGAGGACCATGCCAATCACTTACGACAGACATTGCAGACTCTTCGTGATTGTAAGCTTTATGCAAAGTTCTCTAAATGTGAGTTTTGGTTAAAGTCGGTGGCATTTTTGGGTCATATTGTATCTAGTGAAGGGATAAAGGTTGATGCTCAAAAGATAGAAGCTGTGAAGAACTGGCCAAGGCCCACAACGCCTACAGAGATTCGTAGTTTTCTCGGGTTGGCCGGTTATTATAGAAGGTTTGTTAAAGACTTTTCTTCCATTTCAGCACCCTTAACCAAGCTAACGCATAAAACATCCAAGTTTCAATGGAATGATGCGTGTGAGGAGAGTTTCCAAGAATTGAAGAACAAGTTGATTTCTACACCCGTGTTGGTACTTCCTGAAGGCACCGAAGGGTATACAGTGTATTGTGATGCTTCTAGAATTGGTTTAGGATGTGTATTGATGCAGCATGGTAAGGTAATAGCATATGCTTCTAGACAATTGCGGCCACATGAGAAAAATTACCCCACACATGATCTTGAGCTGGCAGCGGTTATCTTTGCTTTAAAAATATGGCGCCACTATTTATATGGGGTTCATGTTGATATATATACTGACCATAAGAGCTTGCAATATATTTTTAATCAGAAGGATCTAAATTTAAGGCAGCGGAGATGGCTTGAACTATTAAAGGACTACGATGTTGATATCTTGTACCATCCAGGGAAAGCAAATGTGGTAGCTGATGCGTTAAGTCGTAAGGCTATGATGTCGCCTATAGAAAGGCAAGGGATGGTTAAAGATCTTCATCAATTAGCTAGTCTAGGAGTTCGTCTTCTCGAAACTCCAAACGAGGAGCTTATTGTGCATAATGCCGCGGAATCCTCATTAGTAGCTGAGGTGAAAGAGAAGCAAGATGCAGATCCTATTTTATTACAGCTTAAGGAGAACGTTCAGAGTGGTGCGACCAAGGCATTTGAGCTTACGCGAGAAGGAGTACTTCAGTGCCAAAACCGATTGTGTGTGCCGGATGTAGACGGGCTAAGAAAGAAGATTATGACAGAGGCACACTTTTCAAGGTATTCCATTCATCCAGGATCAACCAAAATGTATCAAGATTTGAAAGATATGTATTGGTGGAATGACATGAAGAAGAGCATTGCAGAATTTGTAGCTGAATGTCCAAATTGTCAAAGAGTTAAAGTTGAGCACCAAAAACCCGGAGGCTATATGCAATGCATAGATCTTCCAATTTGGAAGTGGGACATGATCAACATGGATTTTGTTACAGGTTTGCCTCGTACAGCTCGGAAATTTGATTCTATATGGGTGATTGTGGATAGGCTTACTAAATCCGCACATTTCTTACCCGTTAAGACCACTTACACAGTTGAAGAATATTCGAAGCTGTATGTTAAAGAAATAGTCCGATTGCATGGAGTACCAACTTCTATTATATCGGATCGGGGAACTCAATTTACTGCAAACTTTAGGAAATCTTTCCAACGAAGTTTGGGAACACAAGTGAATCTGAGTACAGCTTTTCACCCTCAGACGGATGGACAAGCAGAGCGCACCATTCAAACACTTGAAGATATGCTACGAGCATGTGTTATAGATTTTAAAGGCAGCTGGGATGATCATTTACCTCTTATTGAGTTTGCCTACAATAATAGCTATCATTCAAGTATCAAAATGGCACCATATGAAGCTTTATATGGGAGGAAGTGTAGATCACCAATAGGATGGTTCGAAACGGGTGAAACTCTTATGTTCGGACCGGATCTTGTGTATCAAGCCATAGAAAAAGTCAAGGTGATTCAGCAACGGTTGAAAACAGCTCAAAGTCGACACAAGTCATATGCGGATAGTAGAAGAAGAGAGCTAGAGTTTTCGTTAGGCGATTGGGTATTTTTGAAGGTATCACCAATGAAAGGGGTGATGAGATTTGGCAAGAAAGGAAAGTTGAGTCCACGATATATAGGCCCATATAAGATTATTCGAAGATGTGGGCAAGTTGCTTATGAATTAGAGCTACCCCAGGAACTCTCATCAGTGCATCCAGTATTTCATGTATCGATGCTTCGAAAGTGCATCGGAGATCCGTCCCTTATTACTTCTACTGAAGATGTGCAAGTCACAGAAGATCTTACCTATGAGGAGATGCCTATTTCTATATTAGATCGTCAAGTTAAGAAGATGAGAAATAAAGAAGTAGCATCGGTGAAAGTACTTTGGAGAAATCAACAAAGGGAAGAGATTACATGGGAAGCGGAGGAAGCAATGAAATCGAAATACCCTTATTTGTTCGAAGGTGAAAAAGAAGTGCAAGGAGTGTAACTGGGACACTAACAAGTAAGTTTTTACATATGCATAATATCTATATGATGACGTGAATATTAATTATGAATTCGAACTTGTTTCGGCTAAATAACTACATTTACATTCGAGGACGAATGTCCTTAAGGGGGGAAGGATGTAACACCCCATACTTAATTATGTGCATGAGCCATGGTTATATGTGTTGGAGTATATGTATTGATCCTAAGTTAGGTATATATGAGTTTAAGTATGAGTATTGATTATTTTGAGATGGTTTCAGGTGTATAATTTGATTATATGTGTATGGGAATCGACTTTATTTATACCGGAACTTGCCCGTCGATGGTTCCATACGAAGTTTATTGAATAAGCTTTCCAACGATATAAAGATTTCCAAAAACGGATAAGTTTCGGATATAATCGAGCACGTTCGAAACTATAAAACGGCGGCCGGGATAATTGTGAACAGTAAATGTGCAGGAAATTCAAACTACTGAGGCCTGCCAGTTTTTTTGGTCGACTTTGAACGATCATAACTCACTCAATATAATGAACTGGGAGATCTACCACATATCAAAAGAAATATCTTTGAGTCTTCTTTCCAATGCAATTGGTTTCATCCAAATCCAACATCTGAGTAAGGAGTTATACTCGTTTTACTTCAGCCTCTCAAAACAGTTTTTTTGGGTCAACTTCAAACGATTATAAATCCTTGTACAGGACGAACTGGGTGGCCTACTTTATATGAAATGAAAGCCCTTTGAATTATCTATCCAACGATACCAATTTCACCCAAATCCGATATCGGAGAAAAGAGTTATGGCTGATTTACTTTAGCCTGTCAAAACAGTCCACCATGGACAGATTCGGATTTACTTAAATTTTTAAGGGCAATATGGTCATTTTCCATCACCTCTTGGACGAAAATTGGTCATTATATAGATATAATGGGTCTTATATCCATCAATTATCATCATATTATTGGAAATAAGAAACCCTAGTCTAATTTCAACACCAATTATCTTGTGATTCAACCGTAGAAAATCCAAATTGATTCCGTAGTTGTGTTCACCGTCTCGAGGGCTTCGAGAAGCACCCCTTATTTGTGCCAACAGGACTTCGAAATCAAAAGGGTCATTTTATGGTAAGGATGTAAATTATGTTGGTGTTATTTATATGGATATGTATATATATATATATATGCATGTGAGCATAAGAAGTATGTTATTTGATTGTTGTTGAAAGATGATTGGAAATGATGTTGGATTATTCTTGTGCATGGTTGGATTATGTTGAATTGTGAAGGGATTTGGTGTGATGATGTGGTATTGAAATGATGATTATATATATATATACACATAAACCTATTGATCAAGTTGGTTTTTGGAATGTTTTACAAATATTGGTTATATGGAATTATGGAAGAGAATTGTGGTGTTGGGTTGCTAATACTAGATGCCAAATATTTCATTGTAGATAAGTGATTTGTAAAGGCGGGAAGTTGTGTCGAATTGGTGTCCGAATCTACAACTAGGTATGTAAAGCATACTCTAACGATGTTCTTTGGCATGAAAACACCAATGTTCCATCAAGTAAGATTCCGAGGTTATCCAAACACATGTATTGTTCTACATTACCAACGAAGTTGTTTCCATTCTATAAAGTGTCAAAATATTTCATTGATATACCAAAAGGCTCCTATTTCATCGTTGTGATATTGATGATTCTGAAACATATTGTTGATGTACCAATGAGTCCTTATTACATCGTTATTGTATAGAAGGTCTATTACTTGATTCCTATTGATATATCATTGTTTCAAAGGTACTATATTGGCATGAACACTAATGTAATAATCTCAAAAGCTTTTGAACTAAGTTATTGGGAAAAATCTCTTATGTGTTACTTGATATATGTGTGGGTGGTATCCCAGGGGCATAAGCCTAGCATGGGTCGATCCCAATTGATATGTACTGGGGGCAGCCTAATGGTCACAGTACGGTACAGTATTGATTATTGTTAGGTGGTTGGAGGTTCGGGAGGAGGAGGTAATGGCGAATGATAATTGTAAAGAATGAAATGAACGAATATATACCGTTCCACAAATGTATTTGAATCCAAGAACAACAGTTCAGATTAATGATAATGTACATGATCCTAAAAGTGTTTATGAAGTGTGGTTCACTTCTATTATGATTTATTCACATGTGTATGATTTTCTTGATCCCCCATATCACATATGATTATCTACAGCTTTACATACTCAGTACATATTTCGTACTGACGTCCCTCACGGGGGACCTGCATTTCATGCTGCAGGCACAGGTACTTCAGCATATTCACCGCATAGATAGGAGCCGGGTCGTACAGCTATTGTTGGTGAGCTCCAGTTTGCTTCGGAGCTTTCCGAGTCGGTTCCTTATGTTTTGTTATTATACAGGAGTCATGTGTGGGCGGGGGTTTATCCCGACCCTAGTTATGTCATGTATATATGTCCTAGAGGCTTTGTAGGCATAAAGAAGGGTAAAGTCATGGAAGTTTATATAGTGATGTTATATTCGTATATGGGGTGGCCCCGACGGCCAAGTATTATATATATGTATATATATTTGTGCGTGTTGTGCTGATACAGGTAATTAGACCCTTTTATATGCAGCGAAGTGCTGCCCAAATTTTTGGTGACATATAAGTGAAAGTACAGGTATTTGAACGGGTTCTCCCGGGCCTTCTCGGCTTCGGGTGCCAGTCCGGCCCGATGGGATTTTGGGCCGTGACAATAAAGTTCGCAGACTAAGGAACAAAAAAGTTCCATTGGTCAAAGTTCTTTGACGAAATTAGTCCGTTGAGGGAGCCACTTGGGAAGCAGAAGCAGATATGCGGACCAAGTACCCTTATCTATTCTCTACGAATTAAGATTCAATATAAGGTACTAATCTTCTTAAGATTTCTCTCAATCATGCCCAGTTTTAGTTGCACATCATGTTCATGTCAATCATGTATTTACAAATGCATCAAATATGCATGTTCAGTGTGTAAGCTCAGTCCAGCAGATTTTCTCAACTTAACTAGTTCCATTCATAGATGAATGATCCCATGGGGGAGATATTGTAACACCCCGTATTTTCCTAGCATAATCTAAGTCCCAGTGTATGAGTATTCGTAAATAAAAATTTCAAAACACTCATCTTATTTTTCAGTTTAGAGCCTGTCATTGCGTAGGAAATTCAATTAGCTTTCCAACGATATAAAATTTGCCTAAATTGGATAATCGGGTAAGAAGTTATGGCGATTTTAAAGTTTTAGTCGTTAAACACCGTCATTTTAACCCTTAGTGCATCACGTAGGAAGTCCAAATGACAATTGTCAATTTCCAATATGGCTCCGTGATCATGGCGCGTCACGAAGAAGGTTAATTTCTTGATTGTCAATTTTCAGTGGGCCTCCATGATGTTGGCGCATCGCGGAGGTGGCCAAATTGGCATTACAAAGAATTAATGTGATAGCTTCGTATCGCGGTGTTTGTCCAGGTCCTAATTGTCCATTTCTAGTGGCTTGGCGTGATAGTGGCACGTCGCACCAAGGCCAAAGACTGGGATGGTCAGTTTTCAGCTTATGTTTTAAATTTATTTTAAGGATATTTGGGTCTTTTTCCTAAGCCCTTTTTCCAAGAACAAGAAACCCTAGCTCTCAAATTCAAGATCAATCCTCAAGAACTCATCAAGAACCTCAGGAAATTCACTATCCCAGGTATGTTAGATGTTCATCCATGGATTTCTTTCATCCATGGAGTCCAAGTAACCTATTGAAATTTCAAGTTTTGATTTTTTTTAAGTTATTTGATTTTAATTTATGATTTCATCCATGAATATCCATATACTATTGATTTTGTACCATGTTACCATGAAATTATTGTTATTATTCAATCCTCCATGTTTTAACATTTTTGCTTATTGAATTAAACCATGAATTAATGCTATTAGGACGAATTCATTCTATTCCTACAAGATCCATGACATTCCTATGATTATTTTAAACAATGAACTACAAGTGTTTGATAAAATTCCTACAAGAGTGAGTTATTTAATAAGAGCCTTCATGTTTTGATCTCCAAGTTTTAGTGTCATTTTACAATTATTGTTTTGAGTTTTGGGGGTATTGAATACCCAAAAACCATAGTTGTTTACTTAGTCTAGTTTTAGTATCTTTAAAATAACTTCAGATTATATTATGAGCATTATTAGAACAGTCAGTTAAACTCAGAACAGTCTAGTATTTTAGAGTCTTTCAGTTGGGAGTAGGATTTAGCACCGACCGAGTGTAGGGATAGCAGCTTCTCCGTCAGATAGACAAATTCGCTAGTACCATTCCCTAAACTCCAGAACTACATAGCCACCGTAGAATATGAGAAGTCACCCTTTGAATTAGGCTTGACTATCTCGCAAGGGTCACCCATCAGTTCAGGCTTGACACCCTTAGTCCTTTGGATATTATATCAGTTTAGTAGATCCACACAGCCATCGTTAGTACCCATGGCATAGTATTAACATCTTTCCAACTGGGGTTACAGGTTGGACCCCGGTTAGCTCAAATTGGGGAATGTCGATTAGATGATACCTCCCACAGTCTCAGATATAGCCTTAGTTACAGTCTCAGTTCAGTTATGCAGTCTTAGAGTTGCTTGACCAAAACATACAGATATCAGTATTTTTCAGTATTTCAGTATATATATATTTTACTCAGTCCATGTTATATGCTTGGTCATGCATTCCCAATGTCTACAAATTTTCATATATATTCAGTATTTATAGACTGTCATACATACTCGATATTTATAGATTCTCCATATTTTTAGTATCTACAGATTCCATGTTCTCTACTCAGTACTCCATGTTTTACATGCATATTTAGTTAGTTATTAGTTCTGTTCATGAAACCATGCATATTAGCCTACCTCATTTAGCATACCAGTACATTCAAAGTACTGATCGCATATCTTTCTTTGTGCTATGATGTATTATATCATAGGTGCTGACACTCAGTTATCGGATTGCACTTAGTCCCTCAGATCATTAGCAGTACAGTAGCAGTGGTGAATCCTCATTATCCGAGGACAGATTATATTACTTCCTCTCTTTATCTTAGTAGTTTGTAGAGTTAGTTTGGGTCCTATCCCATTGATACGAGTACGATCGTGATTGTGGACTAATACGTAAATAACTCGTGCTCGAGTGGCTGCCCAACTAATGGAACAAACTTTGAAGTGTAGAGAACAAGTCCCAACACTCCAAAGCCATCCATATGGACACTCCAAGTTAACCCCTTTGCCATGGCTCATTAAGGGTATTTTAGTTATTTTGTAATAAGTTGTAACTTAGGCTATAGATAGAACATATTAGGTTATTTTCTCATAAATTTGATGATATATTTGAGAACTCTAGAGAGAGAGAGAGTCTTGCAAGGTAGATTCTTTGTAAACAAGTGTGGAATCACTTGTGTTGGTAGCTAGTTTGAGACGTTGATTGCTTGGGGATCCTGTTTCCTTGAGGTCACGTAAAATATAGGTTTATGTTGTGTGTGGTATTAAAGGTCCAAGAGTGGAATAAGCTCTTGGGTTGTTAATATTATACTATCCATTTGGCTATCTTTCTATCTTTGTCTTGTTGTAATCTTGTATCCAATTCTATGTTGTTATTGTGAAGCCGTGTATGTGTTGTTGTTCTTCACATTGTTATTGTTCATTTTACTCTTCATAAATTATTGTTAACATTAGTTTGGGTTGTTGTTTTGGTGCCAAAGACACCACTAATTCTTGTATTCTTGTTGTTGGTAGCGAATCCGAGAGTGGTCTCCATCTTGGTCCTTGGATCCTTAAGATTGTGGATTGATTTGGTGTATGTTTTTGTGTCTCCTTTGTCGATCTTGTATCATTTGGTATCAGAGTCATCTTTGATTTTGTTTTAACAAGATCAATCTTGGGCTTGAGAGTTGAAAAATTAAAAAAAAAGTGAAGTGTTCTTGAGATTGTTCTTAGCCGAAAGTTGTGTCTTGTTAATGTCTTGGCCGAGACATTTTATTTGTGACTAGATCTTGTAGTCTTTTGTTTGTTTAGATTGTTTCTAGTGTTGGTTTCTTTCTCACCAACACTAAAAGTGTCTAGATCTAAAGGTTTGAACTTATGTTGTTGAACTTATTGTTGTAAACTTGAAGTTGGACATGGGTTGATATTATTGTTCTTGATTGACTGGTACAATTATTGTGGATTTGGAGATGAATATTGGTGGAGTTGTTGTTCGTGAGAAATTGTTGTTGTGATCTTGTTGTTCTTGAAATTTCTTGACCAATATAAAGTATAACATAGATCCAAAAAGGTGTAAGATAAAGTTGAAAAGTTGTTGGTGAAGAGACTTGAACACATCACTTCAAAGACTTGTCAACCACTTTTCCATATTTCAAGGACCTTGTTTTATGGGAATAATACAAGTCAAGCCTCACCTTTTTGAGTGACTTTGAAAAAGTTTCTAAGACTTGAATTTTCCCACCAAAAGGCAAACTCTTCTATTCCAAATTGTATCAAGACAAAACCTTTAAGTTGGTGATTAAAATTGTGTGGGATCATGACCAATTAAGCTCAAATTTTTTATTTCTTAGTTTCTAATCTTTTATCTCTTAGTTGCCTTTTGTTGATTCTATTACTAATTAACAAACTAGTAATTATCTACTAGGTTGTAAGTTAGTTTTGGTTCCATTTATTCGTGTCTACGTATCTTTGTGTGCTTTTATCTTTTTGAAATTTGTTGTAGTCTCTTGATTCAAGTCCATACGTATTTTCTTTGAGTTGTTTCAAAAGAGAATCTATTCCGACCTCAAGCCCTAATTGGTACCAAGCAATCTCCTTGGAGTATAAATGAGTTACCAACACTTGTGAGATGATTGAGTGATACTTGACAAAGTGTGAGCTTGAGAGTTTGTAAGGGTGAATTTTTTTTGCTAACCTTTAACTTGTTATTGTTTATGTTTTGTTTAGTCTTTCTTATTAGGTACGATGGCTTCAAGTGAAGGTAATCCAAGGGCCTCGAGAGAGGTAACTATGGATGCTTTGTTGGCGGCCATAATGAACGTGAAACATGATCTTAGTGGTCGAATAGAGAGGATGGAGGGAAGGATGGACGGGATAGAGGGTTCTTTTTCCAGGAGAATGGATACATTGGAAGTTCGTCTAGATTCCACCCATTCAAGTCCCAAACACTACCATGCCTCAACTAGTGGACATGCTACCACCTCAGATACACTTCACCAATTGCTCAATCCACTGAGATCAACCCATAGACCTATCCACCAAGTCCCTACTTATACAAACAGCTGAATTCAAGTCCATAAAGAAGCTCCTCAAATATGAGACCTCCTTGATATGCCGAGAGCACAACTAAACCAAAACCAACCAATCCAAATTGATGATGTGGAAGGTGAGGGTCCTTATAGAGGTGAAGGGTTAGATAAAGCAACTCTCTTTGCAAAATTTATGCTCAATAAAAGAGGAGATTATGGCGGGAGACATAGAGGCCGATGGGGATAAATTGGATTGGCTCCTCATGGTAGGGGTAACTTGGACACCGACCTCATGTTCAAGAAGGTTTAGTTGACCAAGGAGGCAATGTGGGTAGATACACGAGTCTAAATTCCATTAAGATCACTCTTCCTTATTTCAAGAGGACTAGTAGTCCATCTCTCTATCTTGATTGAGAGTTACAATGTAATCGGATTTTCTAACTCAATCATTTAACTTCCTAAAAGAAAGTCACACATATCATTGCTCAATTTAAAGGTTATGCCTCTACTTGGTGGGAGACAAAGCGGTTGCAACGAGTAAGGAATGGTAATCTTGACCTCTCAGATTGGGATGAATTAAAAGCTCTTATGAGGGAGAGATATGTCATGGAAAAGTACAAAAAAGATCAACTAACAAATCTCTACAATTTGCGGTAAGGAGATAGAAGTGTGGAGGACTATTATGATGAGTTCCAAAACTTAATCCTACGTCTTTATATTGTCGACCTCCAAATCATTGCCTAGCTCAGTTCAAGGGTGGCTTGTTCTATGAAGTTGTTTCTCAATTAGTTGTCCATAAGTTTGACTGAATTTAGGACCTTGTAGAAACGGTTATTAAAGTTGAAAGGAATAATCATGCTAAGAAGACCTTCGGGTGGGACAAGTCCTACAAGCCCTTAGAGAAGAAGCCATTTGATAAAACAATCCAAAGGTATCCATGACTTGAAGCTACTAATTCTTCCACTCCTAATCCTAAGGGTATCATTTGTTTTAAATGTCAAGGTTGGGGTCACAAAGCTAGTGAGTGCCCAAACCGAAGGAACATTGTACTAGTAGAGGATGATCCTTATTTTGTTGGGGTTAAAGTGACCAAAATTAATGTTAGTGAAGGAACCCCTCACGAGGAAAATGGAGATGATGGTGAACCCGAGGGGGTGGTGGAAGAAGGGAAAGTTAATGTGCCTTGTGGATTGATGAGGAGAACACCTCATGATGATGCTTGGCCCGAAGAAGGTGAGGTATTGATTCCACTTTGACCTCTTGATGATGAAGAACCCGAGAGTACACTATGGTCCTCGCTCCAAGGATGTACACTTTTCTTTTGTCTTGTTTCTTGTCACACTTAGGTGGATGGACAAGTATTTCTTTTGGTGCTTAGAAGGGTATCCTATTCCATAAGTTCCCACGGTATGTGTAGAATGTACATTCGTGGTTGGATATTTTTTTTGTTGTTGTTGATTATGTTAAAATTAACCCTCATGTCATGAGGAATATGTGTTATTTTGTCTCCTCTATTGTTTTGAAGATTCGAATTCGAGGTCGAATCCTTTTTCAAGAAGGGGAGGATGATATGAGTACGATCGTGATTGTGGACCAATACGTAAAGAACTCGTGCTCGGGTGGCTACCCAACTAAGGGAACAAGCTTTGAAGTGTAAAGAACAAGTCCCAACACTCCAAAGTCGTCTATATGGACACTCCAAGGCCACCCCTTTGCCATAGCTCATTAAGGGCATTTTAGTCATTTTGTAATAAGTTGTAACTTAGGCTATAAATAGAACATATTAGGTCATTTTCTCATAAATTTGATGATATATTTGAGAACTCTCAAGAGAGAGAGTCTTGCAAGGTGGATTCCTTGTAAACAAGTGTGGAATCACTTATGTTGGTAGCTAGTTTGAGACGTTAATTGCTTGGGGATCTCGTTCCTTTGAGGTAACGTAAGAGATAGGTTTATGTTGTGTGTGATATTAAAGGTCCAAGAGTGGAATAAGCTCTTCGGTTGTTAATATTATACCATCCATTTGGCTATCTTTCTATCTTTGTCTTATTGTAATCTTGTAACTGATTTTATGTTGTTATTGTGAAGTCGTGTATGTGTTGTTGTTCTTCACATTGTTATTGTTCATTTTACTCTTCATAAATTGTTGTTAACATTAGTTTGGGTTGTTGTTATGGTGCCAAAGACACCACTAATTCATGTATTCTTGTTGTTGGTAGCGAATCCGAGAGTGGTCTACATCTTGGTCCTTGGATCCTTAAGATTGTGGACTGATTTGGTGTATGTTTTTGTGTCTCCTTGGTCGATCTTGTATCACCCATCAACTCACAGTATTCAGTTTAAAGGCTTTTCAGACACTACAGTTAGCTATTCAGATTTCAGTATTGTGCTAGATTCATAATTCAGGAGTCGTTTCATTATTAAAACCTTTTGGTAATTCAGTTATTCTTCCGCATTCATGATTATATTATTCAGTGCTCACAGCGGGTACCAACTCATGGGTTAGCTTGTGGTCCCTCGGAACCGGAAGCATCATATAATGACTAGGGGTAGTCTCGGGTCGTTACATTTGTAGACATCAAAATTTTGTGGACTTTAAAGAATTCAATTTCTGTTAGAGTTCTTAGAGGCTACTTTACCCTAAATCTAGTTTGGAGGCTACTCTACCCAAACCCTAAATTCTGCCTATATAAAGGGGCAAATATTCTCTTGAACAGGCATCTCAAAAGTCTCAATACATTCATGGGATATTCATAAAGGGGTCAAAAACCCTCTTCTTGATAATCAAATACATCAAAAAGATACACAAACCCTCCTTTCATGGAGATCAAATCCAAATGTTCCTATGTTCAAAAAACACGCCACTAACGATACTTAGATTAAGGAGAAATTCATATTCAAATCTTCCTACATTCAAGAAATACGCTACTGACGGCCCTCGAATTAATGAGAAAATCAAGAGAGAAGAATCAAGGGAGGAACCGATTTGTACCCACGTCATTTATAAATAAAAAAATATTGTTTCTTCATATTTTTATTTATGGTTAAAGTTTATTTTTCATGAATTAAATTATGTTGAAAAAAGACATATTTTCTAATATTGACAGTTTTATTTTATTTTTGAATCTTCTATTTAAACTTTACATTTTAATTCATATAATACATTTTAAATTCATATAATTATATATTTTTAATTTAAACTAAAAAAGTGTAGTTCAGAATTCATACTCTTGTTTAAATTCAAACTGAAATAATCGAATATTGTGAAAGTATGATTTCACTATTGTAGAACACTTTAATATGAATTTAAATTTGAGTTATTGATATAAAATTGACTTTTAAAAAAAAAATTCTATCTTAAATTAATTCAAACTTTTATTTTATGGTAACTGACACTTGTCATCACATTGTTGTAGCCCTTTCCAATATAAATAGATCAGATAAATTTTTTTGAAATTGATAGTTTTATTTTTAAATGTAAAAAAAATACTTTATATTCATATAATTTTTGTGGTTTTAGTTCAAACTAGAAAACAGTAATTCAAAATTAAGAATAATCATAAATATAATTAAACACTTATAAGTTAAAATTTATTAAAATAAAAAAGTAGATAACAAAACTGACAAATATAATTGAATACCACTAAAATTGAAAAGTAATACATACTTTAGAATTTATATCTATTTTATATAAATAATAAAATATTTTATTTAACTCAAAGCAAGTATATGTTTATTATTGTTTTTATTTGATGATTTTTATTTCTATATTTATTTTTTGTATTTAGGTGCAATATATTATATTAATTATAGTTACATAGTACTAAATACTATGAGCATCCGTAAACAATTAAAGAAAAAATAAACATATTACTATATTAATAGTATTATATTAGGTAAAGGAAAACCAAAGGCCAAAGGCCAATTGCTCAATAAAGAATTTTCCGTGCTGCCACTCAAAATTTTTCATTTATATTAAACCCCAAATCTCCCAAAAAAAATGAAAATTGCAAAGTCCCAAAATTCTCCACTCAAAATTAAAACCTAATTATCCTAAAAATGATTGTAATTTCTTTTTTGTATCTAATTCTTCTTTCGAATTTATTATTTTTTGTACTATATGTTGTTGCATTTTTACTCCACTTTTATCTATTTGTATTCCTAAAAATTCTATCTGATTTTTCATAATTTCATCTTTCTTTTCACTTAGACTTATTCCTGTTTTTTCTATTATATCTGTAAATTGTTCCAATAATTTTATATGTTCTTCTTTAGTTTTTGTATATAATAATATATCATCTATGTATACTATGCAATTAGGTAATTGTTTAAAATAATTGTCCATAAAATGTTGATATCTATCTGGTGCATTTTATTAATCTATTTATTAGCCTAGTTATCCGCACCCCCCTACAAATGGTATCAGAGCCCAGTAATTTAAAAACTACAGAAGTGAGATATAAGTTTGTTAGATGTTATAAAATTAGTTATTTATAAAATTAATTATGAGAAGACCATTTAAAAATAGAGAAGCTTTTAGAAAAATTAAAGAATCTTTAGTTAGTAATTATTCAGAATATATAAGTCTAAATAAAACAAAAGAAAATCCAGAAAGATTAGCTTACCTAATTACATTAATATCTAGTATTGAAGCAAAATTAATAATCCATTTAAAATCTAGAAGAATGAGACACATACCACCTAATTATGATAAAATTAGATTTAGATATCCACCAAGGTATTATAAATATAACTTAAATGAATAAAGAGCAAAAATACAAAGAATTAAAACAATTTATCTCTGAAAGACGTAAAGAATTAAAAATAAGAAAAGAAAGACTACATTATAATATATTTGCCGGAGTTAGTAAAAACTCAATAAATACACAAAAAGATGAAATATCAAAATTAGAATCACAAATAGATAGTTTAGAATATGTATACCAACATGAACTATTCACAATAAAATGAATAAAGAGGAATTTATAATAGATAAAAAAATATATGAAAATCACGAAGGATCAAAAATAAAAATAGTATTTTCTAATCTAAGAAGAAGATACAAGAAAATAGGAGAACATTTATATCTAATGTTAGAAAAAGAAGAATTAAAATTAGAAGATAAATTAACAGCAATGGTAAGAATAGAAAAAGAAAATGAAGAAATAGATAGAAAAAAGGAAATAGAAAAAATTAAACAACAAACTACGGAAGAAATACGAAAAATAGAAAAACTAAAAATAGTAGAATTGCTGAATTAGAAAAAGAACTACAAATGTTAAAAGATCTGTACGAACAAAGACAAAAAGAAAAAGAAGAAAAAGATAAAGAACAAAAATTATTAAACGAGATAAATCAATTTAAAGAAAAATTAGAAATAAATAATATAGAGCTTGAAGAGTCAGATAATTATGACTCAGAAGATAGTGAAACATATACAGAAATTTTAACAAATATAAAAAATTTAGACATTAACGAAAAACAAGAAATAATTAATGATGAAAACTTAGAAAATATCAACACAGAAATAAATACTCTTGATAAAAAAGAAAATGAAACCATAATACCTAATACAACAGAAATAAGAAAACCCATATATTATAAAAGTAAATTTAAAAGATATAATGAATATGACAAATGGACACCAAAACAAATAGTTAATAAAAATTATAACTTTTTAGACCTAGACTGTGTAATAGATACAGAAAAAATAATACAATTATGGATAGGATATAAGACAAAACAATTATTAGATAATAATATAAACATAACAGATGCACCAGAATATATAGAAAGAACATTAATAGGATCAGTAAAACTATGGTTTTCAAACTTAACTGAAAATAGCAAGAAAGTATTAAGAGCTAATAAACCAATGGAAGGAACATCATCAACAACAACTAAACTAACACCTATAGAATTATTAAAAAAATATGAAACAGCTATAAAAGATGAATTTGGTAGTATGACAACAATAGAAGAAGAACAAGATGAAGAAAAAGATACAAATAGGAATTTAATGTTAAAATTAACAATATATAATATGTGTTATATAGACGAATATACTTGCGCATTTAAAGAATATTATTATAAAGGAGCATATAGTATAGAAGAAAGTAAAGAAATAAGAAAATTATATTTTAATAAATTACCCGAATCATTTAGTTCAAAGATAATAAAAAGTTGGGAAGAAGCAAAAATAGTAGATACGTTAGGAGCTAGAATAAAATTCTTACAACAATGGTATAGAAATTTATGTGAAAAATATAGAGAAGAAATAAAAATGGAAAAAACATTAATAAGAAATTTAGCATGTTGCAAAAATAAAATAGCACCCCAATTTGGATGCGAAGAAAGATATTATAAGAAAAGAAAAAGACATAAGAAATATAAGAAATATAAAAAATCAAAATACAAATACAAGAAACCAAGAAAAAGATATTATGTAAAAAATTACAAAAATAAGAGACCATATAGGAAGAAAAAATCTATAAAAGAATGTACATGTTATAATTGTGGAAAGTTAGGACATTTAGCTAGAGATTGTAAATTACCTAAAAATCCAAAAAATAAATAAATATCCGAAATAAAAATAGATAATATGGAATATATGCAAATAGATTATATAGATTATGAATTAGAAAGTGAAGATAGTATATATAAAATTTCAGAAAACGAAACAGATACTGAAATAGATAGTGAAATAGATGAATCGAATGACTGAAGAAGATATAAAAATAATAACAAAGGAAGAATATTTAAATGATGAAGGAACAGAACAAAAAATAATATTTGACAGTAATATATTTGATGAAATAAAAGGAAAAGAGTTAGATTTAAGTGTAGAAAAATATTTAAAATACCAACAATAAAAAATATGTTTACTAGGAAAAAAGATGAATATTACGTAGTATGTCAAAAAGAACAAGTTATGAAACGAATTCAATAAGTAATTTAAATCAATATTATATAACAGGAAAAATAAATGAAAAAGAATATTTAATACTATTAAACACAGGACAAGAAGAAAATTATATAGCAAAATATCTAGTAAAAGATGAAGAAATAAAAATTGATAATAATATATGCCCAGATCTACCAAGAATCTTAATAAATAGTAAAAATATAGTAGAAAAAGAAATAATAATCGGAGTTAAAAAAATAAAAATAGAATTTGAAGTAAAAGAAGAGATGCAAAAAGCAGATATAATATTAGGAATAAAATGGTTAGAACAAGTAAAACCATATAATATAGAACATACACAATTGACCATAACATATAATAGAGAGAAATTATTCTTAAAAAGAGCCTTAACATAAAATGAAGATATATGTATTAATGAAGATAGTAGTGGAAGGATATTACAGTAGATATTATACGCCTATGATAGATACAGGAGCAGAAGCTAATTTATGTAGATATAATTGCTTACCAGAAAGTAAATGGGATAAATTAAAAATACCAATAGTAGTTAAAGGATTTAATAATGAAGGAAGCTTAATTACTTATAAAGCTAGGAATGTAAAAGCACAAATATGGGATAAGATATTGACAACAGAAGAAATTTATAATTATGAACTAACGTCAAAAGATATACTTTTAGGAATGCCATTTTTAGATAAATTATACCCACACATAATAACTAGAAACGATTGGTGGTTTACAACACCATGTAAGCAAAAAGTAAGAGCAAAAAGAGTTAATAATAAAATAAGAAAGAAAACTGATTGGATAAAAGGAAGTGAAAAAATTACACAAAAGTTAGAAAATATAAAAAACACTGAAGATACAATAGAATTAGTAGTATTTTCAATAAATTAAAAAGAAATAACTATATTTTCAATAAATAAGATAGAAATAGTTAAGAAAAAATTAGAACAATTATATAGTGAAGATCCATTAAAAGGATGGGAAAAACATAAAACTACTATAAAAATTGAATTAATAGATAAAAATAGTATAATAACTCAAAAACCATTAACATATAATTTTGACGATTTAAAAGAATTTAAAATGCATATAGATGAATTATTAGAAAAACAATATATACAAAAAAATAATATTAAACATAATAGTCCAACATTTATAGTAAATAAACATAGTGAACAAAAAAGAGGAAAAAGTAGAATGGTTATTGATTATAGAAATTTAAATGCAAAAACTATAATATATAATTATCCAATACCAAATAAGATATTAAAAATAAGACAAATCCAAGGATATAATTATTTTAGTAAATTCGATTGTAAGTCAGGATTTTACCATCTAAAGTTAGAAGAAGAATCTAAAGAATTAACCGCATTTACGGTACCACAAGGATTTTATGAGTGGAATGTATTACCATTTGGATATAAAAATACACCAGGTAGATATCAACATTTTATGGACAATTATTTTAAACAATTACCTAATTGCATAGTATACATAGATGATATATTATTATACACAAAAACTAAAGAAGAACATATAAAATTATTGGAACAATTTACATATATAATAGAAAAAACAGGAATAAGTCTAAGTGAAAAGAAAGCTGAAATTATGAAAAATCAGATAGAATTTTTAGGAATACAAATAGATAAAAGTGGAGTAAAAATGCAACAACATATAGTACAAAAAATAATAAATTCGAAAGAAGAATTAGATACAAAAAAGAAATCACAATCATTTTTAGAATTAGTAAACCAAGTAAGAGAATATATTCCAAAATTAGCAGAAAACTTAAAACCACTACAGAAAAAATTAAAAAAGGATATAGAATATAATTATAATGAAGAAGATAAATAACAAGTTCAAAAAATAAAATTACTTTGCAAGGAATTACCAAAATTACAATTTCTAGATGAAAATAGAAAATTTACATATATAGTAGAAGCAGATGTTAGTGAATATAGTTACGGAGGAGTACTTAAATATAAATATGAAGCAGAAAAAATAGAACACCATTGTAGATACTACTCAGGTACGTTCAACGAGACAGAAATAAAATGGGAAATAAATAGGAAAGAATTATGTTCATTATATAAATGTTTGTTAGCATTTGAGCCATATATTGTATATAACAAATTTATTGTGCGAACAGATAATACACAGGTACGCTGGTGGCTAACAAAGAAAATACAAAATTCAGTTACAACAAAAGAGATTTGGAGACTAGTTTTAAACATATTAAATTTCACATTTATAATAGAAGTAATCAGTACTAACAAGAATGTTATTGCAGATTACATATCAAGACAAAGCTACACAGACTGAAATGATAGAAGAAAATATACATGAAAAGATACTCAACGCCCTAACTACGCTTTCATTGAAAGTGGACAGTATGGGTACTGAGATAGAAAAGCTAAAGCTAAAGACTAGTGAAGATAAACTGAAGTCTATAGCTATGAATCAGCTAACTCAGCAATGCGTAGAGCTATGTCAATCGGAAGACAATAAAATTTCAGAGCTAGAGGGAGACGTTGGGATACGCCATAAAACCCATAACGTTTATCAATCTACTTCTACAGGTACAAGCAGAAGAGTTAGAAAAAATATGAACCTAAACAAATTATTTGATAAACCATATACACCAAATATATCAAAAGATCCCATGTTTATACCCCCACAAGTTACCACATACCGAGATAGTCTAAACCAAGACAAAAAGACTTACAACTACACAGCCCGTACATACATAGAAAATATCTACAATGTACAAACCTTTTTAAATAGCAACCCCAAAGCTACAAATATCCAAGAACCAGATACAAACTATATAACCCAGAGATTGACCGGATATAATAAATTAATTGTCTTACCAAAAACCAAACCATGTTTAGTTAAAACTTGCTATGAATATGTACTACTTAGTACTGTATATACCACGGACGAAAACGAGATATCCACTATACCAGAGATATATGACGCATTTATCACTTTTAAAAGAATAATCAAAGGTACCTTATTTTTTATAAAAATTTACACGGCACCAGCAGAGATATTATATGATGAAGTTAAAAAACCCATACAAGTTGTAAAGATGAGAATGACACGAGATATGATTATACCACAAGATATTATTTCACATCCAGAGATACCAAAAATTTTATGCGAACAAAAGGATTATCGAACTATCTACAATTTTGCAAGAGCTAGCAAATACATACTGCAACCAAAATCCCATATGGAGCTACTATTCAAGAAATCATGTATTAATATATTCAAATTCAAAAGAGTTACGAGAAACAGATATGGAAACTATTAGGCAATGGATTATCACGTTGCTTAAACCAGAAACAGAACCTATCGCCAGAGCTATCAGAGAAAAATTTATTTCGGAAGAATTATTAACCAGATATTGCAAGACTATTGGACATAAATATCCAGATCACAAATGTTCAAAATGTAATGGAGGAGATAATGATGTCCCAGCAGTTCAGCTAGAATAAAAGAAGATAAGGACGCCAGCTGGAAAGATAAAAGCAAGAGCAATAATGGAGATACAACAGATATGACAAAATAAACGAAAGACAAGATATCTAATATATTGTATAAATTTGTATAAGTCTTTAGTCTTTAGAGAGTTTACGTAAAAGAAAAAATAGTAAAAGTAGGTTGGTAGAATTTAATGTACATTCAATGTAAAGTTTGAATTTTTAGCTTTATAGGCTTAGGATAGGCTTTATAGAATGGAAGACTTTTAAGTCTTTCTTTGTTTGTTTTTAGCGGACAGGTGTAAAAATGTAAAGAGGTATTCTTTTCTATAAATAAAAGAAGAAGAAGGCATTGCAGAGGCAAGCCTTCACACATTAGCCAAAATTCTCTCCATTCCAAAATACTTTGCCTAGTTAATTAAATATATACACTTCAATGAAAAAAACTATGGAGCAACAAACCTCAGAAATATCAAAGCTACCGGAACAGGTATATCTATTTACGATTATGAATAGCTAAATTCATAATTCCCAACAATCATGATATGATAAAATAAATTCATATTAGTTACTTTATAGTAGAATTATTCGAATAATAATATGTTAAGAAGTTTATTAGCAAAGTGGAAACGGAGAAAAATTCCTAAGAACTATGCCATCCTAAAGGTGAAACCAATGAGGCAAGAAGCCGTGGCGGGAAGTAACTAGAGTCGAGGCGCTGTTTAAGGGAAAAAGTATCCGAATTACCATGCTAATAGTGACCGAAGAACATGTTATTTAAGAATAATCTAGTATATAGTAATCTGAGATGACTATATTTTATTATGTACATGGTTGAAGGGAATATTTTGAAAAAAGTAATTTTATGATAATGAATAACAATTTATCTGTCATGGTAGATAAATTTAAGATACTTATTTTGTATGCACTTAGAGATATAAATGTTGCAGATATAAGAAAAATTATAGTAGAAAAAGCATTTGGAAAATATTACATGACTAGAGTAAATTATATACCATTTCTACCTAGCTACTCTTATAAATACTTATTATGTTAAAATCACGTAGAATTTTTAAAGATATGCGAAATATACAGTTACTAGAAAAACAGATAAAAATAAATATAGACAAATATATGGAAAATAAAAAATACATAAAATCTCTTAATAGAAATATGCAAAAACTACTAAGGCTAAAACAAATAACTATAAAATATCAATTTAAAAAAAATTAAAAAATATAGATCATTTAGACTACCTTAAAATTTTAATCTTATATATACTTAAAGATATAGAAATTATAGATATTAAGAAAATGATACTAGAAGAAGTAATAAACTACGAAATTGAAATTATAAATTCGCTAGAACGGATATACGAAGAAATTTACCCAGAAGGATATTATTCAGATCAAGATTGTGGATGTTAGAATACATTAGAAAAACTAGAGAAAACCAAGATAATTTAAATAATGAAATTAATTATAGAAACCGAATTAGAAAAATAATGGAAGAACTAAAAGAAAAGCTAATATGGATAGAAAAAAACTTAGAAAATCTAGAAAAAAGTACATGTGATAGTTTATATACTTTAAAAAACTCACTACGAGAAGAACAACACAAGATAATAAATGACATAGAAAATCTAGAATTAGATAGAAAATCTAGAATTAGATATATACTACAGTACAGATAGAATAAATTATTATACAGAAATTTGTAACTCTGCAGTTACTACAGGATAAAATAATAAACCAAATAAATTAATGGATACATCTTACAAAAATTTAAGAAATAACCACGCACAAAAAAGAATAGATTCATTACCTACAATAAATCTATTCTATAATCTATTTATTAGCTTAGTTATCCGCACCCCCTACAAATAAATCTATTCTATAATCTATCTATTCTATAATCTATTTATTAGCCTAGTTATTAACAAACAGTCACAAGTCACACGTCACAAGTCAGATCCCACTCCTTCCCCCTCCGCCCGTATTCCCCAGCCCCCTCTCTTCCCCTAGATCCCACTCTTCCCCTCCGCTCTGACCCCCGGGCTTCCCCGGCCCCCTCGATTCCCCTGTGCCCCTTATCCTTTCTCTTCTCTGTTTTCTTTTTAATTTTAGCAAAGTCATAGAAATTTTTGTTATTAATAATGATTATGAAAATATTCTTCAATTTGTAGTAATGAATTTTTATGGTTGTTGGCTGAACCCAATATATTGTCAAAAAAAATAAATATATATCGATATATTTCAAAGACAGTTAAAAAAAGTAGCTATAATTTACGTATTTCGTGGCAGAATTAATAGATACTTAGCAAAGAAATCAAGTCTTTTGCCACAACAGAATATATTATGGCTATATATATATATGTGTGTGTGTTAAATTGCTATAGATTCTATTTATCGTGGCGAAGAATAAATTTATTGGCTATAAATATAAATTTCATAGCAAGATTCTTTTACCGTCATAGCTACAACAGAATTTTTTGATAGTTATAAGTATTTGTTCTTAGCCAAATATCCTGTAAAGTTTATAGCTGATTTTTAATTTCGCCACTTTTTGCTACGAAAGAAAAAGATGTGACTAAAGTGTTTAGCTACGAAACTTTTTATATTTATCCACGATATATAATATAGCTATAAATACAGAGTGTTGAAATATTGACATATGCAACGGAAGCAAATAGTCAGATCACTTGCATTGCATGTAACATAGATAACATTAGAGGCCTAAAGGCATAATCAAGCATAAAATTGATATTTATCTCTTGAAGTAGGGCCGACTTGATAAGATTAGGGGTCTAAAGGCAAGCTTCGTATGGAGACCCTAAAAAAAATTTAAATGTGATTTTTTTTACTTTTTTAGATGCAAAGTTATATTTTTGACATATTTAAATTGAATAAATTTTAATAATAACTAAAAAATAATATATTCTTATAAAGTAAGAACATCAAATATGCCAAGATTTTAATGAAAACAATATATTATAAAATTAGTGATAAAAAATCTGGCTCAAATTGATAAGTTGATATAATGATATCAAAGTAGTGTTTTTATATGTTACTCTAATATAACGTTGATTGTTGTAACGCTTGAAATTTTGAAAGACACTAAAAAGTAAATTTTGAACTTTTGTAATCAAATAACAGTAATTCTGCAAAATGCAGAAAGTAAAGTTAGACTTCAAAATATTTAATAACTAGATGGCTCGTACCCGTGCAATCATTGTTTCTATTATTGATATAACTTTAGGATAACCAAGATGATTAAATAATTAACTACATATACTGCATATCATGTACACACTCATAGACACTCACAGTATTCTTTCATACATGAAACAAATTTCTCTTCAATGCTGGAAATTTATAAAGGAAATGAATTTCTCTTGAATGTTAAAAATCTATACAGGAAACAAATTTATCTTGAACTTTAGAAATCTATGAAGGAAACAAATTTCTCTTGAATGTTATGTTAGAAATCTCTTAAAGTTTCAGATTTAGCTATGGTTCCCAAATTCTTTTTAGATCCTCCTTAGTCATTCATACCAACACCTCTGTCACGAATGGAAAGAATTTTCTTTTCTTTATCGAGTTTAATCTGCAATCCATGAAATAACCACAATTGAATGAGGGCAAAAAGAAATTCTCAATGGGTAACCAACAGAGATAGATTAAGTCAATAAGGTACGAATCAGTAACCTGAATCTTGAGCTTAGTATTATCACCTTCACCAAAGTTAGTGGGTGCAAGGGAACTGATCATGTCCAGTCCCTGAAACAAACAACAAATAATTTCAAAACAAACTTTTTACAGCTCACATGGAACAGACACCAAAACTGAAATTCAGACTTACATCAGAAGCATTAATTAGCTTCGTCAAGAAGATGTCCTTATCACTGTAAAGAGAGTTGATAAGGATGTCCATAAGTCGAGAGACCTCGGCCTGGAACTCAAACTTCTCCGCATTAGCTTGGAGATTTTTCCTTGACACTCAGCTTTCCTGAATCACATAATGATACAATACTTAGTATTGAGTGAACAAATGAAATGACTCAACTTCCCTAAGCACATAATTTTATCGTAATTAATATTGAATGAACAAATAAAATCAGAGTAAAAATTAAGTGAATCAACAGCAGTTCCACGAACCTTTTAGCGACATTAGAATCATTCGATAAATCATTAGGAACAGCACTATGCTTTTCCTCAACCTTTGGTGGATTTACTGGTGCATCAGAATCAGCTTCTGCATTTGCCTGTATCTTTCGATCTATCAAGTACAACCAAACACCTTTATGTAACTTTACTAACAAAGTAAGTATGTTACGCCAAATAACAAGAAGGACCAAAGCACGTTAAACCAAATAACAAGCAGGACCAAAGCAATAAAAGCCTCAAAATATTCATAAATTAAAACTCAACACATATAAGCTCAGAATTTTGACAAAAAATCAACATGATTCTTAAAGGCTAGTCATAATACTATCATTATCGCAACAAAATTTGCACTCATTTGCCTGTATCTTTCGACCTATCATATACGACTACACACTTCTAAGTAAACAAATTACATAACTTTATTCACAAAGCAAATACATTACACTACCTTTCTACTATACCAATTATTTTATTGGGAACTATACTTCGTGAGTTCATCAGTTAACACAAGAGTTAAGGCTCAGGAAGTTCTACAATAGCCATAAGGTAGTTCCACAATAGATGAATCCAAACTCAGACTTGCTGCCGGCCATATGCAAGGAACAATATGGTTATTTTTTTTTCTTCAATAAATAAATGCACACTGAATATCCTTTTTTTAACCCATCATCATATTTGCATTACTAAGATATGGGTGCAGGAAATAAGAAAAGAAGAAAATGTATAATAGATATAAATGGTCATCGATTTGCGGAAAGGAGTAGAAGAATGGGATTTTAAAAAGCTTGACAAAACTCAGAAATACAACAGAGATGTGGCAGACAAACCGCACCAAACATTGTTAGGATCATTTTATTTCAATTTGAATTGATCAAATATGCAGAATGACCTAATAAATGAAAAGTTTGTCAATGTAAAAACATAACCTGAATCTCTTTTGGTAAAGTGGAACTGAAAAACATGGTCGTTGTACACCTGGCGGAGGCATGTCCATCTGCTGCACCATTTTCCTTATTTGAGGTTCAAAACCCATGTCAAGCATTCGGTCAGCCTCGTCTAGAGCCAAATATCTTATCATCTGCAATGAAACTCTTGCTCTATCAAGTAAATCTAGCAACCGTCTAGGGGTTGCTACAATAATCTGCACGCCTCTCTCTAATTCTCAAAGTTGTTAATAGTGTCACGACATAAAATAACTGTTAGAAATAAATCACATGAAAGTTTTTTTTTTATCAATAAGGGCAAAATGTAAGACATGATAGCAATGTAGTGATGTACCAAAGGAAGATAAAACTTATGCACATTAAACAATGCAGTGAATCAAGCTCTCTCAAGCCTCACCCTCAGATTCTTATATTATATTACGAGCCCACAATATTGCCTGAAAAGAGGTTGAAAAGAAAAGCTACTACATTTATTTTGAGACTGGTAACATTAAAGAAAAGCTACTACACATATATTGAGAAGGTGGAAATTTGTTCCATATTTGGACCACTATAGGCAACAACCACCTTGATGCCAGTTTGATAAGAAAATCTTTTAGCCTCTCATGAATCTGCAGATCACGACATAACCCTCAACCATTCAGATAAAACTTAAACTTATTTTCTGAAGCAAACCATATATCAATGTATTAATTCTTCTTCATATTTTCTTCTCTTGTTAGAGTATATACAGACCAATAACCCGAAAAACTTACCTGGCATGAGAGCTCCCTCGTCAAAGAAAGAATAAGAGCAAGAGGAAATACCATAAGTGGACGTGGAGATCTAGGAAATTGGCCCCTCATGATCCCACTTATGATGGGGAACCAGAAAGCAACAGTTTTTCTAGAACCAGTTTGAGCATAAGCTATCAAATTCCTCCTTCCGTAAAAGTAATCTCAGATTTAGCATAGCTCCACATGCAAATGAAACTACCTTTAAGATCAAAATATACATTTGTTCATCCGCAGAAGTCACTTCAAATTTATCATAGCTCCACATATAGCTCTTCGTGTTTTCTAAGTGAATTACCCAACTTCAACACATCCCCTAGTTAAATTTAAAATTTGAAACTTGAAACTGAAAGATCTCAAAGATATAATGACTCTAAAAACATCAAGCCCACAACATGCACGTAAATAAGGAAAATAATGATCTCCGAAAGAGTGAAGATACATAAAAATTCCCTCGAAGTGCTTCTCAAGTATAATGTTTCGAGATCCAATGATTAGCAAGTAGTTAAGAAAACGAATAACACACACTGGCATTTTGATTTTAATTTTCAGTACCTTTAGATAGTCTCCTGCAAATCACATTCAAAATAGTTTCTCCAATCTATATGAAAATTTCAAAACACAATACACATAAAGAGTAAATTAAAAGGCAATTATAACTTGGATAAATAAGAAAATTAAGAATTTAGGGGGGGCGGGGGGATTAAGCAAATAAATCCAAAAATTGAAAGGAAAAAGTTCAGAAATTTATGATCTAAACAAATATTACCTTCAATGTCGATAGTCAAATGTGAAATTTCATCATCACATTGACTCGGGAGCACTTCTCGAACAAAAATTACCTTCAATGTTGATAGTCAAATGTGAAATTTCATCATCAGATTGACTCGGGAGCACTTCTCGACACACTGGTAAGTCTAAACCCTATTATGCAGAACTCACCACACACAGAGAAACCTCAAAGAAGAGACATGGAAGAGGAAATTAGCCAGACACATCAACGATCTTACAGAGTTTCAGAGAAGAAAGCAAAGATGACAAATTATGGATGTGGATCTACCTATTGTGCACACGTACATTGTGTGCTGGAAAGATGAAGGTGAACTTACTAAAATATCCCTTTTTAAGAGATAGTCATTGAGAAAACTAAAATTACATTAATACCCTTCGTAGTATTTAAATCTTCACTTATTAATAGTTTAAATAAGAGACTGAAAATAGAAAAAGAGAAAAATGAATATATATATATATATATATATATATATATATATATATATAATATATTAAAAATATAAATACTCTTAAAAAAGTGATTTGAACTTTTGTCCTTCATTAAAAGTCTCTCTTTTAGATAAAACTGTCTTTTCACTATTTTCTTCAATTTATTATTTAATTTCTTTTATTATATTAACTAGATTCCTAAAATATATGAAAGCAGAATTAATTAATATTTTTCTTTGTACTGATCAATTAGAAAAATACTTCTAAAATAAGACTCTATTAAGGAAATACTTCTATAAATATTGAGATGCACGTTAAACTAGAGAAAGAAACTAGTTTACTTATTGTGAAAATATGATTGATGATCATCTAACTTGATTCGGTTGCATATTTAGATTGATCGATGCTTAATTTTCTAACTCTCGATTTCTTCACTATTTTTGTCAACATAATATGATTCAACGTGTGTGTATATATATATCTTCTTTGTTTTCATTCAAGTCATTTTTTATTGTCAAAATTTTTGCTCAGACAAGAATTATTTTCATCAAAACTGAAGTTTTTTATCATTATTGTATTATTTTGTTGTAGTTTACAGGTCGCAGATGAATTTACAGGCGGTAGATAAATGTCGGTTGGTTTTGAGAATTTTTTTTTTGGTAAATGTTAGGTTTAATTGTATTGTTTTTATATCTTTGTTTTGAAAATTTTTTGTGTAAAGATAAAGTTTAGTTGTATTATTTTGATGTCTCTATTATCGTATTATTTTGTTATAGTTTACAGGTGGTAAATGAGTGTCCGACGAAGTTGAAGAATTTTTTGTGTAAAAGTTAGATTTAATTATATTATTTTGATGTCTCTATCATCGTATTATTTTGTTGCGGTTTACACGTGGTAGATGAATGTCGATCGACTTTGAAAATTTTTTTGGTAAAGGTTAGGTTTAATTAAATAAATTCTCCAAAAATGTTAAATTTAATTATTGTATTCATCTTTATTATTTAAACAAATATCCTATTTAGTGTAACGTTTGAACTCAATAAAATGAACTCAATAAAGTGAATTACTTGCGCGAAGCGAGTAGATCTAAACTAGTATATGTATAAAGAGAGAGAGATGTGAGCCCATATTAGTTGTTATTAATATATAAACGAGACACTAAAGAGATACCATATAAAAAAAATAGTACAATTATCTAAAAGCTATTCCATTTTCAATTATTGCAAGGTCCCATATTAGAAGGTAAAAAGTTATTTCTTTCTATTCAAAATTTTCTATCTCAAAGAGATTTTTCCCAAATAATACAAATAGAACATATTTTTAGGAAAAAAATGAGCCCAAGCGATTGTTTTAGTGGCTTTATAGTCGAGTCTGTGTTATTTTGAAGTGTGGCTGATCACGAATCGAACCTTCAATCACTCATATACCAGATCATCCTCCACTTCCATAGTCTTCTGTTGTGTAATTCAAATAATATCAGAATATATAAAATTTGTGTGGGCGAATTTCTATGAAAATGTGGGTTAAATTCCTCGTCTCTTTGACAGAATAAGACTTTTTATACATTCAAGTTTCATGGTTTAAATTATTTTCTCGAACACTAAGTCTCTAAAATAATTGGTTCTAGACTGGCCCTTATCCTCCCTAAGTTGATCTCGAACAATCATTCAAGATTCACTAAAGAGAAAAATATTTCTGAGAATATTATACTTGCTCGGGAAATTATTCATGGGATTAAGAAGCTATATTTTGGTGGTACTATGGCTATCATGCTTGACAAGATTAAAGCATATGACAATGTTTCTTGGACCTACACTTATATTATTCTCAGAAAAATGGGGTTCAACAAAACCATTTTGATATGATTTGGAGGACCATGTCTAGTAATTGGTATTCCTATATTCTTATTTGTAGGACTAGGCATGGCTTCTTTCATTCGTCAAGAAGATTGAAACAAGGTATGATCCTTTAGCTCCTTCCTTATTTTATTATTTGAGCTAAATTCCTTTCAAAAGTGCTTAATAACTACAATCATCATGAATTGTTTAATGACTTTTACATGGAGAAATGAAGTTCCCTAGTTAATTACTTGAGCTTTGCAGATGATGTTATTATCTTCACTTCATGGACTATAAAATCATGATATGATCATGATGACTACCTAGATAGCCTTTGAAAATATCTCTATAAGAGAGTCAACAACAACAAAAGCCACTATTTGGCCTCTCACTCTTTCTTTTTGAGCACCATTTTAAGAATCAATCACCTAATTTAGATGTCTTTTACACTAGAAAAAAAATCTCATTTTAATAGTCTCACTTATAAAATTGTTAGCAGAATTAGAGGTTGACATGGTAAAATTTGCACTTATAATAATAAAGCCGCTCTGATCAAGCATGTCCTACAATCCGTTCCAATTCATTAATATTTGCTTTGTCTTCCCACAAGACTATCATGAAACTTTATTGTAAAATTTGTAGTTAATTTCTTCTTGGGAAATAAGTATTATTGGACTTTTAGGGAAAATCATTGTTATTTTATTAATAAAGCCATAAAGGTGGAACGGGTTTTTGAAAAGCTAGGGATGTCTATAAAGATATGAAATTCAAACATTGATGACTTTTTAGGACCAAAAGCTCTTAAATGAGTCAATTTCTCAAAACAATCTCAAACAAGAACAATCTAGTGATTTCCATGCTTGAAAATAATTACTGACTAATAGAAAGAGCGTAGAGGAACACATCTCATGAAGACTCCATTTTGAAATTTTCTATTTATAGTAAGACAATTGGCTTGGCACTGACGATCTAGCTACATCAGATCAGACATGATGGACAGTCCAGTATTACTTTATTTCTGAAATAATAGTTAATGAAATGTAGATCTTATAAGTATTATCCTTCCTTTCTACAAATTTCAAGAGGCCCTATTTTTTTTAAAACTCAACACAAAGGGTTATTCTGTTCAGATGCTTAATTTCAAAGGCACCTTTAATTTCTCTTCTGCTTGGGACCTTATCAAACAAAAAGGACACATTCTCTTCACAAATATTATGACAAGAAATAACCACCGCTCTTTCAAGTGTTTGTTCTATCTCTAGCTAGCCTTGAGAAACAAACTCCCCACTGATGTGAATTCTCACGTTTTGTTCGTATGTGAATTTTAACTGTTATTATTGCAGCTTTACCATCCTTGAAATTGTTAACCATAATTGAAAAGTTTTTGTTTGGGTAATAGTTCCCTCAATACTGGTGTCATATATCTTAGGCTTCTATCGATGAAATGGTGGACTACTAAATATGAAAATGATGCTCATAGCTCATTATTCAAATCTTTCCTATTATTATTTGTTGGGATATCTGATAAATTAGATGTAGTGCAAAATATGACAACAAAAGATCTTCTACCGTCAGAACTATTTACATTATTAACCACGAAGTTCATTGTCTTTTAGTATTGCTTGTCCTAATATTATTTAGCTCTCAAAGCGATTTGATCTTTATTTCTAGATTGAATCAACCAAACATCATATTAGGAGCGTTAAAGTTATTTGATAAACCTGATGAAGGGTTTGTGAAAGTTAAACGCTGATGGTAGTGTTGCCTATAACCATGAGCTTATTGGGATATGAATTATTATAATGAATATATGTAATAACTTTATTCATGCTATTATTAAGCCTATGAAAATAGGGACCAATAACTAGGTTGAGCTAGAAGTTGTTTCTATTGACATTTGTTGATGTCTTAACAATGGATATAAGAAAACGCATCTAGAAACTGAATTCATGCTCCTAGTTAAATATTTGAAGGATGATATCAGTCCATCTTGAAACAACGTTGGAAAATCAGACAAGTTGAAGGATATTTGCTCTCAATTCGAAGATCCAAAAATATCCAATATATTTATAGAAAAGCCAATTGGCTAGCGGATTCATTGTCCAAACTAAGTCAACACCATACTAATCTCATCTCTTTTTTATTCTTTGACAGTGCTCCCACATCGCATTTCAGATCAGGCCAAATCATTCAAGATCAATTAGGATCTCCTTTTTTTCAGGTACACAAATTGGAGAATATATAATATCCCGTTTTAGTTATAAGGTCTATTAATAAAAAGAAATCCTAACGTGTAGTTTTATTTCCTAATGAAGAAAAAAATAATCTACATCTTACAAAAGAAAATATGTAGTTTACCAATGACTAAGGCTATCCATATTTGTTCCTTACTTGAATTCTGTTTGTGAGAATATTCTAGGATTAAAGTTTGGATTTAACCTCTTATTTTGCTTATGTACTGAATGATTTTTTTTATTATATTGAAGTGAGTTAATATTTCTTTAATTATTCTTCTTCCTTAATATTTTTAATCGGATTAGCTAGCCCTAGAATTCACCTACTTACTTCGCTTTGAGCTTAAGAGAGAAAATTAAGATTGAAAAATGTTAATTAACTAGAATTTGAAGTGTTAACCCTCATAGTTCGAGTTGGAAATAGAAGAACTGATTGTAGCTGTATTCAGTTTTTCTTAATGCTGAGAAGCAACCTCAACTCTTCTTCTGAGAGAGTAAAAAAATTAAACTTCCAAAAAAATAAGTCTCCAAAATATAAAGAGATTTTTTGAGTTTGAGGATCAGAGGAACACTACTAAAAAAAATGGGAAAATCGACCACACAAACCGACCACATGTGGTCGGTTTTCCTGCATTTTCGACCATAAAACCGACCGCAATGTGTGGTCGATAAAAGCATGGTAGCTTTATAAAAACTGACCACGTGTGGTCGATTTTTTGAAAAAAAATCTTTATATATATTTTTAAAATTCATTATTATTTTAAAAAATAAAAAATTCAAAATAAACCCACCACAAGTGGTCGATTTTATTTTTAAATTAATTAATTAATTTTAATAAAAACGATCATAAGTGATCGATTTTATTTTTAAATTAATTAATTAATTTTAATAAAACCGACCACAAGTGATCATTTTTTTAAGTTAATTAATTTTAAAAAAATCGACCACTTGTGGTCGGTATTTTTATTTAATTAATTTTAAAAAATAATCAATTTTAAAAATTAATTAATTAATTTTTTGGTAATTTTTTTTAAAAAATAAAAGCTTATACATGCTACATTCCATCAACCAGCTAAACAAACAAGCATACAATATATATATGCTACATTCCATTCAAACAAGCAGCATACAATACAAGTCTAAAAACATACAAAAGTGTAAAAACTACAACTCATGTCCAAATCCAAACTACAACACATACAAAAGTAAAAAAACTACCACTCATCATCATCGTCTTCGTCTTCGTCTTCCGCATCCTCAGTCGCACACATAAGATCTGATTCCTCATCTGTGTTGATATCATCCAGAGGGCCTAGACCTTTGTAGCCCGAACTGCATCACCAGGACATAGAGGAAGAATCCCTGCAGATTGAATAAAAGAGCTGAACTGCTCCTGCAACATCCCGACTTGTGATGTTGTTTCCTCCTCCTTCTCTTTCTCCCCCTCTCTCTGTGCAGCAAGCTCTTCAGTGAGTTTAGAAATCATATTTTTTAGTGATTCAATGGTTTTTCTATCAATTGATGAGGTACAGGATATAGGGCTGGATGAAGACCTAACATTCTCGCCAAAATACTTTTTGTAGTATCCGTAGAACTGGCCTCTAACTGCAGGACCCATAGTTTCTTGCCATAACTCCTCCTCTACATGTTCAGGTATTGTGTCACCCTGACTTTCAAGAGGCTGAGTACTACGATACTCATTAACAAGTTGCATATATTTGTCCTATATTCAAACAAAAGTTAAAATTAATAGTAAAAAAATATTAAAGTACTTGTACTTGAATAGTATCAACTTTGAGAAAAAGATTCATAAATTCAAAATTTGATTCTTACATGGGCAGCTTTTGCATGAGGCTCAACCCAGACATCTTCATCAGTTGGGTTCTTTTTCTTCTTTACATGCGTCTCCTCGAATAGTTCATCGCGTCTTACCTTTCTACCCATTTTTTCTGCATATGAAAAAATTATTAATCTTCAAATAATTAAAAATTTAAATAGAAATAAATAATTAAAACTGTAAAAGTTACATATCATTTTTTCCTCCACAGCAATCATACTAATGCACCTGCAGTATGTAGAGAGTCACCCTTGGATGATGCCCTGATTTTCTTTTCTTTGTCACTCAACAATTGGTATTCTTCGCTATTCTAATAGCGAAGATACTCTTGCCACATGGGTTCAAGTATAAACCCTGACCGTACCCTGTTGGTTCTGGCATAATCCAACAGACCGTTAAAGCTAGATCTAGCTTTTTCATAAAAATTTCTCCTTATAGCATATTCATTCACGTCATCCCACCAGTAATATTTCTACAACAAAAATAAAAATATAATATTCAATTTTTTGTTCTAACAATGTGTTAAGTAGTCGATAAGTTAAATCCTTACATGAAATTATTTAAACATTTGGTCTCTGTCCTTTTCTGAAACCTTTTGCCAACTGGTCCAATAGCCGTTGAAGTGCCGACAAATATATTTAGTCATAGTTTTTTCAACTCCAACATCCGGCCAAAACCTACAACACAAGATCAAACAGTAATTTCATAGAGTATAATAATATAGTAAATAAAAAATGAATAATCTTATTATATTTAGAAATCTTACCCTATTTCATATGGAATAATATAACGCCTCCAATAATTATCTCTGTCTCCGAACTGCGGAACAAGTGATGGTGGATGCACTGATGTGAGTGGATATGAAGCACTGAATGGAGTGCCTCCAAGATGAAGATACGTCAAACTAATAGATCTAGCAGAATTACTGTGAGAACGTGGGTGACTGCTACTAGAGGGTACTGCAGACGATGGTCGATGTCTAGATGTGCCAGCAGTCGTCTGATAGTACTGTGATGGAGGTGAAACGAGGATGGGAGCAGAATGAGTCATTGTATAGCCATGAAGTGGACCCACATGCGTAGGAGCAGGAATTGAATGCTGCGATGACCTAGAATATGAAGGTCGTGAAGGCGCATCAAAAAACCGACCTTCAGATATATGAATACCTGTCGGTCTTTTATAAGGCGGAGATTGTTTTTTATTTTTTGTTTTTATAGGATCAAATTTTTCCTTACCTTTGTCACCTCTATCTTCCATCTAAAATATGTAAAGTTAACAAGTAGTTAGTTCCTACAAAATGAATATATAAGAAAACATTCCAAGTAACTAATGTCAAGTTACTAATTCACATTTCAAATCGCTCCAACAACATGAGATAGACAAGAATATTTCTATTACTATATAAATTATAGAAAAGTGAAAACAATCTTACACAGTATATTACATATCAATCTTAAACAAGAAACATAAAGGTAAATAGTACAAAACATAAAGACATCAGTATATAATAAATACAACCTACACATACTAATTCTGCTCTCTTGAAGATTCTTCACTAAACCATTCATCCTCTTTGAAAGTTTCCTCATCTTCTACCCACTCATCCTTTTCTTCTGCAATATTAACTTCTTCAAATATATTTTTCGGGCGATTCAAACTATCCACTAAGTCAATGTCAACTAGTTGATGATCATTTTGCATTTCATTTTTATACGCAGCCTCCAACACATTCTTAAATTCCACCTGTCCTATAGTCTTTGTTTTGATTAAAGCCCACCAATCATACTTATCACTGCGCAACGGATAAAGAGCATAATACACTTGTTTAGCATTTTGCACTAGCACAAAGGGATCGTAAACAGGATACGACCTATTGTGCTTTACTTCAGTGATATTATGCTCCTTATGTACTCTTGTGCCTCTTGTGCTTGGATCAAACCATTTACATCGAAAGATGATAATTTTTTTATTGGGAAACCAACATACTCCAGTTCTAAGATCTCGTGTATGGTGCCAAAGTAATGAACATCATCATCACACTTAACCCAAACACCACTATTGTTTATTTTTCTTGTTCTGGAGAGTTCTTCGATGAAAAATTTAAACTCATTTACTGTGTAATGGAACATTGTATGAGCTTCAAATGGTACCAAAGAAATATCTCTCAAGAACTGATCGTATGCGGCTGCATTTTGTGACTGGTGTACCTAAAAATATTATACATATATATATATATGTATATATATATGTTAGTTGAAGAATGTGTAAATATTTAAAATTTATAGAAATATTAGTACACTTACGAACAACATATCTAAACCATGTTGCAAAGGATCCATACACTTGATTTTCATGGAATTTAGTCTTAAATGAACTGAAGATCCAACATGCGAAAGTTCTCTTAAGGGAATGAGTAAATAAATAAGATATGTTAAACTTTAATCTCCTTACTTCAGAGAAGTCTCAACTTCCAGGCAATTCAACAAGACATATAAAGTTGTTGATTTGTGTTCCATGGTAGTGAGCCGGCGAAATATGATCTTTTTAGCCTAACGACCAGATTGATTGAAAATGAGGCTCATTCTCATCATCCTGATGATGATTCGTTATATTTCTTGAATGAGCAACTTCATCATGAAAGTAGTATGAACAAAATTGAGACGTTTCTCTTGCAAGATATACCTCAACTATAGAGCCTTCCACCCTATGTTTATTCTTGGGACCCCTTTTTAGTTTTTCAATTTCCCTGCACAATCTTAAGATGAGATGTTTACTATATTAAAACAAGATATGTATGAATTTAAATATGTTGCAATTACTTACCGTTCGAATGGATACATCCACCTAGTTTAAACCAGACCGCCTAGCTGAGCTTCGTGCACAAGGTGAATGGGAAGATGTTCCATCACATCGAAGAACCCTGGCGGAAAAATCTTCTCCAACTTGTTGGTGATAACAATAATATTACTTTTCGTTCGCGCCAGATTTTCTTCTTTTAATGTGGTGGCACATAAGTCTTTGAAAAATAAACTAATCTCTACTATTGGTTTCCATATGATTTCAGGTAAACAAATAAAAGCAATTGGAGGTAATTGTTTCATGAAAACATGACAATCATGGCTTTTCATTCCATGCAAGATTCCTTGTGCCATATCAACCCTCGTTTCTAAATTTGAGGCATATCCATCTAACATCTTTAAACTTTGGACCCACTGACATATTTGTTGCTTTTGGTCCCACTTGAATGTAAAACTAACCTTGGGCTTAAGAACATTGCTATTGGGCCCCTCCTGTAAGTATAATTCTCTGTATTTGCAATATTCTAGTAAGTCAAGTCTGGCCTTAGGATTATCCTTTGTCTTGCCGGTGACATCCATAACTGTGTTGAACAAGTTGTCAAAATAGTTCTTCTCAGTATGCATGACATCTAAATTATGTCTAAGTAAATTATCTAGTCAATATTCTAACTCCCAAAATATACTTTGCTTAGTCTAGTTATGCGAAATGCCATATCCATCCAGCCTATACAATGTTTCTTCGCTAACTTTAGGCAAATCCTGAACTATCTCCCAGATGTCATGACCAGATAACCTTGAAGGTGGACCATCATGTTCCATTCTATTCTTTCTGAATGCATTCCTGAGTCTCCTAAATTCATGATCAGGTGGCAAGAAACAATGATGACAATCAAACTATGAATTTTTCCTACCATGTCTCAATGTGAAAGATTTTATTTTCTTCATGCAGTATGGACAAGCCAACTTTCCAGCTGTCATTCACCCAGAAAATATTTCATAAGCAAGAAAATCATTAACAATCCACATTAGATATGCACGCAGATTGAAATTCTATTTAAGTGAGATATCCCAAGTTTCAATCCCCTCATGCCATAAAATTTGAAGTTCATCAATCAAAGGTTGCAAGTAGATATTTATTCTGCTTTTTGGATTACGCGGGCCAGGAACAACACAATTCAGAAATATATAAGGGCTAGTCACCAACATTTCAGGAGAAAGATTATACGAGGTGATAAATACAGGCCAACATGAATATGGTGCAGCACCAACTAAAAAATGAGAGAAGTCATCCGCACATAATCCTAAATGAATATTGTGTGGCTCAGCTGCAAACTTTGGATAAGTTGCATCAAAATACTTCCAAGCCTCTCCATCAGATGGATGACACATAACACCAGTGGGCCTTCTATTTTCACTATGCCATCTCATATGAGGAGCTGAGCTGTTTGAAGCATACAACCTCTTCAACCTTGGTATTAGAGGTAAATAATGTATCGCCTTAATAGCAATTTTATTTTCACTACAACCACGCTTATATCAAGGGTACTGGAAAAACTTACAGGACTCTAGGTTAGCATCTTCCTTAAAGTACAACATGCAGTCATTTTCACAATAATTAATTCTAAACGAGGAGAGACCTAACTTTGACACCAATCTTTTTGCCTTATAGAAAGAATCAGGAACGTCTAAGGCGAGTTCAACTAACTCTTTAATAAGGTCTATCATTGAGTCCATTTCTCCTTCAGCAATATTCCAATCAGATTTAATACTTAAGAATCTAACAGCAACAGACAAACGAGAATGTGGATACCCATCAAACAAAGGATGACTAGTAGCATGCAGTTGTTCATAAAAATGACCCGCTTCTCTATTGGGAACATCTTCGATATTTTTCCTAAAGTCTCCCCCATGTTGCATCCCAAAAACATTATGCACTATTTCTGTCATCCTAGTATCTTGATATTCATTATGCCCTACAGACCTACTACTTTCACCAACAACAAAGTTATTTTGCTCAACATCACCATCAATAGTATGCAATCTTAAAAAGCTCTCGTGAAACCCCCTTCTATAAAGATGTTCCTTCACAACTTCTTCTTTTAAAATATTTGTACCATCACATCTAACACAAATACAATGAATAGCCCAAAAACGTGACCAAATATCAAGTGTCTTAGCATGTTCAACAAATCGTTTGACACCTTCAACAAATTCCGCCCTAAGATCCATTCTTTATCATTATTTCATTGATATATCCAGGTATAATCAGGTTCCATCTACACAATCAATCAGATTCAACCAATTAGTTTAAGTCATAAAAGTTCACATTTCAAGTACCTAAGTTCAAAATGAAAAAGTACCTAAATTAAAATCAGATTCAACTAATTAGTTCAAGTCACTAAGTCACCTCCCAAAAAAACAAACTAGACCACCTTCAAAATGATAAATTCACCTTTCAAGTACCTACACTAAATCAATTGTGAATAAGTCACCTCCCAAGTTACCAAACTAACCCACATTCGAAACAAAAATTCACATTTCAACTACTTGCACTTAATCAATTTCAAGTAAATAAGCACCTCCCAAGTTACCAAACTAAACCACATTCAAAATAAAAATTTCCATTTCAACTACTTACACTTAATCAATTTCAAGTGAATAAGTCACCTCCCAAGTTACCAAACTAAACCACATTCAAAATAAAAATTTTCCATTTCAAGTATCTAAACTTCAACATTTTCAAGTCACTAAGTCACATCCTAAAACAACAAACTAAACTACCTTCAAAATGATAAATTCACATTTGAAGTACCTACACTTAATCAATTTTAACTCACTAAGTCACCACCCAAGTCACCAAATTAAACCACATTCAAAACAGAAATTCACATTTCAACTACTTACACTTAATCATTTCAAGTGAATAAGTCACCTCCCAAGTTATCAAACTGTCACGCCTCAAATCCTATTGGGGCGGACTGGCACCCGTAACCGAGGAGGCCCGCGAAAACCAGCTCATAGCCTTATACTTCCCATGCATACCTCTATGAAAACCCAAAATTCGGACAGCATCATGTCGCATATAAAAGGAAATAATCACCTGTATAAGCTCGAGCACACATATATATGTATATACAATACTTGGCCATTGGAGCCATCACGTCTATTAACAAAACACCACCTTGACTGTACATTAGGTCTACAAAGCCTCTAGATAATACACAGAGTTTAACTAAGGTCGGGACACACCCCGCCATATAACTAACTTCTATACAATACCAAAAGTGACTGGATATGACATGGAAAGCCCCAAAGCAAATTGGAGCTCACCAAAAGCAGTTGAATATCCTGGTTCTTACTTGTGCGGTGTATGAGCTGAGGTACCTGTGCCTGCAGCATGAAATGCAGGTCCCCTGTGGGGGACGTCAGTATGAAATATGTACTGAGTATGTAAAGTTGTAGATAATCACATATGATATAGGAGCACAATAGAAATCAGAAATAAGTGAATAAATCGTAATAGGAGTGGACCATACTTATTAAAACTTGTGACAACCTGTACATTGTATTTATTCAATCACTTTACCTTCGTTCTTATCATCTTTGTAATCATTACTGTACTGTACTGTGACCATTAGGCTGCCTCCAGTACATATCAACTGGGATCAACCCATGATAGGCTTATGCCCCTGGGATTCCACCCATAAACACATAAATAGGGATCGGCCCATGATAGGCTTATGCCCCTAGGATACCACCCGATAAGAGAGAACTTCTATCACTTAGTTCAATTAATCTTCGAGATTGTTATTTCGGTCGCCACTGCATTTTTGATACTTTGAAACAATGATACATCAATAAGAGACATATAAATAGACCATCAATGCAATAAAAATGAAGTAAGAACTCATTGGCACATCAATGAAGTGTTTTGGAGTCATCAATGCCATAACAATGAAGTAGGAACTTATTGGTATATCAATAAAACATTTTGGAGTCATTAATAGCACATGGATCTTATTTGAGTAACCGGATACCTTCTGACATTAATTAGTGCAATAAACATGTAAGATTTGGAAGACAAATAAGTATTGGAATGTCTTGACATCTTGTAGGGTGGAAACAAGTTCATTGGTAACGTAGGACATCATACAAAACCATTATGGATCACATGTTACTGAATAACTTTGGAAACTTTCTTAATAGAACAATTGTTCACTTTCATGCCAAAGATATGGTATAGAGTATGCTTTACATACCTGACTGTCAACCTTCAATACTAGTCCCAAATGGACTTCCCGTCTTTTCGAATTACTTATCTACAATGAACATATATAGCAATCTAGTATTAGCAACCAAACGTCACAATTCAATTATTTGAATTCACCAAACTAGTGGTTAAGTAGTAAGCCTTAATTACACCATAAAGGGTGTCACTTTAACCCTCTTATACTCCAATTACATTCACATGCCATGCATATTCATACAACATCCTCCAATATCAAGTTTGGATTCATTTATCCTTCCAACCAATCCATTAAATCAAATTGAGCCATAGACATAAATAATCATCAATTCAATAGTATATCACCATATCCACCTTCCATAACTCAATTACCATATCCACCTTCCACAATTCAATACAACCAAACCATGCAAAATAGTCCATAACCCTATTTCCATCACCTTTCAATAACAACCAATACATATAATCCTCTATCACACATATACATATGGAAAAGAACAAGGCAAATAATATTCATGCCTTAGAATTCACCTCTTGATTATGCAATCCTGTTTGCATAAATAATAGGTGTCGTTCGAAGCTCTCGAGATGACAAACGCAGTTATCGGATTACTTTGGAATTTCTACGGTTGAATCAAAAGTAATTTAAAGGTCAAATTTGGCTAGGGTTTGTTCTTTCTCAATGATTGAAAATGAAAATGAGTTTTTGAACTCATATACATGTATATATACACATATTCCCGTCCATAATATAATAGAAAATGACCAAAATGCCTTTAAAATTTAAATAATGTCAAATCTGTCCTTTGGTGGACTGTTTTGATAAGCTAAAGTAGATCGACCATAACTCTTTGCTCCGATATCGTATTTGGGTGAAATTGGTATCGTTGGAAGGATAACTCAAAGGGCTTTCATTTCATATAAAGTAGGCCATCCAGTTCGTCCTGTACAAGGAGTTATGGTCGTTTGAAGTTGACCCTAAAAATCTGTTTTGAGAGGCTAAAGTAAAACGAGTATAACTCCTTACTAAGATGTTGGATTTGGATGAAACCAATTGCATTGGAAAGAAGACTCAAAGATATTTCTTTTCATAGATCGCAGCTCTCCCAGTTCATTATATTAAGGGAGTTATGATCATTCGAAGTTGACCCAAAAATTCAGCTGGCCTCAAAGTAGGAAATTTTCCTGCACATTTACTATTCCCAAATATCCCGGCCACCATTTTATAGTTTCGAACGTGCTCGATTATATCTGAAACCTATCCATTTTTGAAAATCTTTATATCGTTGGAAAGTTTATTCAATAACCTTCGCATGGAACCATCGACAGACAAATTTCGGTATAAATAAAATAAAAAAATTAATTTCATATAAATAAGATCAATACACGTACTTGAATACGCCAATACATGTACTTGAATACGGGGTGTTACACAAACCAAACCACATTCAAACAAAAATTTTCATTTGAAGTATCTAAACTTCAACATTTTCAAGTCACTAAGTCACATCCTAAAACAACGAACTAAACTACCTTCAAAATGATAAATTCACATTTGAAGTACCGACACTTAATCAATTTCAACTCACTAAGTCACCACTCAAGTTACCAAACTAAACCACATTCAAAACAAAAAAATTCACATTTCAAGTACTTACACTTAATCAATTTCAAGTGACTAAATCATTTCACATGTTAGTAGAATAAACCACATTCAAAATAAAAATTCACCTTTCAAACACCTACACTTAATCAATTTCAAGTGAATAAGTCACCTCCCAAGTTACCAAACTAAACCACATTCAAAATAAAAATTTCCATTTCAAGTATCTAAACTTCAACATTTTTCAAGTCACTAAGTCCCCTCCTAAAACAACAAACTAAACTACCTTCAAAATGATAAATTTACATTTGAAATACCTACACTTAATCAATCTCAACTCACTAAGTCACCACCCAAGTCACCAAACTAAACCACATTCAAAAAAAAAAATCACCTTTCAACTACCTACACTTAATCAATTTCAAGTCACTAAGTCACCACCCAAGTCACCAAACTAAACCACATTCAAAAGAAAGATTTACCTTACAAGTACCTACACTTAATTAATTTCAAGTGACTAAGTCAACTCACATGTTACCAAAGTAAACCACATTCAAAACAAAAATTCACATTTCAAGTACCTACACTTCATCAATTTCAAGTGACTAAGTCACCTCACAAGTTACCAAACTAAACTACATCCAAAACAAAAAATTTCATTTCAAGTATCTAAACTTCAACATTTTCAAGTCACTAAGTCACCTCCCAAAATTACCAAGTATAGCAAAATTTACAATAAAAAGTTCACATTTCAAGTATCTAAGCTTCAACAAAATTCAAAATAAAAGTTCACCTTCAAGCTAAGTAACTGCACTTATTCACTTTCAAGCAACATATTCATTTATAGTATAATAAGTCAAACAATTGAACAATGTAACAAAGCAAATAAGTAGAGGCGTCGCATGTCCCTCTCACATCATATAATCATCACAAAATTCCTATGGCTTTCAAAGCCTTCTACAACGAACAATCCCAAACTAAACTACATTTAAAGACTTCATTATAAGAAAAAAAGAGATAAATCAACTTACCTTTGCTTGGCCTAAATTAAACAAAAAGAGATAAGCGGTTATCGAAAAAATAGCAAAGCAATCCTTTTTTCGAATTCAGACTCTGTCAAATAGTATAATTATTAGAAAGAATAAGCTTTCGCTTAAATAATTGCAACAATTTAGTAAAAGATATCACATTTATGACTTTCATTCCTACTAACAACAATAATAACAAAATCGAAGGACTAGACAATGCACTGCTACCATTCCGACTTTAAAACAAATTGTTGATAATTTGAAAGTAATAGATAAAATTAATATTTTTTCTCATTTTGTCAAAATGCCACAAAACTCATAACAAAACTCAAATTACCATAAGCAAAAACTTGAGCTAAGGAATAGGAATAAGATTTTCCCAAAAAAAATCAAAAAAGGATAGTAAAAACGACAATGAATTATCAAAAATTGAGCTAAGGTCTTGCTCCTACAGTTGAATTAAACAAATCCCTAATAATACAACTCACATTTCTAAGACTTAAAATCGCAACTAAGATTTTGTGTGTGTTATTTAATAAATGAGAGGAAAAGAGAAAGTTAGAGAAGAAGAGAACAATTCACATGTTGGAGTCCCCGGAGAAGCTGGCCGAGCTGCCGTCACCGTCACCGTCGCTGGATCGTGATGTGTGTGTTGTGTGTGTTTATCTGTAAAAGTGTGTGTTTGGTGGATTTTGGTGGTTATTGTTGTGTTTGGTCAGGGTGTATATGTGTGTTTTGTGTTTTATTTTGTAGGACGGGGCGATTCGGGTCGGGTTAATCAATTTAATAATTTTTTATTATTATTACGTGGTCGGTTTTTACAAAATTATTTTTGAAATTAAAGTTTAATAAATTACAATTAAAAATTAAAAAATATATTAATTAATTAAAATTAATTTTTAACAATTTAAAATTTTAATAAATTCTATAATATTTATAACAGCATCCAAATAATTTAATACAATTCGTATATATATAAATCAGATAAGTAGTTATTTTATCATCACATTAACACGAGTAGTATATTTCCTCAATCATATAATAATATCAATAAATTTTGTAAATTACGATAAATTTTTGGTTAATTAGCTTTTAAATACGATATTATATATATATACACCTCGTAATACAACGTGTTAATCAGATAAATTATCGATTACTTGTCTTACGTTATTACAACTTCAACATTATACGCGTGTCTACATTGACACAAAATAGAATATCTATTTCTTCAATAGTATGATATCAACGTATTATTCAAAATATTTTTGATATATAGATTCTGTTATCGAGCTTTAGATTAATGCATACATCACTACACGAGATATACGTGTATATATAAATATATTCAATTGGCTATCAACTCTCAAATATGTACTATATACATCACATACACGATTTTACTACCCCATAATAATATATAACGTATTTCACATATACTCAGATGAATTATCGGTTAGTTTATCTTGTGTCATTAATATACCTTTACTATATAATATGTATATACTGTATATATACCTATACATACACACACATATACACACTATCGACTATATCAAGTTCTAACTACGTACGACATACATCACATACGTACACGAGTATATTATCCAATAATATAATGCGACGTATTTCATAGACATACTTTGATGAGTTATCGATTAATTTGATTAGCTTACAACATAACTTCAACGTACAGTTACTTCAAACATTTCAAATCAACGTATTCAGTATGTTTGGATATATTGTACTAGTTTTTGACTACATCGTTCATCGATCGATCACTATATATATATATAAAAAGATATTTATATATATGAACTCTTGAATGCGTACTGTATATACATCACATCCACAAGTATATTACCTCATAATAGAACACAATCATAATATTCTGATGAATTATCGGTTATATATGTACATTACGTTATTATAATTGCAATAGTAGCATAATATCATTATCGTAAACGGTATGATAGATATATACATGTATTCATTATACAAATTAAGATTATGCATGTTTAACGTCATTTAACGTATATACAAAGGAAGATATTTATTTTATATATTGAAACATAAGTAAAAGATCAAGATTATGTTTAACGTAATTTGTTTATTTTATTTGATATATTTCTTAGTATAATATTCTTACAAAATCTAAGATTGATTAATTTTTATTATTATTATATTGGTTATAGACTATGTGTGATCAATGTAATTTTAAAAAATAATAAATTAGATTAAATATATAATTATTTTTTTAATAAAAATCGACCACAACTGGTCGGTTTCCTAAATAATTTATCTTTTTAATTACAAAATCGACCATAAGTGGTCGGTTTTATAAAATTATTTACTTTTTTTAATTCCAAAATCGACCACATGTGATCGGTTTTTAAAAATAATTTAGTTATATTTTTTAAATAAAATCGACCACAAGTTGTCGGTTTTTTAAAAATATTTTAATTTTTTTTAATTAAAAACCGACCACTTGTGGTCGATTTTATTTAAAAAATTAATTAAAAACTATTTTTAAAGTGGTTGGTTTTTTTAAAAAAAATTATTTTTTTAAATTAAAAAACGACCCAAATGGTCGGTTTTGTTTTATTTTAAATTTTTACAAGAAATAATAATTAATATAAAAATTATTCAAATAATTATTTTGAAATTTTAAAATATAAGAATAAATAAAAATAAAAATCGACCACATGCAGTCGGTTTTTTCCTGCTACAAGCTGTGTGATCGATACTTTGTAGTCGATTTTTCTATTTTTTTTAGTAGTGCTAAGAAAACACAAAAACGCAATGCCATGGGAAATGGTAAAGTGATAATTGTGGATTTGCTATTTTGCCTTTTATTGGGGTGGGAGCTAAGGACTCTTACCTCTACTTTAACTCCATGGGACAAGTAAATTGTAAGCTTAGATATGGTTTGAACGATATCTCACATAATAATATCGAAACTCCATTGAAGCCTGTAGAGTAATTTGGAGCTACCGATAAAGCCTTGAAGTATGATCTCATGGTTGATGAAGCCCCAACTGACCCAAGAAAGCTTACTGCTATAACAAATATGAAAAATGCCATCTACTGTAACTTTTTGAAGTCATTTTTGGGAACAACAAAAAAAACATAAGAACCTATCACCTGGATGGATATTTTTTGCAATGGATGTTGAGTCCCTAAAGTGAATTCCGGAGAAGAGAAATAACTATAACTTAGTGGATGCAACAAGAGGAACAACATCCAGGTGTATTCAAACTCATGGACAACAATAAAATTGGCATTTAACAATGCCAGAGATGTGAGATAACACATACTTGGAGAGCAATTTTACTTCAATATTTTCTCGCCCTGCTGCTCATTGCGAGACAAGTACAACCTCCCAGATAACCATACTCTCATCAATATTGTCAAGGGCATGCCTCTCCCTACTTCATACAAGGCTTAATTAAATCTCTCTCTTTCTCTCTCTCTCTGTGTCTAACGGGATGGCTTAACTATTAATGGATCAATCTCATGTTCTATTTGTTTTTCTTTCCCAAAAATAAATCAATAAAAAAATTTCCTTTCATTAATTAAAAGGTGTTCTTAATGCTCCTGATTGGGCTACAGATAGCCAATTAGGGAGTCTTAATGCCCGAGAGGAACTAATATATAATTATCCGAGGCTATATATTATAAAATCATCTATATGCAAACTTGTGAAATACATTGGATCATTATTTGAGAGTGATTTCCCTTGTATCGATGCTTGTGTCTATTGATCATTTTACTTACTTACTTGGTTAGTTATATTTTCACATTAATTATAATTTTCTCAAAACTCTAAATATTATCAAGTATTTGGCTTAGAGTAGTTGGTTGTAATTCCTTACTTACTTGATTGCCTATATATTGTTCTCTATGAGATCGAGCTCGACTCATAGTTTGATAATTATATTGCATACAATCGAGTACATTTCTCACTTTGGGGAGTAGGAACGTTACGTTATCAATATGCACTTAACCTAATATTCATGAAATTTGATGTCAGGTCAGGTCACTTGAATATAATATCAATACACACACACACTCTCTCTCACACACACTCTCTTTCTCTCTCTCTCTTTGTAAACATATATAGGTATACTAATATATCATTTTTTTCTATTAGAACTATTAATAGTTGTTATAGGAGCACTCAAACATTTCATTGTGATTCAATAAATGTAGATTGAATATCCACTCGATCATTCTTCTATCAATTTCCCTTTTTCAGAAAAAATATTTAGTTTAATGACTGTCAATTTTGGATATTTGAGTCAAAAGTTGCTCTTTCGTAGTTCAAATGTCAAAAATATGTACATGAAATTGATGATTGTCAAGTTTAATTTATGATGTTTTAAGTTTGAACTGCAGAAACAATATGTCAACGTCAAGTATATGAATCTAAAGTTAGTTTGGTAATCTCAATTTTAAATTTGTATTTCTGTAGTTTGACAACTTAGATCCACAAAATTTATTCTCAATTTTGCAATTCTGCATTTGATTCTGAAGGATTAAATATTACACATTTTATAATTTTTAACTATATCTTAAGTAGAGGTGTTCCAAATACTTTTGGTGCAGATTCCTAAAAGAAAAATGACAAAAAAATTTAGAACTACGTAGATGCATACTTCAGCCATCTACTTTAACAAACATGGTCAAAATATATACTATAGATCTACTTTAATTTGTATATGTACTAGAGGAGCATGGTCGTGTCAGCACGAGCCCAACATCAAAGCAAGATGTTTATGTGCTATAAGCCAAATTGTACTATAAGCAAGATGTTTAAGTACCAGTTAGAATTATAAGTAGCAAAGCCAAGTTTTACAATATAATTATGCACTTCTTATTTACATAAATGAAGAAATTCGATGCATCACAAGATTGAGACATCTTTGACCAATGACCATATAGAAATGTAGTTGTTGCAATCCTCTAAGGTTGAGAGATCGCTATCAATGATCATATAGAAATGCAGTTGTTGCAATCGAGATGATGTCCTATGCTTCTTGACTCCTCTGTTGAAGACCTTCTGGATAATGAGTTTGATAAATTGAAAACTACTAAGTTTATCCTAACTGCATTCCTTGTTTCAATCGTGAGGTTGAGGAAGCACGGAAGTGAGCACAACCCATGCCTGTTTGGTATTGCTTTTCACTACTACAACGAGAGGCTCTGTTCTATTTGAATTTTTATTGTCTCCTTCATCCTTTGTTAGTTGTAGTTGTAGCATTGAGAGGATAGATATTTTTACCAGCTCAAATGATCTGAACACATCCTTTCTAGTATTGGATTCCTATTGCAACCAATAAGATAAGGATTTTGTTTTTTCTACAAAACTTTTGAACTACATATTGCCATATAATTTTTAATTTATCATCTGATAATGGGTTTCTGAAGGAACTCCACGGCACCTAGCTGCAAAATACCGAAGCATTGAGCATCTTCCCCACATTATTACCAAGAAAAATTAGCACCAAATAAAATTCAAGCCCCAAGATCTCGCCAAAATACACTTAAAACATTTTGCTTCGATCTTTATCTACCCCGTCACACCAATTTTTGACCTTTAACCATTGTTTTACACATTCCACGTGATAACCATGCTCGCATTCTAACTTTTCGATTTCATCTCTAACCATATACTCCTGTCACGACCCGAGGTTACCCCCTAGTCACGACAACTGTGCTTAAGATCACAAGTGACCATAAGTTAACCTATGAGCTAGTACCTGTTGTGAGAACTGAATAGATAGTAACAATATACATGAGCGAAAATAAACTGGCATATACTGAAATCTGAATACTACAAAACACATCAAAGTATGTCTGAACAACTGATAAAATACTAGAAACCAATTATTTAACCAAAACATCTAGCACTACTGAAGTAACCGACTGACTGTCTAACTGATTGTCTGAAAGTCTAAAAGCCCTTAAACTGACTGAGGAGTTGATGGGACAAACCCCCCAACTAACTTCGACTGACTGAATAAAATGAAATACTAAAATAACTGAGCAATCATACATGTCCTCGATGGATGAGGACTCACCACTACGACTGCTGGATTATGCTGAGCTATCTAACTACGGTCGGGAAATTGTGCGTCCAAACCTATGATATAAGACATCATAGCGTAAAGAAGTGTATATAGTCAGTACTTTGAATGTACTGGTATATGAGGTGAGGACAAGCTGATGTGCATGAGGTAATGTGTATATGAAATAAGGACTAACTGAATATCATGATATAACTGAATATGAATGCATGAAAACTGTAATATCTGAGAATGCAAGACTAAGTGTATATCTGTTATGTTACTAAAATAATCTGTAATTTGAAAGACTAAAAGCTGTAAAACTGAATATCTGAAAGTCTGTACACTTAGTCTAGCAAACCTAAATTGAAGATACACTGAATACTGTACTGAGACTATAGGAGGTATCATCTAATTGACACGCACCGATCTAAGCTAATTGGGGTCCAACCTATAACCCCAGTTGGAAGAGTGTCGGTACCGTGCCACGGATACTAACACTGGCTGTGTGGATACACTAATCTAATGTCTCGAAGGACTAGGGAGTCAGTCCTAAACTGGCGGGTCACCCCTAAGAGAGTGTCAGTCCTAAACTGGCGGGTGATATCTCATAATCCTATGTTGGTTACGTAGTTTGGGAACTTAGGCACTGCTACTAAGGACCTAGTCCTAACTGGCGGGTGAGCCCCCATCCCTAGGTTCGCTCGGTGCTAAATCCTACTCCTAACTGAACTGACACTGGTACTGATGTCACGCCCCAAAATGATAGTAACGGACAAGGACCATATATACTTACTCTACAAGTACTTTACGACGTACACAAGGTTATAAAATAATAACGGGAAGGATATTTGATAAGCGTTGCATATATACACGAGGGATTTATATTAACAAAACTATACAATACTACACGATGTCCATGAAACCTCTAGTCAATTTAACACACTATACTACAAGTGACTAGTTGGCATTAGGCTTGTCATGCCCAACCAGAGACCTGTACATATAATAAAAACACTAGGCATAGATTGGCTCCAGAGAGAGTTGGAGCTCACCAAAATATTAGCTAAAAATGGTAATAGAGTCTAACATGAACGTCTGATATCCTGCGGATCTGAGCCTGCATTAATAAAACATGGTGGGCCCGAGACATCAGTACATAAAAAACATGTACAGGTATGAAAGCAGACTGAATAACAACTGGATAAATATAGAAGCTCATATTAGTCAAATGGTAAAGTAAAAAATGTATGAGCCAACAAAAACACATATACGATATGAACTGATAACTTATGCACCAACCTTATTAGCATCATATATAATATTTAGAAAAAACATTCATCATAATATAGGACCTATAAAACACTCAGGGGTTGGCCTGGTGGTAATTGGCTTGAACTTTAGGGTGCTCCCTTTCAAGGTCTCAAGTTTGATACCCATTGGGTGCAAACAATTTCTGAGGGCCATCGGACTGGGTGAAACCCTGAGTTACCCGTAGTGCACTTGTAGGAAACTCTTTGCCGAGGGCCTATGCACCCTCGGGATTAGTCGGGGCTCGAAAAGTCTCGAACACCTAGTGCAAGTAAAAAAATATATATATAGGACCTATACTTTGCCTAGGTGATGCACTTATCTTATAAGTCGTACAAATGATCATAAGATGGCCTTCCAAAGGCAATCTGAGGAAAGTATAAAGCATATGTTGCTCACATACTCATTGCTATGATTCCATATGTGTAACTGTAATCGCAGTCTGTATCTAGGTACGCCCCGCCCAGGGGATCACTATGAGGGTCTGCCCGCAGGCCATATTTGCCATATGTTGGCTCGAGTCAGGGGAACCAATATATGACGTTCCAACTGACTTCAAATACAAGTGATTCCACACAGGTGGGTACGCCTAATGGTTGGGCTCGCTATAGTGGTCTGGTCTCGATCTTGTGCATAAAATCACGTCGAGCGATATGCTAAGCCAAACCTATGTACCCTCTCATCGTTAATGTTTATCAAATAATTCCTTGAAGGCCCATGACATGTGAGTTACGATAATGATCGTTTAGCTACCATATACAAATGAAACTATGCTATTACTATTTTCTCCTAACGTGAAAGGGCTTCAAGTATAGAAACTTATGATAATATGGAAGTATTATAGGAATTTAACACAAAGAGGGAAAGATAGATATTTATAAGCTTGATGGTAGAGCGAGGGAATGATATGTAAGGCAATATAAAGATCCCACTTTCGTGTTTCATGAGAATTATACTAACATCAAATAGGAAAGAGCATGTGATGTAAGGTGGTGCCTTAGCGGCGAGGAAAGGTTTAGCTTTACATATCCCAATGCTTTACTAGCTACGATAGTATTCCGAATCTTTATCCTTCCAATCACCAGTTTAAGATATCCGATAGCCAATCTACTAACTACAAGGATAACATATATGTTCATTAATGACTTGTATGCATATTTAACAATTTAATCCAATAATCCTCGATTATGCCCGAAACTAATTGAATTTCTTAACAATAATCCGAAATGGATTCCAACTTATACAATTCAACAGTAAATTCACCCAATTGATATAAATTCCTAAAACTTCCCTTTACCAAAATTCCATCTCTTTCAAAAATCTTAGTGCAAACCCATCTCAAGAAGTAGTGCAAAGATTCAAATTAAACAATACTTAAAAACTTATACTGCACCCCAACATATTCCATGATTAAATTCAAGTATAAGGTGAAGAAATTACCTTTTTGAAATTAATCCCCAATTTGAGTTCTTGAGAATTCTTAATAAAACTAGTAGTTTCTCGCAACTAAGGGCCGTGGAACTTCTCTTCTCGAAGGAATTTTCTTATACGCCTCATGATCTTTAGAATTTTCTTCTCGATTTGCTGAACAAAATAGAGGAACAGAGAACCCTTTGGGTTCAATTCACGTTCTGGAGCTTTTCCCAGGGAAAAGAATGAAAATATTTCCTTAAGGTCACTTTACCTATTATTATTATTATTAATCAAAAATAAAAGAATAGCAAAAGTAAAAGGGGCCCACACCTTGAACATTTAACAGATGTATATCAATACTCCTAAGTCCTTTATCTTAACAACAACAACTAATACCTTGTATAAATATATTCTACTCCATTTGATTTTCTTTTGTACCACAATTTTCTTTATAGATCAAGGTTGTACTTAATTTAAGTTGTTAACTTAATTCAAAATTTTCTCGGGGTGCTATAACTGAACTAAACTAAACTTAACTGAATGTTATTACATAAATGATAGTACTCATCATGAATATGAATATCTGAGTATGCTGATAAGATTTATGGATTAACTGTCTGAGAACTTGCAAAGCTGAATTCATGTAAAACACGTAAGTATCTGTTGTTCATAACCCACCAACACTGAATGGAAGTACTAACAATGACATATAAAAGCTTTAAAACCATAATAGGGGATCATTGTTCAAAACCCAAAACTTAGGCAATTCATCAAACACATAAGAGTCATGAACTTAAGCGTGGGGATAGATAAAGCATGTGAGAATAACATGATCACAAGACTAAAATCATAAATTAGGGATTTAACGTGAAGCTTTCAACATTCAAAACATGTAATGGCTCATCCCACTTGAAAACACTCATAAATATAACTTGTAATTGAATTAACAAGAGATTCATAGAGATAATTCAACTTAAACATGTAAAATTCATAATTTAAAAATCAAAAAGGGTTCTTGGACCCCATGGGTAAAAGAATCCCATGGATGAACATAACACATAACTTAAACCTCTAACTTGAAAGAGAAACACCAATCTTGATGCTTTTTTGAAGGTTCTTGAACTTGGGGAACTTGAATTCTTGATTTGTTGGGGAGAAAGAAATTAAATTTGTGTTCTTGGGGAAAATGAGAGGATTTTCTTGAGAGAAATTTGGAGAAGAAGGGAAAATGATGTCCCAATTCGTGTTATGGATGATTTGGGTTGAGGGGAACCTACCCAATTACCCCTCAACCATGTAAATTAAAAACTGGATGCAACAACGTACCGCGATACGGTCTAATCGCGGTCTGTCATTTCCCTTATCGTGATGTGGTGAACATGAGAATGGGAATAGGGCCACGATGAGGGATTATCACGGTAACCCTCTGGTTCCGTGATCCAAACATGCCCCAAACCTTGTCCAAAAATCCGAAACCAAATATGCCCCAAACCTTGTCCAAAAAATCCAAAACTTCTCCGGGACATACTTCTTACATCCCTCAATATAAATCAGTTCAAAAACCAATATCTCCAAATTAAAAAAACTCAAAGTTTATAAGCCTTAAAAATGACTAAGTCCCCAATACTTAGTGAAATTTTCAGGCCTTAAGCGCCTTATGCATGCAACTAGAAGCTGAACAGAGCTAAGATTAGTACGAAGTATTACAATATCTCCCCCTTGGGAATATTCATCCTCGAATGAGACTGGCTAGACTGAGAGTACTGAACTAAGGCAACTAAGATCACATACTAAACATGCATGACTGGGAACATGAATACATAACTGAGTCTAAAATATGATACATGAACTGAACTGATTTCGTGAATACATGAGAAGACATGTGAATGATTATATAGCTGAAAATGAGAATAGGAAAGAGTCAATCTAAGGAAAACTGTTACCTCAAGTTGAGTTTGAGTTTGCGGAGAAAAGATAAGGATACTTAGTAAGCATATCTGCTTCTGCTTCCCAAGTAGCTCTCTTAATGGACTAATTCCACCATAGAACTTTAACCCAGGGAATTTCCTTGCTCCTTAGCCTACGAATCTGATGCACTGAAGCCAAATCTGCAGCAACTCTAGCTCATAAGCTTCCTTCCTGAAATGACTCAAAATTCTATAAGGGCTAACATATCGAGGACTGAGCTTCCCCTTCTTGCCAAATCTCTTCACTTCCTTCATGGACAAAACTTTTAAATAGACTAAATCACCAATATCAAACTCAAGGTCTCTCCTCCTCACATCTGCATAAGATTTCTGACGACTTTGGGTTGTCTTTAGACTCTCTCGAATCAATTGAACTCTCTCCATCTCCTCAAACTCTGAATTTGTCCCTATTAAAGTAGCTTCACCCACCTCAAACCAACCAATAGGAGAGCTACATTTCTTTCATAGAGAGCCTCAAATGGGGCCATCTGAATACTATAATGATAACTATTGTTGTAGGTGAACTAAATCAAAGGTAAGCGATCATCCCAACTACCTTTAAAATCAATAACACATGCTCTCAACATGTCCTTTAAGATTTGAAAGCGGTCATCCCAACTACCTTTAAAATCAATAACACATGTTCTCAACATGTCCTTTAAGGTCTGAATGGTCCTCTCTACCTGATCATCTATCTGTGGATGAAAAGTTGTACTGAGATGAACTTGGGTACCAAGGCTCTTCTAAAAAGCTTTGCAAAAGTGAGAGGTAAACTGGGTACCCTCATTTGATATGATAGACAATGAAATCCCATGCAACTTAACCAACACCCTAATATAAAGTTTGGCATAATCTTCAGTTGAGTACGAAGTATGAACTGGTAAGAAATGAGCCAATTTGGTCATTCTGTCTACAACAACCCAAATCGAATCATGCTGACAACGTCACAAAATCCATGTTCACCACTTTCCACTTCTAAGTGGGAATGCTGAACTCCTGCAATATACCACTAGGCCTCTGGTGTTTAACCTTGACCTGCTGATAATTAGAACACTTAGCTACAAACTTTGTAATAGCTCTCATCATACTACTCCACTAATAAACATCCCGCAAATCATGATACATGTTAGTGACTCCTGGGTGTATAGAGTAACGTGCACCATACGTTTCTACTAAGATCCGCTGCCCTAACCTAGTAACACTCAGAACACATAACCTACCCTGGCAAAGCAATACACCATCTCCCCATTGGGAGAAAACCTCTACTTTCTGATCTCTAACTGATTCTTTCAGCTTAACCAGACTGGGATTCTTATCTTGCTTTTTCTTCACTTCGACAACCAATGATGATTCTGAACCCATACACTGCCTTTAGCTGAGTCAACTAATCGAACACCTAATCTAGCAAGCTGATGAACCTCCTGGACTAACTTTTTCTTATCCTTATCAACATGAGCAAAGCTACCTATCGACAATCTACTAAGGGTATCTGCCACTATATTGGCCTTGCTCGGATGATAAAACAAACTCATATCATAATCTTTTAACAACTCAAACCACCATCTCTGACAAAAATTCAGATCTTTCTACGTGAACACATACTATAAACTCTTATGGTCAGTGAACACATAAACATGAACCCCATAAAGATAATGCCTCAAAATTTTCAAGGAAAAAACAATGGATGTTAACTCAAGATCATGGACAGGATAATTTTTTTATGGGGTTTAAGCTATCTAGAGACGTAGGCTATGACCTTGTCCCTCTGCATCAAAACACAAGAAAGACCAACTTTGAAAGCATCACAGTAAACTATAAATCCATTTGAACTATCTGGCAGAGTCAAGACTGGGGCAGAAGTGAGTCGAGTCTTCAACTCTTGAAAACTCTTCTAGCAAGAATCTGACCACTGAAATTTGACTTTCTTTTGAGTCAATCGAGACATGGGGGATGAAATAGAAGAATAACCTTCAATAAATCATCTGTAATATCCATCCAAATCAAAGAAACTCCAAATATTTAAAGGAGAGATAGGTCTAGGCCAATTTCTCACTGCTTCGGTCTTTTGAGAGTCAACTCTAATGCCATCACTGGAAATAATATAGCCAAGAAAAGCTACTGATCTTAGCCAAAATTTGCACTTACTGAACTTGGCGAATTACTGATGAGTTCTAAGGGTTTGCAACATAATTCTCAGATGGACTGCATGATAATTCTCACTATGAGAATAGACAAGGATATCGTCAATGAAGACTATGATGAACATGTCTAAGTACTGTTTGAACACCCTATTCATCAAGTCCATGAAAGCTGCTGGGGCATTCGTTAGTCCAAAATACATAACTAGGAATTCAAAGTAACCATACCGAGTTCTGAAAGTTGTTTTTGGAATGTCACATTCTCTGACTCTAAGCTGATGATAGCCGAATTTTAGGTCTATCTTAGAGAAATAACTGGCACCCTAAAATTGATCGAACAAGTCTTCAATCCTGGAGAATAGGTATTTATTCTTAATTGTGACTTTGTTCAACTAATGGTAATTGATGTACATTCTTAGAGAATCATCTTTCTTATGCACAAAAAGGACTGGTGCGCCCTATGGGGAAACACTGGGCCTGATGAATCCCTTATCTAAGAGATCTTTCAACAGCTTTTTTAACTTCTTAAGCTCAGCTGGAGCCATTCTGTAAGGTGGAATAGAGATAGGCTAGGTATCTGGAAGGAGATCTATTTCAAAGTTAATTTCCCTTTTGGTAGGAACTCCGGGAAGGTCCTCAGGGAACACATCTAGAAATGCATTTACTACTGAAACTGACTCGAGACTGGGAGTCTTAAAACTAGAATATTTGACTCGAATAAGATGGTACATGCACCCCTTAGATATTATTTTTCTTGCCATAAGATAAGAAATAATTTGACCCCCAAGCACTGAAGTAATACCCCTCCATTCAATAACTGGTTCACTGGGAAACTGAAACTGAACAACTCTATTTTGGTAGTCCACAGAGTCATAGCACGAATGGAGCCAATCCATGCTGAGGATGACATCAAAATCAATCATCTATAACTCTACAAGATCTACTAAAGTAATTTTTTGAGATATTGTAATCGGGCAATTTTTGTATACCTGTCTGGCTATAATAGATTTACCCACTGGGGTAGACACTGAGAAAGGCTCTGCTAATATTTCTGGACTAACACCGAAACTGATAGTTATATAAGGGGTTACAAAAGAAAGTAAAGCTTTGAGGTCTAATTAAACAAACACATAAAGATGAAAAACCTGTAACGTAATCGTAACCACATCAGGAGAACTTGCCTAATCATGTCAGGACTGGAGTGCATATAATCTATTCTGGTGCTGAACACTGGTTGCACTTGAGGTGGCACCCTATTGATTTGGGCAACCTGCTAGAGCTGATGACAGATTGTATAGACCCTGTTGGCACAAATCCTTCCCTTCTAAGCAACTACGGGACATTCTTTGATCATGTGTCCTGGCTTGCCACATCCAAAACATATATCACTATCAGCCTTACACACACCCTAATGAGTCCTACCATACTTCTTGCAGAGTAGATTAGTACGACCACTGTTCACGCTAGCCTGTGACTTAGAGCTTTGTGCTCTATCTCAACTTTCATTCTTGAACTTTGGCACTGGAGAACTAGCTGAAGATGGAGGCCTGTTAAATTCTGATGGAACTGTGAATGGTCTCCACCCTCTAACCTCGGTTGAGAAAATTTAAAACTACCTATTCTAGCCCTCTTATTTTCCCTCTCTTTCTCCTTAAGCTTTTCTTCCTCAATTTGCTGAACATAAACCATAAGCCTAGATAGGTCTATCTCCTTAATCAACATAGCATTCCAACATTCCTTGACCACACTATCAGATACACTAGAAAAAAACTTATTTATTCTAGACCTATTATCAACCACCATCGAAGGAGCATACCTCGCCAACTTAGTAAATTTAAGCGAGTATTCCTTCACACTCATATTATCTTGCTTCAAATTGATGAACACCTGCACTTTAGCTTTCCTCAACTCTAAAAGAAAGAACCTGTCTAAGAAAGTCATGGTAAACTCTTCCCACTCTACAGGCCCTACCTCAACACCCCTATGCTCCTTCCACTGCTTACACTAGGTGTGAGCTACATCCTACAACTGGTATGCTGCCAAATCTGCACTCTCACTCAAAGTGACACCCATGATATCTGTCATTTACAGAACCATATCAAGAAACTCCTATGGATCCTCCTCAGACTTGGATCCCGAAATGAAAGGGGGATTCATTCGGGTGAAATCTCAAATCCTAGTTGCAGCTGTATTTGCCACTAGATTAATTGGGGCAACAACCTTCTGATTGTTCTGAGCAGCTACTGAGTGAGTTAAGGTAGTGAAAGCAGCTCTGAACTTGGCGTGAGAGACATGCTCATTCAGGGAATCTTCTTAAAAAGGCGGTGGTGCGGGTTGGTTCTCGCTCCTTCTTTCGTTATTTCTTTTGGGAGGCATTGTCTGTAAACAGAATGAAGGATGAGTTAGAAGGAGAGTTTAAATAGAGATCATATTCATTAGCACGACATAAATACTGAAAGAAGGAAAACTTTTCCTAAAATATCTCGTAGCCTCTTGTCCATAAGTGTGGTGCGCTTCACACCCATGCACAGGACTCTAATCAACGCAGCTTTCAGACTCCCTAGGATACTTTAAAAGCTTAGGCTCTGAAACAAGACCATGTAAGGAAAATTTTAACATTTATAATAAATTAATATTTATTTCTTAAGAACATAATTCAAAATAACAATCCACACCATCTACGAAGCCTCCAACTGTAAGAATAACGCGTAAGTTGGGATATGGCTCTGACTATACCATAAACAAAGAAATACCAGTATCAAAACATATGTGAAGAGTATAAATGCCTTCCGGATGATGGAGGGCTCATTAATTATCACCAGTTGTACAATAGAGAATATGAAAGCTCTAATGCGTACAAAATTACAGAAAAATCCCTCCGAGCCTACATCATGAAACGACGTAGTGCCCGGAACGGTCAGTACGACAAGTACTGGCATGCAATCCAGGGAAAGAGATAAAACATTATTTTATTAAAATCAGTCATAAAACACATATCCATCCTTAATATTAATAATCAAGTAAGGGACAAGGGAAAAGGATCACAAAGACATGACCACTAAAAATTTAATCCTGAACTCTGTAGCTTTTCACTGACCTCCAGTAACCCACAGGATATATGAGTCTAGGACCCCTAACCAGTAGGGCCCCAAACCATGTTAGCCAAATAGACTGAGGTTTGGGCTAAAGTCACTAATAGACAATAGCCTCTAAAAAATATAACCATAAACTACTGCGCGAAGCAAGCATATAACGGTCATCCTTCATTTAGGACAAACCTCCAAACGTCAAAAAATATGGTTTTAAGTGTTGGTCATAAGGATTATACCTCCTCGGTGAAGCTATACAATTTCCATTAAAGCCCAATTAAAATAGTTTTGTAAACCTTTAACCATAGAGACTTTTATTAAGGCATTTCCACATTGTTATTGACATACCAAGACTTTCAAGACATTCATATTATGCCATGCCATACCCATTAAAACATTTAGACTCAGAAAGTTCAATTCAAACTTGATAATCGTGATCCCCAATGGCGTTTCAAAAATTGTTAAACATTTTTCCCATTTTATATCCCACATTATTTAATCGATGAAATAAACATCATGCAATTCTCACTTGAAAATCAAACTTATAAAGGGATTGAGGCTCATATCTTTATCATGCATAAATCCATAGACTTTGAGAATCCATGTTACCAATTCCACTATTTTTATGTAATATATTTCAATTCAAAAATCATCATACCAAATCCCTCAACCATAGTTTTAAACAATCATTAAAACATATGATTATCAAGTACATATCATAATATAATGATAATTAAAGTAAACAAGTATTCAACATATCTTTTTGATGGAAGACATTTGAGAAAAAATTGAATTCTTAACCTTGAAGCTTGAACTCTAGCTTGAAATTTATATAAGGATTTACTTGACTTGGATTCATTTTCCATTGATAACAAATTTGGCGAGAAAACGTTGAGAATAAACTATGATCTTTGACCCTTCTTGAAACATTAGATTGGGAGATTGGAGTTCATGGGAGAGGAGATGAGTTAGGGATTTGGGAATGATTATCATACATTGGGATGAATTTGGGGACTAAAAATGAATTAGGGAAGTTACAAAGGGTAAAAGGACCATTTTGCCCTTAATTTAATAAGGGAAAATGTATTTTTACTTCTGGGAAGTGGGGGAGTCGTACCCTAGGTTCAATCGCGCAACAGAAGTCATGCCTCGCGGCCCATTGTGTACCTCAGACAGTGTCTCAATAAAATGCCTATAACTTTTTACTCTAAACTCGGATTGACGACGGTAAGTTGCATTGGAAAGAAGACTCAAAGAGATTTAATTTGGTATATAGTAAGACACCAAAATCTTTATATTTTAGGAGTAATGCTCGTTGTAAGTTGACCCAAGTAAGAATGTCTACTAAAACTCAATCGGTAGGAAAGTTCTCAACTTTCCTTTGATCTAGGAGATTTCTATGGCCTCAATTCATCTCTAAAGATGTTTTCACACTAAAGACTTGATATTCACACATATCTAAAAATAAATCATTGGGTTCAGATCTATATACGTATGAAAGATGGTTCAAATTCTAGCTCAAAAATGTGAGATGTTACAAAAAAGTTGTCATATAAATTAGGACGGAAGAAATATTCTATTGAACTATCCTTCGTACTTTTTATTTTTCATTGACAAACAATTACTTACTGCATGTAGCTCTTATATAGAAACCACTTTTCCATAGGAGTATCTTATAGGGTAACCGATTTTACATATGATAAATGAAATAAAAAATTCACTTTTGCTTCCTTAGCAAGTTTTTTACTTCTAATTAATTAGTGTGCTCTTCACAACATTTTGTAGAAATTCATACCAATAAAGCTCATTTTCACTGTGTTTTTTTTAATTGAGTTATCTGATGTCCTCATTCTATTTTTGTTAGTTTTCTATACTAGGGGTAGGCCGTCACGACCCGAGACTGCCCCCTAGTCGTAACACGATGCTTAGAGTCACAAGAGACCTCAATCTAACCCATAGCCTGTCATAACTCTAAGAATACTGAAAAGTGACAATATATTGGGCGGAAGCTAAACTAACATAACTAAAGGGCATCCCGGTGCACTACAGCTACTACTATGCGCGGTGTCCGGAGAAGGGCCCCACCACAAGGGTGTATCGTACGCAGCCTTACCTTGCATTTCTACCAGAGGCTGTTTCCAAGGCTTGAACCCGTGACCTCTTGGTCACATGGGAGCAACTTTACCAGTCACTCCAAGGCTCTCCTTCAAGCTAAACTAACATAACTGATGGAAATAAAATAGTGAAAATACTAGATATCAATAAAAATCTAAAAATAAAACTGTCTGACAACCAACGGGCTGAAAATCTAAAGATTGTCTGAAAGCGCCTCTAAATCAGAGTGAGTTGTTAGGACAAGCCCTCAACTAACTCCAACTAATTGAAACTAAAAGAATGTGGAAAATAAACACTGATAACTAGTCCTCAAATGATAAGGACTCATCAAAACTGTTGTTGAATATGGTGCAAAATGTGCTAAGTGTGATTCGAGTACTGAGCGTCCGAACCTATATTTTAAGACAATATAGCACCGAAAAGTATGCAATCAGTACTTTGAATGTACTGAGTATGTGAGATGGGAAGCTCACTAGTCAATCTGAACATGAATGCATGAAACATGACAAGCTGAATGCAAGACCAAGTATGTACATGTACTATGTAAAACTGAATATCTGAATAACTGAATAAAAGGTCATGCATATCTAAACTAAAACATACGTTGAAGCGACACCGAGGACTATGGGAGCTAACAATAGCCGACATACCCCAATATGAGCAAATTGGGGTCCAACCTGTAATTTCAATTGAAAGGGTCCTAGTACCTTGCCAAGGATACTAACACTGGCTGGCATGGATCCACTAAACTGATGTCCAAAAGGATTAGGGTATCAATCCTGACTGGCGAGTGACCCCTTATAACCTACGGTGGCACCATAATTCTAGAACTTAGGGATTTCTACAAAAGGTCTCAATCCTAACTAACTGGTGAGCCTTCATCCCTGCGTCACTCGGTGCTAAGTACCACTCTCAACTGAGCGACCCTAAAAACATATATATATATATATATATATATGTTCAATATATTAATATTCTTGAAAATAACAACATATACATAATTTGAAATGCTCAAAACATGTCAACTGATATATGCATGAAATTCTAGGTATTGGATATTCATAACCCACCAACTCTGACTAATACAAATGAACATGATAATAATAAAAAGCTAATCATATGGGGAATTTCATAATTTCAACCAAAACTCAATCATTTATCAAATAAATGGGAAAATTATGATTCTGAGCATGAGAAAATGTTACTCATATGGGTAAACCAGTACTCATAATTCAATTACAAGAACAACTAAAGGAATTAAGAAAAACTTATATTTGACCTAGAACCCAGCTTTGAAGGGGAATTAAACTTGATAATTGAGATATCTTTGGGACTCAATGGGTGGAAGAGACCCATTGATGAAATCCTACATACCTGGAGGTGGAATCCTTGATAAACTCTTGAAAATTGGACTTAAAGATTGAAGAACCCTAATTTTTCTTTGGGAATGAGAGAATCATTTCTTTTCTTATTATGGATTGATTATAAGACTTAACGGCGAGTTTGGGGGAAAATCGCCTTATATTCCACTCTTAGGGAACCCTAAATGATGTGGGTTAGGAATTAAAAGAATGGAAAATTTTCAAAAAGACCTTCTTAAATCATTCAACAAATTTTGAGAGACAGTCATCACGGCTCGGTAAGGACTCATTATGTTTGGTAACAAGTAATGGCCCGAGTCATGAACTGAGGATCTATGTTTTGGGATATTTTTGTTATGATAATGACTCCCCTCCTGATGACTCATTAGGCCTGATAATGAGTTGTTATGAAGGGTCATTGCCAAGGGTTGAGTTCTTGGTTCCTCACTATTGTGACAATGGGTCCACACACAATGACTCATTTAGTCTGACAACAAGTCATATATTTTACTCATTGCCACTAGACTTAATTTCTTGGTCACTTACTTATATTGCAATGAGTCTAGGCTACAACTCATTATGTCTGACAATGTGTCATTGCCCGAGATGTTCTCACTTGCAATTTGACAGTGCCTTAGGAAATTTTTCATAATTTTTTACTACGACCTCGGATTAAGGCTAGACCAGTGGTGTTGGAAGGCTAATTTAATGGCCTATATTTTGGTGGGTGTAGAGCTTAAAAACTTGGGCTATTACAATATTTCCCCCTTTGGATCATTTGTCTCCTAATGAAACTGACTATGCTGAAGTACTTGGGCAAAAGCTGAGGTTTTTGGACTGAATGCTTACGAGTTGAACCATGAACTGATATTTTATTCTATGACTGATGCGTGGACTAAATTAAACTCATGTGTGCATTTTATGACATGAAAATAGCTGAGTAGTCTAATATAGAAATGAAAGAATAATTAATTAGGAACCTATTACCTCATGTTGGGACTGAGTTTGAAGAGAAAAAATGGGGGTACGCGGTCATCATATCTGCCTCTGCTTCTCAAGTAGCTCCCTCAACTAACTGAGCTCTCCACAGACACTTTATCAAAGCGACCTCTTTATTCCTCAGTCTACAAATCTAACAATAAAGGACCTCAACTGGGACCTCTTCATAAGAGAGACTATTTTCCATGCCAACCATTTCTAAAGGGACTACTGAGTCTGTATCACCAATTCATTTCTTCAACAAGGAAATATGGAAAATTGGATACATTGAAGCTAACACTGTAGGAAATTCCCACTCATAGGCTACCTTACCATATCGACTCAAAATATTCTAAGGACTAATATAACGGGGACTGAGCCTTTTTTTCTTACCAAACCTCTTCAACCTTTTATGGGTGAAATTTTCAAGTAGTCAAAATCACCAATATCAAACTCGAGCATCCTTCTCCTCATATCTGCATAAGATTTTTGATGACTTTGAGCTATTTTCAGCCTTTTTCTAATCAGTTGAACCTTTTTCATTGCTTCATGCACTAAATCAGGACCTATCGAAGCAACTTCACCAACCTCAAACCAACCAATAGGAGATCTACGCCTCCTACCATAAAGAGCATCAAATGGGGCCATCTGAATACTAGAGTGCTGGCTGTTATTATAAGAAAACTTAATCAAAGGCAAGTGATCATCCCAACTACCCTTAAAATCAATTTCACACGCCCTTAATATGTCCTCTAAGGTCTGAATAGTCCTCTCTGCCTAACCATCTATCTACGGGTGAAAAGTTATACTAAGATGAACTTGGGTACCAAGACCCTTCTGAAAAGTCTTGCAAAATCGAGAGGTGAATTGGGTACCTCGATTTGAGGTAATAGACAAAGGGACCCCTAACTTTACCAAATCCCTAAGATAGAGCTTAGCATAATCTTCAGCTGAGTCTAAAGTGTTAACTAGTAAGAAGTGGACCGACTTAGTCATTCAATCCATGATAACCCAAATAGAATCATATTATTGATGAGTATGAGACAATACTGTAAATAAGTCTATATTCACCATTTCCCACTTTCAAGTAGGAATACTGAATTTCTAAAGCGTACCACTAAGCCTCTGGTGCACAACCTTAACCTGTTGATAATTTAGACACAACTATGAATTCCGCGATATCCTTCTTCATGTCATTCCACCAATAGACTTCCCCATAAATCATGGTACATCTTAGTGGCTCCTAGGTGAATATAATATCGAGAACTGTGAGCTTTCGCTAACATCCGCTGCCTCAAACCATCCATATCCATAACACACAATCTACCTTAACAACAAAAAATACCATCTCCCCCTTGTGAGAAAACCTCTATCTTCTAATTTTGAATTGCCTCTTTCAACTTTTGCAAAATTGGATATCTATCTTGTTTTTCCTTCACTTTGTCTACCAAAGAATATTTCAAACTATTCTAAACCCAAAAACTACCTTCAGTTAAATTAACCATCCAAAATTCTAACCTAGAAAGCTGATGAACCTCACCAACTAACTCTTTCTTATCATCCTCCACGTGAGCAACACTCCTTATAGACAATCTGTTAAGGGTGTCGGCCACAACATTGGCCTTACTCAGATGATACAAGACACTCATATCATAGTCTTTTAACAACTCTAGCCACCTTATCTGACGAAGATTTAAATCCTTCTGGATGAATACATAATGAAGACTCTTGTGATAAGTAAATACATTAATATCAACCCTATAAATACAATGCCTCTAAATCTTTAAGGCAAACGTAATTGGTGCCAACTTAAGTTCATGAGTCGCAAGTTCTTCTCATAAGGCTTGAGTTGCCTAGAGGCATATGCTATAATCTTTCGTCGCTGCATGAAAACATAACCAAGACCAACTCTGAAAGCATCACAATATACCACAAAACCATCTGAACCCTCTGGTAGAGTCAAAATTAGAGTGAAAGTGAGTCGAGTCTTCAACTCTTGAAAACTCTTCTCGCAAAAATTGAACCACTAAAAATTGACTTTGTTTTGAGTCAATCTAGACATGGGAGAGGCGATAGAGGAAAATCCTTTAATAAATCATTAGTAGTAATCGACTAAACCCATGAAATATCTGATATATGATGGAGAGATGAGTCTTGTCTAGTCCCTTACTGCTTTCGTCTTTAGGGGATCAACTTGAATGCCTTCACCAGATATAATATGACCAAAAAATACTAGTAATTTCAACCATAATTCATACTTGCTAAAGTTAGCATATAACTGGTGATCTTTTAGAGTCTGCAAGATAATTCTCAAATGATTTGCGTGTTCACCCTTACTCCGAGATTAAACGAGGATGTCATCTATGAAGACTATCATAAACATGTCCAAGTACTGCTTTAACACTTCGTTCATCAAGTCTAAAAAAGTTGTAGGAGCATTCGTTAGTTTGAAAGACATAACAATAAATTCAAAGTGACCATACTGAGCTTTGAAGGTTGTTTTTGGAATGTCACAATCTCCAACTCTAAGCTAATGATAACCAAATCTGAGGTCTATTTTATAAAAATAATTATCACCCTAAGATAGGAACAAGTCATTGATCCTGGGGATAGGATACTTATTTTTGATTGTGACCTTGTTCAACAGATGATAGTCGATGCACATTCAGAGAGAATAATTTTTATTGTGCACAAAAAGAATTATAGCACCCCATGGAGAGATACTCGACCTGATAAAACCCTTGTATTAGAGATTTTTCAGTCGTTCTTTCAATTTCTTAAGGTTTGTTGGAGATATTTTATAAGGTGGAATTAAAATAGGCTGGGTATCTAGAAGTAGATCTATTTCAAAGTTAATTTCCCGCTTAAGAGAAACTTTGGGAAGATCTTCAGGAAACACTTCTCAAAATTCATTTACTACAGGAACAGACTCAAGACTTGGGATTTTGGACCTATAATCCTTGACTCAAACTAGATGATAGATGCACACTTTAGAGATCATTTTCCTCCCCTTGAGGAAAGAGACAAATTGACTATAGGTAGTGAGGTACTACCCTTCCACTCTAAGATTGGCTCATTTGGAAACTGAAACTGCACTACTTTATTTCTACAATTAACTAAGGCATAGCAAGAGTAGAACAAGTCCATGATAAGAATTACATCAAAATCGATGGTGTCTAACTCTACAAGATCAACTGAAGTGGCTTTCTGGGATATCGTAACTGGACAATTACTGTATACCTATCTAGCTATGATTGAACTATTGACTGGAGTAGGAATTGAGGAGGGTTCTGCTAGGATTTTAGGATTGACACCCAAATCTACTGCTATAAAGGGAGTCACGAAGGAAAGTGTGGCTCCGAGGTCTAACAATGTATAAATATGAATATAAAAAACTTGTAATGTACCAGTGACCATATCGAGAGAACCCTCTTGGTCCTGCCAAGTTGTAGGGCATAGAACCTCATCTGATACAGTCAACCAGTTGCACTAGAGGTGGCACCCTGCTAAGTCGGGCGACCTGTTGGAACTACTGATAAATTAGCCTGACTCTATTGGTGAACATCACTACCTCTCTGCACAGTCATTGGGCATTCTCTCACTCTGTGTCCTGAATTGTCTCATCCAAAGTAATCATCACTACCAACCATACATTTACCCTTGTGGTTCCTACCACATCTCTTGTAAATCGAGTTGGTGAGAGCACTATTTATACTATTTTGGGACTTAAATCCCGACGCTTTATCTAGAGTATCCTTTCTAAACTTGGACACTGGGTACTAGAAGAAGATGGGACTGGAGTTGAAGATTTCGGGTGGAACTAAAAGCAATTTCCACCATTCGACCACTGCTAAAAAAAATTATAGGTACCAGTTTTAGACCTCTTACTCTTCATTTCCTTCTCTTTGATCTGTTGGGCATAAACCATCAATCGGGATATATACATCTCCTTAACCAACATGACTGTCCTACACTCCTTGACCACTTCCTCAAAAACACTAGACACAAACTTACTCATTCGGGCCCTAGAATCAGCCACCATAGTCGGAGCATATCTTGCCAACTGAGTGAATATTCCTTCACACTTATGTTTCCCTGCTTCAAGTTTAACTCCTGCACCTTGACTTTTCTTATCTCAAGTGGAAAAATCTATCCATAAATATAGTAACAAACCTATCTCTCTCTACTGGAACTGAATTTATACCTCTATCTTCTTTCCACTGCTTATACCAGGTGTGAGCCACTCCTTGTAATTGATAGGCAGCAAAATCAGTATTTTTACTAGAAGTGACATCCATGATCTCAGTCACTTTTTAAACACAATCCAGGAACTCCTATGGTCTTCTGATTTTAACCCAAAGAATGCTGGCGGATTCATCCGAGTGAAATCCCAAATTCTGGTTATTGCCCTATTCATTGCTGGGTTGGATGGGGGAAAACAACCTGCTAAGTATTCTGAGTAGTCATAGATTGGGCTAATGCTGTGAAAGAAGCCCTGCACTCAGCATTAGAGACCTTATCATTCAGAGAGTCTTCAGGAACTGGCGGTGGTGCTTGTTGGTTCCCATTTCTTCTTTCGTTGGTTTTCTTGGGAGGTATTTTCTATAAACAGATAGAGGTGAGCTAGAAGAAGAATTCTAATAGAGTTCACACTCTGTTGGATGACATGAATCATAAAATAAGTGAGACTTTCCTAAAATATTTTGTAGCCTCTCTCCCATAAGTGTAGTGCGCATCACATCCATGAACAAGACTCTACTTAACGCGGCTTTCAGGCACCCTGAGACACTTTAAACCTACTACTGTGATACTAAGTTTGTTATGACATGAGACTTTCCCCTAGTTGTAACAAGGTGCTTAGAGTTAAATGTGACCCCAAGTTAACCCATGGTCTGGCATAACTCTAAGAATACTAAAAAGTAACAAAATACTGGGAGGAAGCTAAATTGAGATAATTGATAGAAATAAAATAGTGAAAATACTGGAGGATATCAACCAAAATCTGGAAATAAAACGATCTAACAATGAATGAGTTGAAAATCTAAACCACTATCTAAAAGCATCTAAATCATCGTGAGTTCTTAGAACAAGCCCGCAACTAACTCCAACTGACTGAAACTAAAAGAATGCGAAAAATAAACATTGATAACTAGTCCTAAGATAATGAGAATTCACTAAAGTTGTTGTTGGATGTGGCACAAAATGTGCTAAGTGTGATTGGGTACTGAGCATCCAAAACCATATTGTGAGACAATATAGTGCAAGAAAATATGCGATCAGTACTTGAATGTATTGAGTATGAGAGATAGAAAACTAACTAGTCAATCTAAGCATGAATGCATGAAACATGATAAGCCGAATGCAACACCAAGTATGTGCATGTACTGTGTAAAATAGAATATCCGAATAATTGAATAAAAGGTTATGCATATCTGAACTGAAACATAAGCTGAACCTATCTTAGGACTGTGGGAGCTAACAATAACTGACATACCCCAATCTGAGCAAATGCGGCTCCAACTTGTAACCCCAATTGGGAGGTTGTTATACCTTGCCAAGGGTACCAACACTGGCTAGAGTGGATCCACTAAATTGATGTCCCGAAGGACTAGGGTATTAATTATAACTGATGGGTGATCCTTTATAACCTACCGTGACATCGTAGTTTTGGTACTTTGGGACTTCTACTCAAGGTTTAAGTCCTAACTGACGGATGAGTCTTTATCTCTGCGTTCACTCGGTGCTAAGTACCACTCCCAGCTAAACGACACTAAAAATTATATATATATATATATATATATATGCTCAATATAGTAATATTCTTAAAAATAGCAACATATGCATAATCTGTAATACTCAAAACATGTCAATTGATACATGTATGAAATCCTAGGTATCGGGTGCTCATAACACGCCAGATTTGTTTAACGCAACTGAACATGATAATACTAAAAATCTTATCATAATAGGAATTTCAAACTTCCAGCCAAAACTAAATCATTTATCAAATAAAGGGAAAAATCATGATTTTGAGCATGAGAAGATGTTACTCATATTGGAAAATCAGTGTTAACACCCAATTTTGACCTGTCGATATACCTCCTAGACTGTTATTTTAATAAAAATTACTATTTTAGATGTTAATATTTTTACGTATTATTTTGATATCAAATTAATACCAACGTGTCACATTCATAATTTCTAACTATGCAATATATTTAACCAAGTAATTTTATTTTATATAATTTAAATATAATACTTTATATAATATTATAATATTTATTAAGTTATTTCCGCAAATATGCACACACTTAATTTACAAACGCATTGTCTATTATTATTATTATTATTATTATTATTATTATTATTATTATTAATCATAATAATAATAATATTATAATTATTATCATGCAATTTCTTAACTTTGTACCTAATTTATTTCCAATTTATTAGTGGCGATTTTACATAATATCTTATACGTAATATTAATTTTTACATGCGTAGATTATTCTTAATAGCAACAACCTAAGTTCAATTATCTCCTATTTATTTAAATTCTAGCAATCCTTATACCCAGTTGATGTCAATTTTAGCCTATTTTTTAGTTTAATTTGATTCAATTTTAAAGCCTAAATCAATTTTCATCCCCCTTCTCAATTTTAATCACAGCCGTCGATCTCATGTGGTCGACGACTGAGATTAAATCTCATTTTTCATATAAATAATACCTCAAAACTCAAAATCACTTTTGACAATAACAAGCCACACACCCCTCTGTTCTCTCCATCTTCTCTCTTCCTCTCTCTCTAAACCAGATCGCCGCCGACAGTCCTGATCGGTGAATTTTTAATGGCTCTGCCTCTCTATAACGCTGTCGGCGAGTCCCTCACCATCTCCAACCACTTCCAGTCGGAGCACCAGCGCGCCGCTAGTCGCCCAAATACCTTATTTTATTTTTTATACCCCCTCCCCCCTCTTTTTTTGCCGCTCATAGTCGCACCAGCAACCCTGTTGCTACCGTTGATGGAAAATAACAGTTGCACTAGTAAATCCATGACTCCGACATGAACGTCGCACCACCCATAACCTGCCAGACCAACATCCAACGTCGTCTCTCTCATTTTTAAATATTCACCGTCGTTCTCTCTGCCATCGTCAACTCCTCAAGTCGATGAACACCAACCAACAATCCACGACATCAGCCTCTAGACAGCCACATACGCTATCTCCAATAGAACCACCATCCGTGATTCAACCTTCCTCTTCTCTCACTCGTCGCATTCTCGCCAAAATTGATGATCGATGAGATCTTTGATGAACCCGATTAGTCCAGTTTGTTTTCTCAATACCTTAAATTATATTTTATTTTCTTTGGTTGGAAATCACCTAAAATCAGTCTCTTAGCCTTAAAATTTGTGATATTTGATTCTGAATTTTGATTTAATTCATTTAATTATGTGTTTATGTTCATTTTTAGATTGATATACATAAAAAGCCCCAAATTCTATGGACTTTGATTATTCTCAAATTTTATAGTAGCTGATGTTTCATTAATTTTAATGATTTCGAACAAATTTGATTATGGATTGTCGATAAATTTTGATGCGTAATTATTGATATTGGACTGTTTTGATTTCTAATCATTATGATAAAAATGAGACTGATCCAATTATGAAATACTCTTATTTGATTAATTTATTTATAATTTTTAGTGATAAAATAGCCTAAATAGATCCTTTGTTTGCCTCTATGGTTCTTACTCTCCTATTTATGATAATTTTTTATTTGTTTGTTTTAATTGTGATTGATTAATGGTACCGATGTGCCTCTATGATTCTTACTCTTCTATTTATGATAATTTTTTATTTGTTTGTTTTAATTGTAATTGATTAATGATATTGATTTGCTTCTATTATTCTTACTCTCATATTTCTGGTAATTTATGATCTGTTTATTTAATTGTGATTGATTAATGGTACTGATTTAAGAAAAGTAAATTATTTGGTTCAATAACGAATTTCTTTGCCTTCCTTTTGAACGGACAGTTATGTCATTAATTTACTATAACAATTTTTTTCTTTTAATTAGATTTGATTAGGCTAATTAAGGTAAAGATTATTTTTTTCCTTTTAATAATCATTCTCTATTCAATATGCAAAGGACAATACCTTTCATTTTTTTTGGAACACAGAATACTCTGACTTCTACACTTAAAGTGTTAAATTTTTACTTGCTGCTTCTACTTTGGAATTGTCGGTTCCTGCTTGCTTTTACCTACTTTTGAAAGTTCGATTTCATTCGTTATTGTATTGTTAATCGGTTAGTTTTCTCTAATGATGTATTAATTTTTTTATATATTTTATGTGACTATGATTTTATTTTGATTTGCGTATGCTTATGTCATAAGCCTTCTACCCATCTTTGTGTATTTTTTGTGACTTATTGGGTGTTCATTATATTCGCTTTTGTCAATGTGACATGTTTTCTTTCTCTATTAAATGATCTTCCCCACTGGAGTATTATTGTATGTGAATTTGAAATAACATTTGCGCTTCATAATCCCATCAGCGTGTGTCTGCCTGGGATCCTTGAGTTCGTTAGGATCTCGACATCACTGAGGGGTTAGTTATGGACTGCGAAAAGCATGTTTTGAATTTCCGGATTTGGTTTTGATACCTTTGCCTTATGTCTAGCAGGTTGGACGAGAAAGCAGGTGATTTGGGAAACTTGAAGAGTTGCCAGGGGGTTTGTTTAAGGGTTGTCCCACTTAACGCTTTCTTTTTTTATTCGTTTATTTTTGGTCTGTAATAATTATTGTATAAACTCTGCGTAATAATAAAATTATGTGACTGCATATGGGGGTGGGGACTATGTGATTTAAATATTTTATGTTATCACTTAAGCAAATATGTAGACTAAGATTAATAATATACTTAATTAATTGCCTAGAGTTTCTAATTATCTTTCAATATAAAAGTTATTTTTACGCATGTTTGTTTGATGTCTAGCATGTTTAGTTAATTGTCACTCATTTTTAATCTGTTTTGCATATTTAATAAATGTTTTCTCACATTCAAAGTTATTATTCGGTCACTCAATAAATTTTCGTACTTTCAAAAATAAATTTTTGCATTTCTAAATATTTCTTTTGTTTCTTGCACTATTTAAATAGTTTTTCTGCACTTTAAAATATTTTACTGCACAATTTAAAATAATTATCTGCATTGTGTATTTAATTTTTTACTCTGCTTCAAATAATTTCTGCACTGTGTTAAATAACTTCCGCACAGTTTAAACAATTTCTGCACAATTCAAAGTCATTTTCTGCACCGTTTTCATTAATTTTTCTGTGCATTCTTATTCAATTTTTTGGATATTTTAGTAAGTTTTTTTTTCACCGCTTTAACTGTTAGCTTATTTAATTATTTTAAATCTTAATGATTATTTTTAACTTTGTAGAATGTCTATAAGTCTAATTTTGTAAAAATAATTATTCTCTCGTTTTGACATGTTAATCACTTACCTAACCTTTAACTAATCAAGAGGCTTGTTTGAAACCATTGTATGCTACGTGTTAGTCCAACGTGCTTTGCTTGACGCACCTTGAGTCTAATTAGGTAAACTTAATTTTCTTTGTCTAGACCCAAATTAAAATTAGAAAGGTTCAATGCCTCTTGGACGTTAAGTTGGGATGGACAGACATCCGAGGAAATACTAGTTTTATTCTTTCTTTTAGAGCACCTCTAAGATTAACAACCAGCCTAAGTGGGATGGGTAGATATTCGGAGATAATGGTAACACAACATGTTTTGACAATGCGACATACAGTGTTGTCATCTGGTAATAACTCGGATGCAGGCAAATGGGTCGGGTAATGATAAATAATCTGGGTGTTGATCTGAATAAAAATAAATAAATTCTTTGTCCAATCTTGCGAATCTATTTTTTTCTCTTTACTTTACTTTATATGTTTATTTGCTTGGGTTAGTTTAGGTTTTCTAATTTAATATAAATATTTTTTTATAAATTGTGCCCTTTTTGTCTCCTCACTTGCCTAATTTATATATTTATTTATTTTATCACTTAGATAATTAGTATTTTAGAAATAATTGGATCAATTGTTTTGTTTATTCATTACTTTACGACTTAGGAACATTAAGTTAATAAAATTAGCGACCTTTGTTTTATCACATAGAATCCTCACGTAAAATATGAATTCAGTTGGGAATCACATTCGTGGACCTCGAAAGGTGTCTACCTTTCTTTTGGGTTAATTTGAACCCTTACCCAAATTTTTGGTGAACTAGACAAAATAATAAAACAGTTTCGTAGTTAGCGTAGAATGGTTCCCTAATGCACTTTAATCCGCTATGTGGTGACTCTTTACTCTTTAATCCATTCAAAAAAGAGTTGTCACGTCGAAACCTGCTTTTTGTAAGAAAAAATGGGGGCGCGATAGAAAGACGACTTTACTGGAGATACTTAGGTTCTAACCATTACGAATTTGTGCTTTATGTGGGATTCTCTCTATTTGTATAAATTTTGTTTTGATCTTTGTGCAATATTATTTGTTTTTACCATCATGATTTATTTTCTACATGTTAACCCTTTCCCTTGTCCCTCTATGTGTTTTTATATATGTCCCTTCATGTTGTCCCCTTTCTCTTTTGCCCCTGATATTTGACTATATATTATGTTGTTTTGTTGAATATGTTATTGTGTTGTGCTATGTGTTACCACTTTTCTAAAATGTTATTCTGCTCATATTTTCCTCCACTTGAAACCTCCTTTATTTTCTTTTTACAATCGGCTGCGTGGTTGCACGAACGTTCTTTCCTAAACACCCTTCAGAAAATGCATTGTGGATCGGTTGATCAATGGTGAATCGATAGTCACAATTTTTCCCACTCTCAAGTTATCCACTTAAGGGGACTGTGTCATAAAACCACTCTTGTCATTTAGATCGTGGTTGCGTATCTTTTTTACTAAGGAATATGTGTCTCATTCAACCTAGGATGTCTTGGAACCCTTAATGAGTTGAGTGTTAATCTCATTCAAAGTCCAAAGGGGTTCATGACCCAAAATGACGCATAGTATTATTTTCTCTGTGTTGAATTTCTATGTATGTATTGATATCTTACCTATCCTGTTATTTTCATTCTTTTCTTAGTTGCTCCTTATCCTTAGAATTTCTCATTTTAGAGATCTTTACTCTTAAAATTCTTGTCATGTTGGGACCCTATAATACACTCTTAGGGCCTATTCAAAACCCTCTAACTTATCTCTCTGACTCAACTTTGTCTTCTAAAATAACCGTTAGAATACTAATCATCTCTTGGTCCAGCTCTTTCTTTGATAAGAGGTTCTAGTTCCATCTATAACCTCTTGGGCAATTTATCATTTTAGGATACCCTTTTTCTAATATTTTCAACATTTACATACTATTGTCCTACCATGATTATCGAATGTTAATATTATCATATTCATGCCGTACTCTAGCTTTCCTAACCTCTAAACGACATAGAGCTCTCATAACTTTTATTCACTCTGATTGAGCATAACTCATTATTTTCAAATAAGTAGATTATTCATTTTAGACTCTCGTGCGTACTCTTTGTTTCTAACTATAAGTCCTTTCTTCTAAGATTAACTAAAGTTGAACATCAGAAATGCCCAGTCAAGCAATGTTTATCAACCTTGTCAATAGTGAAGCTGAGGATGAGAGTTTGGGGTTGCATTGTAACACCCCATACTTAATTATGTGCATTAGCCATGGTTATATGTGTTGGAGTATATGTATTGATCCTAAGTTAGATATATATGAGTTTAAGTATGAGTATTGATTATTTTGAGATTGTTTCAAGTGTATAGTTTGATTATATGTGTATGGGAATCGACTTTATTTATACTGGAATTTGCCCGTCGATGATTCCATAAGAAGTTTATTGAATAAGCTTTCCAACTATATAAAGATTTCCAAAAACGGATAAGTTTCGAATATAAGCGAGCACGTTCGAAACTATAAAACGGCGGCCGGGATAATTGTGAACAGTAAATGTGCAGGAAATTCAAACTACTGAGGCCTGCCAGTTTTTTGGGTCGACTTTGAACGATCATAACTCCCTCAATATAATGAACTGGGAGATCTACCACCTATCAAAATAAAGATCTTTGAGTGTTCTTTCCAATGCAATTGGTTTCATCCAAATCCAACATCTGAGTAAGGAGTTATACTCGTTTTACTTTAGCCTCTCAAAACAGATTTTTAGGGTCAACTTCAAACGATCATAACTCCTTGTACAGGACGAACTGGGTGGCCTACTTTATATGAAATGAAATCTCTTTGAATTATCTATCCAACGATACCAATTTCACCTAAATCCGATATCGGAGAAAAGAGTTATGGCTGATTTACTTTAGCCTGTCAAAACAGTCCACCATGGACAGATTCGGACTCAAAATCGCACTTATGCTTTAGCGGATCGACAGAATCTAGAGGCTTCCCCAGATGTGGTTACGGGTACGTTGTCCATATTTTCATTTGATGTATATGCTCTAATTAATCCCGGTTCTACATTATCATATGTTACTCCTTTGGTTGCTGGAAAGTTCAAAAGGACCCTCGAATTGTTAGATAAACCGTTGGATGTGCCTACCCCGGTTGGGGAATCTATTATTTCTAGAAGAGTTTATAAAGATTGTGTAGTAATTGTGTGTGGTTGAGACACGATGGCCAATCTTGTGGAACTAGAAATGGTAGATTTTGATGTTATAATGGGTATGGATTGGTTGGCGTCTTGTTATGCCAAAATTGACTGTTGTACGAAAAAGATGTATTTACATTTTCCTGATGAAGCAGTTATTGAATGGCAAGGTAAGATTGGCGCACCAAGAGGTAGATTTATTTCTTATTTCAAAGCGAGAAAAATGATTTCCAAGGGCTACATATGTCATTTAGTTAGAGTAAAGAATACGGAATCGGAATCACCAGATCTTTACATTGTACCAGTGGTAAATAAATTTCCTGATGTATTCCCTGAAGATCTTCCAGGTTTGCCTCCTGAACGAGAAGTAGAGTTTGGTATTGATGTAATACTAGGCACCCAACCAATCTCCATTCCTCCATATAGAATAGCCCCAACAGAATTGCGAGAATTGAAAGAGCAATTGAAAGATTTGCTAGAGAAGGGATTCATAAGGCCTAGTATGTCCCCCTGGGGAGCACCAGTGTTATTTGTGCGCAAAAAGGGTGGCTCGCTGAGGATGTGTATTGATTATCGGCAATTGAATAAGGTGACTATTAAGAATAAATATTCACTCCCAAGAATTGATGATTTATTTAATCAGTTACAGGGCGCCAAGTGCTTTTCTAAGATTGATTTGAGGTCAGGTTACCACCAAGTGAGGGTCAAAGAAAAAGATATACCCAAAACAGCTTTCCGAACAAGGTATGGTCATTATGAGTTTCTAGTTATGTCATTTGGGCTAACAAATGCACCTACAGCTTTTATGGATTTGATGAATAGGGTGTTTAAGCCATTCCTGGATGTATTTGTGATAGTTTTTATAGATGATATTCTAGTTTATTCTAGATCAGAAGAGGACCATGCCAATCACTTACGACAGACATTGCAGACTCTTCGTGATTGTAAGCTTTATGCAAAGTTCTCTAAATGTGAGTTTTGGTTAAAGTTGGTGGCATTTTTGGGTCATATTGTATCTAGTGAAGGGATAAAGGTTGATGCTCAAAAGATAGAAGCTGTGAAGAACTGGCCAAGGCCCACAACGCCTACGGAGATTCGTAGTTTTCTCGGGTTGGCCGGTTATTATAGAAGGTTTGTTAAAGACTTTTCTTCCATTTCAGCACCCTTAACCAAGCTAACGCATAAAGCATCCAAGTTCCAATGGAATGATGCGTGTGAGGAGAGTTTCCAAGGATTGAAGAACAAGTTGATTTCTACACCCGTGTTGGTACTTCCAGAAGGCACCGAAGGGTATACAGTGTATTGTGATGCTTCCAAAATTGGTTTAGGATGTTTATTGATGCAGTATGGTAAAGTAATAGCATATGCTTCTAGACAATTGCGGCCACATGAGAAAAATTATCCTACACACGATCTTGAGCTGGCAGCAGTTATTTTTGCTTTAAAGATATGGCGCCACTACTTATATGGGGTTCATGTTGATATATATACTGATCATAAGAGCTTGCAATATATTTTTAATCAGAAGGATCTAAATTTAAGGCAGCGGAGATGGCTTGAACTATTAAAGGACTACGATGTTGATATCTTGTACCATCCAGGGAAAGCAAATGTGGTAGCTGATGCGTTAAGTCGTAAGGCTATGTTGGCGCCCATAGAAAGGCAAGGGATGATTAAAGATCTTCACCAGTTAGCTAGTTTAGGACTTCGCCTTCTTGGAACTCCGAACGAGGAGCTTATTGTGCATAATGCCGCGGAATCCTCATTAGTAGCTGAGGTGAAAGAGAAGCAAGATGCAGATCCTATTTTATTACAGCTTAAGGAGAACGTTCAGAGTGGTGCGACCAAGGCATTTGAGCTTACGCGAGAAGGAGTACTTCAGTGCCAAAATCGATTGTGTGTGCCGGATGTAGACGGGCTAAGAAAGAAGATTATGACATAGGCATATTTTTCAAGGTATTCCATTCATCCAGGATCAACCAAAATGTATCAAGATTTGAAAGATATATATTGATAGAATGACATGAAGAAGAGCATTGCAGAATTTGTAGCTGAATGTCCAAATTGTCAAAGAGTTAAAGTTGAGCACCAAAAACCTGGAGGCTATATGCAATGCATAGATCTTCCAATTTGGAAGTGGGACATGATCAACATGGATTTTGTTACAGGTTTGCCTCGTACAGCTCGGAAATTTGATTCTATATGGGTGATTGTGGATAGGCTTACTAAATCCGAATATTTCTTACCCGTTAAGACCACTTACACAGTTGAAGAATATTCGAAGCTGTATGTTAAAGAAATAGTTCGATTGCATGGAGTGCCAACTTCTATTATATCGGATCGGGGAACTCAATTTACTGCAAACTTTTGGAAGTCTTTCCAACGGAGTTTGGGAACACAAGTGAATCTGAGTACAGCTTTTCACCCTCAGACGGATGGACAAGCAAAGCGCACCATTCAAACACTTGAAGATATGCTACGAGCATGTGTTATAGATTTTAAAGGCAGTTGGGATGATCATATACCTCTTATTGAGTTTACCTACAATAATAGCTATCATTCAAGTATCAAAATGGCACCATATGAAGCTTTATATGGGAGGAAGTGTAGATCACCAATAGGATGGTTCGAAGCGGGTGAAACTCTTATGTTCGGACCGGATCTTGTGTATCAAGCCATAGAAAAAGTCAAGGTGATTCAGCAACGGTTGAAAACAGCCCAAAGTCGACACAAGTCATATGCGGATAGTAGAAGAAGAGGGCTAGAGTTTTCATTAGGCGATTGGGTATTTTTGAAGGTATCGCCAATAAAAGGGGTGATGAGATTTGGCAAGAAAGAAAAGTTGAGTCCACGATATATAGGCCCATATAAGATTATTCGAAGATGTGGGCAAGTTGCGTATGAATTAGAGCTACCCCAGGAACTCTCATCAGTGCATCCAGTATTTCATGTATCGATGCTTCGAAAGTGCATCGGAGATCCGTCCCTTATTACTTCTACTGAAGATGTGCAAGTAACAGAAGATCTTACCTATGAGGAGATGCCTATATCTATATTAGATCGTCAAGTTAAGAAGATGAGAAATAAAGAAGTAGCATCGGTGAAAGTACTTTGGAGAAATCAACAAAGGGAAGAGATTACATGGGAAACGGAGGAAGCAATGAAATCGAAATACCCTTATGTGTTCAAAGGTGAAAAAGAAGTGCAAGGAGTGTAACTAGGACACTAACAAGTAAGTTTTTACATATGCATAATATCTATATGATGACATGAATATCAATTATGAATTCGAACTTGTTTCGGCTAAATAACTACATTTACATTCGAGGACGAATGTCCTTAAGGGGGGAAGGATGTAACACCCCATACTTAATTATGTGCATTAGCCATGTTTATATGTGTTGGAGTATATGTATTGATCCTAAGTTAGGTATATATGAGTTTAAGTATGAGTATTGATTATTTTGAGATGGTTTCAAGTGTATAGTTTGATTATATGTGCATGGGAATCGACTTTATTTATACTGGAATTTGCCCGTCGATGGTTCCATACGAAGTTTATTGAATAAGCTTTCCAACGATATAAAGATTTCCAAAAACGGATAAGTTTCGGATATAAGCGAGCATGTTCGAAACTATAAAACGGCGGACGGGATAATTGTGAACAGTAAATGTGCAGGAAATTCAAACTACTGAGGCCTGCCAGTTTTTTGGGTCGACTTTGAACAATCATAACTCCCTCAATATAATGAACTGGGAGAGCTACCACCTATCAAAAGAAAGAGCTTTGAGTCTTCTTTCCAATTCAATTGGTTTTATCCAAATCCAATATCTAAGTAAGGAGTTATACTCATTTTACTTCAGCCTCTCAAAACAGATTTTTAGGGTCAACTTCAAACGATCATAACTCCTTGTACAAGACGAACTGGGTGGCCTACTTTATATGAAATGAAAGCTCTTTGAATTATATATCCAACTATACCAATTTCACCTAAATCCGATATCGGAGAAAAGAGTTATGGCTGATTTACTTTAGCCTATCAAAACAGTCCACCATGGACATATTCGGATTTACTTAAATTTTTAAGGGCAATATGGTCATTTTCCATCACCTCTTGGACGAAAATTGGTCATTATATAGATATAATTGGTCTTATATCCATCAATTATCATCATATTATTGGAAATAAGAAACCCTAGCCTAATTTCAACACCAATTATCTTGTGATTCAACTGTAGAAAATCCAAATTGATTCCGTAGTTGTGTTCACTGTCTCGAGGGCTTCGAGAAGCACCCTTTATTTGTGCCAACAGGACTTCGAAATCAAAAGGGTCATTTTATGGTAAGGATGTAAATTATGTTGGTGTTATTTATATGGATATGTATATATATATATATATGCATGTGAGCATAAGAAGTATGTTATTTGATTGTTGTTGAAAGATGATTGAAAATGATGTTGGATTATTCTTGTGCATGGTTGGATTATGTTGAATTGTGAATGGATTTGGTGTGATGATGTGGTATTGAAATGATGATTATATATATATATATATATATATATATATATATACACATAAACCTATTGATCAAGTTGGTTTTTGGAATGTTTTACAAATATTGGTTGTATGGAATTATGGAAGAGAATTGTGGTGTTGGGTTGCTAATACTAGATGCCAAATATTTCATTGTAGATAAGTGATTTGTAAAGGCAGGAAGTTGTGTCGAATTGGTGTCCGAATCTACCACGAGGTATGTAAAGCATACTCTAATGATGTTCTTTGGCATGAAAACACCAATGTTCCATCAAGTAAGATTCCAAGGTTGTCCAAACACATGTATTGTTCTACATTACCAACGAAGTTGTTTCCATTCTATAAAGTGTCAAAATGTTTCATTGATATACCAAAAGGCTCCTATTTCATTGTTGTGATATTGATGATTCTGAAACGCATTGTTGATGTACTAATGAGTCTTTATTACATCGTTATTGTATAGAAGGTCTATTACTTGATTCCTATTGATGTATCATTGTTCCAAAGGTACTATATTGGCATGAACACTAATGTAATAATCTCAAAAGCTTTTGAACTAAGTTATTGTAAAGATTTCTTATGTGTGTTACTTGATATACGTGTGGGTGGTATCCCAGGGGCATAAGCCCAGCATGGGTCGATCCCTATTTATGTGTTTATGGGTGGTATCCCAGGGGCATAAGCCTAGCATGGGTCGATCCCAATTGATATGTACTGGAGGCAGCCTAATGGTCACAGTACGGTATAGTATTGATTATTGTTAGGTGGTTGGAGGTTCGGGAGGAGGAGGTAATGGCGAATGATAATTGTAAAGAATGAAATGAACGATTCCACAAATGTGTTTGAATCCAAGAACCCAGTTCAGATTAATGATAATGTACATGATCCTAAAAGTGTTTATGAAGTGTGGTTCACTTCTATTATGATTTATTCACATGTGTATGATTTTCTTGATCCCCCATATCACATATGATTATCTACAGCTTTACATACTCAGTAATATTTCGTACTGACGTCCCTCACGGGGGACCTGCATTTCATGCTGCAGGCACAGGTACTTCAGCTCATTCACAGCATAGATAGGAGTCGGGTCGTACAGCTATTGTTGGTGAGCTCCAGTTTGCTTTGGAGCTTTCCGAGTCGGTTCCTTATGTTTTGTTATTGTACAGGAGTCATGTGTGGGCGGGGGTTTGTCCCGACCCTAGTTATGTCATGTATATATGTCCTAGAGGCTTTGTAGACATAAGGAAGGGTCAAGTCATGGGAGTTTATATAGTGATGTTATATTTGTATATATGGTGGCCCCGACGGCCAAGTCTTATATATATATATATATATATATATATATATATATATATATATATATATATATATATTTGTGCATGTTGTGCTGATACAGGGAATTAGACCCTTCTATATGTAACGAAGTGCTGCCCAAATTTTTGGTGAATGTAAGTGAAGGTACAGGTATTTGAACGGGTTCTCCTGGGCCTTCTCGGCTTCGGGTGTCAATCCGGCCCGATGGGATTTTGGGGCGTGACATGCATCAAAACAAAGTTACTTCAGTTGAATCAAGCATCAGAAGTATGGAAAGAAAGATAGAGAGAATTACCTGACCGGTTGTTGGGTCTATTCTAGTTTGTGTTGTCCCACCAACATCCTCACCACTTTTGCAATAAATAACTCTCTTTCATGATTATCACTTATATGTCTCACTAATGTACCCGTATCCCCTTGCTTACCTCCTCTTTTATGCTTATATATTTGTTGACAAATATTGCATTGCACCTCATCAGTATCTCTTATACGTGCAAAAAATTATCATGCAATACTAGTTGCTCTACAAGAACTTGGGGCATGGGAGGATGGGGAGGGCGATTAACCGATTCAGATCTAACCTTATCATTTCCTACTGCGGGTTTCTCACCAATATTTTTATCATCTTCATCTAAATAAACTGCATTTACTTCATTTTCTTCTTATATACTATAATTTTTCGAACCTTCTACATAATCCATATCGTGAACACCTACACCTACTTCTTTCTCAAAAGATTGACTAAGCGGTACCGGAGGCACTCAGGATTATCTACTACTTGAACTACCTCTACCTCCAGTAATTCACTTTTTACTACCACTATCACTTTCGGGACAAAAAAAATTTACACTTTAAGTGGCGAGGTTTCTTAATTTATCCATAATATAAATCAAATTAAAAAAATTTAAAATACACAAATATAATAAAATTAAATATTCAACAATTAATACACTAATTAAAAATTAAAAGTAAGAGATGGAACGATAATACCAAGTTTTGGAAGTATCCAAAAATTGTGACTTTAAAAACTTTCACTCGTACTTTGTAATCGCAAAATTAAAAAATTAAATTGAGCACGTTAGGAAATATATAGAATATTTAAATTTTGAGAATTGAGATTTGAGAGAGAATAAGATTTGAGAGAATGAAAATTGTGTGGAAAATGATTTAAAAGTATAGGATATTTATAAAAAAAAATTTGGGTTTAAAAAAATATTTTAAATGGAAAAAAAATTTATTTAAAAGGGCTAAGTAGCCGTTTGGACCCAAAAACGACCATATAGCCGTTGGGCCCAACGTCAAAAATTAAATTTTTTTTAAAAAAAAAAAGTTTTCGGGCCGATTAACCGGTGGGCCTGGACCGATTTTGGTCCAGGCCGGGTTAATTAAGCCCAATTTTAAAATTAGCCTAGCCCAGGACCCGATACCCTACAGTCCGGGGGCTGACCAGGCCGGGTCAAACTGGGTTGGGTTATTTAAGTGGGTCGGGTCAAACCGGCCCGATTGATACCCTTAGGACAAGCTATCAATTATCGGGCAAATTAATGGTGTTAAGACGAAGCTCTTTGTTAGTTCACTTATAGGTTCAAAATTGATGTGGTACACTAAAAGGGATACTAGCAAGTGGGTCTCTCGGCATAATTTGGCAAGTGACTTTATTAGGCGATTTGACAATAAGCTGAAGAGAAAGCTCATAGATGAACCTGATTTGATTGAGAGACGATTTAGGTATAAAGGAAATACGATCATGGATGAGACATCAAAATCTCTAAAGTCTGTTGTGAGCAAACCTGAAGCTATGACTCTTTTAGACGAACCACCGTTAGTCACTTTTGAAATGTTGAGGCCAGATGGTATTCTACATCCAATGCTTGTTGCTTTCTATTTCCCTTCAAGTCCTTCCTTTGATTCAAAAATACATTGTGTCTTCTATTCTGGCATGCCTGGTCATGATACTGACGAATGTCACAAATTGAGGAGAGAGATAGAGAACTTGATAAGCAATAGGAGAATACTAAAGAATCCCACCTTCAACTGATATGGTATCCATCTCCAAAAATTATTCCAACATCCAATAATGTCCAAGCTTATTATCCCCAATCCTTCACGAAACCTCCTTCACAGACTGTTTGGTACCCACCTTCATTTGTTGCTCTAACATCAAACTACATTCCAATGTCTTATCAAAATCCTTCAACAATTAAATGATCCAATCAATCAGCCAAACCACAACATAAGCTTCAGAAAAATCCACCAAAATTGTACATTCCTCTATGTGAGCCCATATATCAATTGTATGAACGACTCAAAAAAGTGGACTACATCACGTCCATTCTTGTCGTACCTTGTGATACTAAGTCCGTGCGATATTGCCCTGATTAAATGTGCGCCTGTCATTTTGGGATGAAAGGACATCCTACTAGGGCATGTTATGCCTTGAAGAACATGATTTAGAAGTTGATTGATACCGAGGTGATAAATATAACGGGGTCAAATTCTGATGCTGATTGATTTCGTAAGCTTGACTTGCACTTGTTAACATTGGTGAAGAGGATATCGTGTTGATTCTCCGATCCACACTCTCAAACATTTGAAATTCCTCCAAGTAATCTGTAGTTTCCTTTTATGTTTTTCTTGCTGATGTAATTTGAACTACGTTCGACCTGATTTCCCTATATGAGGGATACATATGGGCTCATTTAATGAGTTCGGTCTCATCATAATAAAATTTTCTTTTTCCCTATTTTGATACTTTACGAAACATAGTAACACAAGAGTTTCTCGACTTGAAAAAAAGACTGGATGCATGTCTACGTTTAAAGGGCATTTATGATTTGAGGTATAAAAAGTTGTCTCTACATCCAACGTTGATTTGCCTTCAGGATACAAAGTTCTAAAATTCAACGTGTTTGATGGGCATGGAGGCCCGATCACGCATCTAAAGGACTACTGTAGCAGACTAGTTGGCATATGACACAATGAAGCTCTACTAATGAGTTTGTTCATCCAAATCTTGTCGGGAATAATGCTTACTTGGCATGTCAAACAAGACTTTGACAAGTGGCATACATGGGAAGACATGGCCCAGGACTTTGTAAGCTAATATAAGTTTAATATCAAAATCGATCTGATGATGTTGGACTTGTTTGAAAAAAGGAGAATGGATCATGAATCTTTTGAGGACTATCTAACACGCTGGAGATCGAAAGCTTCTAAGACATATCCTCCTATGCCTGAAGAAGAGTTGGTTCAAACTTTCATTAGGTCGCTAGATAGTATCTACTATCAAAAATTATGTTGTTTATATGTTCAAAGGTTCGATGATCTAATTTTAATTAGGAAGACGTTAGAATACACCATTCGGATAGGAAAGGTTATTGATGTTTTCGTAATACAAGCTACTTTCTAAGCACAAAAAGCCTCACCGGAATAAGAAAGAAAAGAATATCTCTCATACTTCCCACCTCAAGAACCACACTATCCAAATACCCAACATGTTTGTGCTATTTTTTACTCCTATAAGCCACAAGCTTTTCAATACACAAATTTTCACCCATCTGATCCCCAACAACAAACTCATCCAATGCCATCCAATTCTCATCAACCAAAGAAAATAAAACCTTGTACTTTTACCCCTCTAGCTAAACCTTTGACTGGCATATTTCAAAGATTATTTTCTCAAGAAATTTTGAAACCAAGAAAAGGTTGGATCCCTAAGTACCCACCATCGAATTTTGACTTGTCCAAAAGGTGTGTATATCATTCATATATCCAAGGACATGATACTAAGGAATGTTCAAAATTGAGGTACAAAATTAAAGACTTGATTGAGAAAGGCAAGATTATAGTGCGACAAGGGCCGCTAAGTAACTTTTATGACATTACCACAGGCGCAGTTATTATTCAAGGTACTCCAATAGAGATTGCTCTGAGACATTTGACCACGAAGCGTAAGGCACATCAAAGAAACTAAGAAGGACAAAATCATCAAGCAAAGTACCAATTCTATTTTTCAATCAATAAAAGTTCTACTTTTGTTTATGTTCCTCGTTGTACTCATGAACCACATTTGACCTGACTTCCATTTGGATACGTAAGCAGCCCACTATTGGGTCTGGTTTTAATCTAATAATTTTTTTTCTCTCTCTCCCCTCTATTTTCACATTATCTTAGCTTTTAATCAGACTCTATTCGGTAAATCTAAGACATTTTGGCCCATTTCATAACTCCAGATGACAAATTGGACATTCAAAGTCAAACCTCGATGTTTGAATACAAGACAACCGTTTCTTTTGAACTAACATTTTCTTTGAGTGATGTGGGAATATAAGACTTCACAAGTAAAACTGGGGAAGAATTTTTGAGATTACCTCAAAAATTCTACCAGCAGACAATAGTTTGACTGCAGAAAAGTGTGAAATATATTTTATACTGGGGCAGAAATTTTTTAGGGTGCTCAAAATTTCAACGACAAATAAGGACACATCGGGCTCATCCACCCTAAAATAGGATATGATGGGCTCATCCATCCTAAAATAGGATATGTTTGACCTACCGGATTCCTCCACCCTAAAATAGGATATGTTTGACATATTAGGTGTACCTGTACTAAAATGGGATATGTTTGGTTCATCCACTCTAAAATGGGATATGATAAACACATCAGATTCTTCCGCCCTAAAATATGATATGTTTGGCATATCGGGTTCATTCACCCTAAAATAGGATATATTACATATTGGGTTACTCCACCCTAAAATAGGATATATTTGACATATTGGATTACCTACCTTAAAATGGGATATGATGAACACATCGGGTTCTTTCTCCCTAAAATAGAATATGTTTGGTAATCCGGGTTCATTTACCCTAAAATACAAATATGTTTGACACAACGGTCTATGTTTGACACAACGGGTTCTTTCACCCTAAAATAGAATATGATTGACATAACGGGTTCATCCACCCTAAAATAAAATATGTTTGATGTTCGGAGTTCATCCATCCTAAAATAACATATGTTGGAATATCAGGTTTCGTCCACCCTAAAATAGGATATACTTGATATATCATGTTCATCCATCCTAAAAAAGGATATGTTGGGTTCATCCACCCTAAAATAGGACATGCCAGACAATTAGGCTCGTCCGCTCTAAAATAAGGACACTTGATTTTGCAGATATATACTCAAGGTGGTCATTTTCATTAAAAAGCGAAACTGGGGCAAAATTTTGAGGATCTCAAAATCTGGGACAACAAGAACAACGTTAAATAGATACGTTTTTTTATATCCTCTCATCGTTATTATTATCTATTATGGTTGTTTTTACCGCATTGTTTAATATATATCCGTGCTAAACATTTTTGTCGAGTAGTGTTAAAGTGACAGGTAAACTGAAAATTATTTGAGAATTATTCTCTTCCCAATTCTGAAATATTTTATCTCAATATTTCAACCTATTCATATTTCACCATTCAAAATCGCTCATACTCCGACCTTGCAAATTCGTTCTCTACATTCATCATTTTTCTTTAGGAATCTCATTCGTTCCTAAATCTAGAACTTAACATGGCTTGATTCTCATAAAACTAGAGATATGTAGGCGACTTGAAACTAAAGTCTTGGCTGCATTATTTTTAAAAAACCACCTTCTTATTTCTTCTATTCCAGCAAATCATTCCTCATTTGGACAAAATTAGCTACTAAGTCTTTTGTTACTCGACAATTCTTTTATAATTCTCAAGCAACAAAGGGGCAGCTGTTGACACCCAATTTTGACCTCATAGTCTGTTATTTTAATAAAAACTATTAATTTTAGATGTTAATACTGTTTACGTATAATTTTGATATCAAAAAAATACCAACGTGTCACATTCCTAATTTCTAAACTTGCAATTTATTTTATCAATTAATTTTATTTTATATAATTTAAAATGGTTTTCAAAACCAAAAAATTATTCTGAAGGTTTACAGGAAGATTAAAAAAATAAGAGATTGTATCAAGAATTATGTACAAAAGAATATGAGAACGTCCTCTGGCTTCGAAAGAATTGCACGTATAGAAATTCAAAAAAGAATCGATCTAATCTAGGTCATAATCTTTATGGGATTCCAAAATTATTAATAGAAAGTCGACCGCGCGAAATCGAAGAATTACAAATGACCTTACAAAAAGAATTTAATTGTGTAATATAATATTTTATATAATTTTATAATATTTATTAAATTATTTTCGCTAATATGCACACTCATAATTTACAAACGGATTATCTATTATTATTATTATTATTATTATTATGCAATTTCTTAAAATTTGTACCTAATTTATTTCCAATTTATTACCGGCGATTTTATGTAATATTAATTTTTAAGTGTGTAGATTATTCTTAATAGAAACAGCCTAAGTCAGTTCAATTTAAGAGTGTTAACCGGGTCGGGCTGGCCTAGAAAGGTACCAACCCAATAACTTTACCTGGGCTGTGTGCCGATCCGGTACCGATCCCAATTCTTAATGGGTTGATCCGTACCAGGCCCAATAGTAGAATTTGGCCAAACGGCCCGTGACCGGCCCAATTACTATTAGTATCGATTTTAACCGATTCAACCCAACCCAGTTTGAGTAGTGGGTCGGTTACCGATCCATTATATTTACAAATATTAAATTTAATTCAAATATTTATAAATTTTTGCAATATGTACTAGCTATACACACATATAAATTGTTAAATACATTAAACAATAAACGTTTATACATATTTACATTCAATTTCTACTTTAAAAAAATATAAACACATAAGACATAAGTGCATTCAACATATATGAGTTTAAATACAACATGAAATAATGTACATACAACTTATATACTTTTTTTGGATCAAACAAGATTTTATTTATATACAGAAGTTCTACAGGGACAATAATTGTGGCATAGCCGCTCCAAAAGAGCTAGCAAAAGTAGTTCTAGCTAGGCTAGTAGGAATATGTAGAACATTAGCAGTAGTTATATTATATACATTATGATATAGGGGTGAGCATCCATGACAGATGGAAAAGATTCCCCAAAAAGTATAACTGTAGTCGGGGAGTTATGCGTAAAAGCAGCAATAGTAGTAATATTAGATACTAAAGCATCTGCTAGTCTGTTCTATTCCCTGTAGATGTGACATATATCAGGATTACCTATTCTTCGGAGCAGGCACCTGCAATCATATAAAAGAAGAGAATTGTTAGTGGGCGAACAACCAAGTTGCCTAACAAGTTCTTTGGAGTCAATGTTTATCTGAATGGAAGAGATAGAATGCTCCTGTCCAATGCTAAGTCCTTGAAAAGGGGCCTTCGCTTCAGCTTCATGACTATTAGTAATGTAGATAGAGCTAATGAAGCCAAGTATCCAGTTTTCATAATGATCATGAAACATACCTCCAGTATGGCCTATTATAGTATATTAGAAAATTACATACAAATATACATACAATTAGTTGAAAATACTTGTAGAAACAATATACATACAATATATACTACTTAAAATACTATTTTAAACAATATACAGTATAACCTCGATAAATTAATACTCGATAAATTAATAACCTCGCTAAAATAATAATTTTCTTCGGTCCCGAATCGGGATCAACGTGGTAAATTAATAATTCGCTAAATTTATAAGATAATACAAAAAAAAAATTCATATAGGTCCCATTTGATATATAAATTAATAATTCATCTGTATCAAAATATTTCATACATAATAAATAAGTAAACTAAACAGGTTTCTGAAAATATGAATCTAATATTGTTTGTTTCTTCTTGAAATCAATATCACCTTGAATCTCATCTCTAACCCTTCTTACTGCATTAAGAATATCAGGTGTAGTCTTCTCATATTGCAAAAGGAAGTGATGTAAGGTGATTGTTGCTTTCAGAGCATCTTTGCGCGAAACTTGTTCTAATTCCACACAATCATCTTCCACTTCATCTTCTTTATGTGTTTCCATAACACTCTCAATTATTTGTTCATCTGTAGGTAGCTCAAAACTCGTATCATTTTCTCCCGGATAATTCAAAACATCTTCAGCATTCATTGCATTTTGATACTTCAATCCATTGATTAGAATCTGCAATTGTTGTAAGCCATCATTATTCAACTGTTCTTGATTTTTCGAGGATTCATCATCTAACAACCTAAGTTTACAATGCTTAAAACAATTTGCAATTGTACTTGAGTTGACATCCATTTTCCATGCCGAGATTGCAAGATTCATTGCATCTAAAACATTAATCTTTTCTGGATTTGAGATCCCAATTTCATAACCCTCCAAAAGATTTCGATAAAATCGCCTACAATAATGCATCTTAAAAGCTCTTATGATCCCTCCATCACAAGGCTGAATCTTTGATGTTGTGTTAGGTGGTAAAAAAAATAATTCAACATTTCTCAAACCTTCGACATTTTTTGGATGAGCAGGACAATTATGTACATTTTAATAATTGAGTGGATTTATACATTTTAATGAATGTAGCATGTAACTACATTAATAATTAAGTAGATTTATATATTTTATTAAGATATACATAGAATATTGAAAATGTATCAGCAAAAATACATGAATTTGGTTAAGTATACATAATTAATAGTCAATGTAGAAATTAGTTTTCACGTACACCTAGGTACAGTCATAATATGGACCCCAAAAGTATATAATTTATAAAATTATTAATTTATACGATTAATTAATACCTCGCTAAATTAATAAAATGACGGTCCCAACAATATTAATTTATCGAGGTTATACTGTACATACAACATATATACATTACATATATAATACTTTAGAAAACATATACACATGTATACATTAAATATATACTACTTTAGTCTGTAGAAAATATATACACAATATACATACAATATATAATACTTAAAATACTTCTTGAAACAAAATACATATAACATGTATACTACTTTAGAAAACATATGCACATGCATACATTAAATATATACTACTTTAGTCTATAGAAAATACATACACATATATACATATATTATATACTACTTAAAATACTACTTGAAACAATATACATACAACATATATACATTAGTTAAAAGATAAACTTATATAGTATTTTTATATGTCAATACTAAATGTCTAAGTAATATCTACTAAAATTATTTTTATTTTTACATTATAACTTTATGTAAAGGTTGATAGTAATATATTAAAAGTATTTAATTCAAATTAGACATTTAATTTAAATGAAAAAATATGTAAGGAGTGAATGAATCTTGTATTTTATTGATTGCAACATGATCTAAAACTTATAAGTTACATGATAGACAATTCTACAAATTTTGCATCATTTCTTTCAACTCATTCATGTTAATATTAATAGGAACTGTCATAGAACCGTCAAAATCAATGGGGCCAAAGATAAAGCCATGCATTGGACTTGATTGTGTTGATTTCTTCCTTGAAGTTATAATTTCTTCAAGATTCTATTCGTCTACCGGCTCCACCTTTATTTCTTGATTTCTTCGTTCTGTCTCTAATCTAATTTCTAAGGCAAACTAAAATATTCATAGCATTGCCTCCCAATAAGTGTCGGTTATCTCCAAGTTGCTGCCGTCCCTGACTAAAAGCGCCCTCGGATGCAACGATTGACATTGGAACATTCAATATATCTCTAGCTAATCTTGGAAGCACAGATATTGTCTTTCATTATTTTTCCACCAATCCAGCATGTTGATCCTTGCTCTACAATCCTCTACCTGTTGTCAGAGAAAATACTTAAGCTCTTTTCGATAAAGTATTATGTGTGATGAAGGAGGCACCCTGTCTCAAATATTTAAATAAAAAAAATTAGGATAACTACTATGTGTCTATCTTTTAGAAGTTGATGGCTCCTCGGAAGCTTGAGGAATGAGAGTTGGAGTGACATGTGCCAGTATGGTTTCATTAAGTAAATCGACATAATGGTTACATAATGTTTCCATGTAATTGTTCGCATTACCCATAGCCGTAAACAAAGAAGATTCTTCTTCAGGTTATATATCTAAAGCAGTATAAATAATAGAAGTAAATTCGGACATAGTATTATATTTCATACATAGATTTATTATAGCACCAATCAAGTAAATTGGGGGAAGAGGATAAAAATATTTTTTAAATTTAGCAATCATTGCATTAATAACTTCTTTGTAACCTTCTTTATTCTTATATTCGTTAAGCAAACAAGAAATGTTGGCTAAATAAGCTAAAATATTACAAACAGTAAGATAATAAGCACCAAAAAATTCAACCATAGTTATATAAAAAAAATTAAAAATTTAAAAAGATCAGTAATTACAGTCCAATCAGAATCATGTAACATACACTCAGGAAAAAAACCAGAATATTGATTAAAAGTCATTGTAATAGAAACTTTATAAGTAAGACAAGTTCGTATATAATTATAAGTAGCATTTCATCTAGTATCATATTCTTCAGGTATTAATATCAGTCTAAGTTCATTTTGTTCACATTTAATTTTAAATTCTTTCGTTCAAATTTTTTGATAATTTCCTTGAATAAAGCCAACAACAAGCCTAATTTTTTCAATATAAAGCTCAAAAAATTCAAGATCATCTCTTATTATTAAATTATATATATGACAACCACACTTAACATGAAATATTTCGAATAACGATGGAGAAGGTTCAACTTTTAATAAGTCAACAACAGTCTTGTTGTTAGATGCATTAGCAAAAGATATACATAATACTTTTCATTCAATACCATATTATTTTGCAACTTTAGAAATAGATTCAGAAATAAATTTTTCGGTGTGTCTATGATCTTCATCATACAAAAATATTAAAATACGTTTTTGCATAACAAAATTACTATTTATTCATTGACAAGTAATTGTTAAATAATCATTTTTATTAACAGCACGATCAAGATCAGAAGTTAGAGCAACTCTCCATAGAATAGTTTTTAATAATGTAGATAAATAATAAATATATTGTGCATGGAGTCTTAAAATATCGGACTGACAAGTACTTTTAGGAATACCTGTAAATAAGGGATTATAAATTACTTAATATAATGAATAAAAGCATCAGAAAAAGCAAAAGAGAAAGGCAAACAACCCACAACTATCATTTTGGCTATTTCTTCTCAGTCCTTCGTTTTATTATAATTCTTAACTAATTGACCGGTTGTTGGGCTCAATCTACATTGATTTGGCCCCGTAACTGGCTCACCACCTTGTGTCGTAGCTAGATCTATTAGGTGTCTTTGTTGTAAATGTATCATCAACGCACTCGTACCCACTTTATTACCTCTGGTGTTATGGTCATATACCAATTGACAAATATTGTATTGGACCTTAATTTCTCTTTCTATTTTCGTATAAAATTTTCATACAATACTAGTTCTTCTATAAGATCTTACAAGGTGATGGGGAAGACAGAGAGGAAAATTAACTGATTCTGATCTAACATTATCATTACAGACTTCGGGTGTATAACTAATATTATCATCATATACATTTAAATCAACACCGTTTACTTCATTCTCTTCTTCTATACCATATTTTTTCTGAGCTTCTAAATAGTTCATATCGCGAGCACCTACACGTAATCATCCTCAAACGGTTCGCTAATTGGTATCGGAGGCACACAGATATGTCTAGTACTTGAACTACCTCTACCGGAACCGCCACCAATTTATTTTTTACTACCATTATCACTTCTGGGACAAAAATTTCTAATACTTTTACCGACTTTTCTTAATTTATCTATATTACAAATTAAACTACTACATATTCAAAAAACACAAAAATAATAAAAATAGTTACTCAACAAATAATACACTAATTAAAAACTAAAAGTAAAAGATGAAATGACAATACCAAATTTTTGAAATATCCGAAAGTTGAGACTTTAGAAAACTTTCACTTGAAAGTTGTAATTGCAAAATTAAAAAATAAAATTAAGTACTTTAGGAGATAGTTAGAATAATTGAAAAAGATTGGGAGAATGAGATCGTGTGAAAAGTAGATTTGAGTTGGGTTATTTATAGGAAAAACTTTTGGAATAATTTTTTTTTCTTTAAAAAGAATTTTGGGTCATTTGGCCGAGAATAGGCTGCCAACGGCTATAATGTCATTGGGCTAGCTTAATCTAACGGTCCAATTAGCCCAATTGCCCCAATGGTTGAAATTAAAAAAAAATATAATCGGGCCAGTCCGATCCAGTTAACCGTGGGCATGGTTCGATTTCATTATTGGGACGATCCATTGGGCTAGCCATATCAGATGGCCAAGCCCGAGATCAGGGGCCCAAAACCCAGATAAACCCATCAAACCGTTCCAAACCAGGCCAGACTTACTTTTTGGGCTGAACTTACTAGGTAGGAGCAGTCTGACCCGGCCCAGTTGACAGGCTTAATTCAATTATCTCAAATTTATTTAAATTCTAGCCATTCTTATACCTAATTGATGTCAATTTTAGCCTAATTTTGAGTTTAATTTGATTCAACTTTAAAGCCTAAATCAATTTTCATCCCTCTCTCAATTTTAATCACAATTGTCGACTCATATGGTCGACGCTTGAGATTAAATCTCATTTTATTATAAATAGTACCTCAAAACCTTAAATCACTTTTGACAATAACAAGCCGCACACCCCACTATTCTTTCCATCTTCTTTTTTTTTTCTTTCTCTAAAATAGATCTCCGCTAACAGTCTATATCGATGAATTTTCAATCGGCCCCGCCTCTTCATAACATCGTCGGTGAGTCCTTCACCATCTTTGACCGCCCACCAGCTAGAGCAACAACGTCACCATCAGCCGCCCAATTGTCTCCCCCTCTTCTTTACCCACCTTTCTTTTTTTGCCGCTCACAGCCACACTAACACCCCTATTGTTGCCATCAGTGAACAGCAACAGTCGTACCAACAACCCCATGACGCTGCTATGAATACCGCACGACCCATAATCGTCCAGACCGATCACCAGCATTGCCTCTCTCTTTCTCAAACAGCCATCGTCGCTCTCTCCGTCATCGTCAACTCCTCCAGTCGGCAAACATCAACCAATAATCGACGCCTTCAGCCACTAGACAGCCACAGTCACTGCCTCTGATGCAACCAACAGTTGCGATTCAGCCTCCCCTCCTCTCACCTGTCACGTTCTCGGCAAAATTGATGAATAACGAGTTTTTAATGAACCCGATTGTTATCCGGTTTGATTTCTCAATACCTTAAATTGCATGTTTGTTTGCTTTGGTTGCAAATCACCTAAATTGGTCTCTTAGCTTTAAAATTTGTGATATTTGATTCTAAATTTTTATTCAGTTCGTTTAATTATGTGTTTATGTTCGTCTCTAGATTGATATACACGAAAAGCCCTAAATTCTATGGACTTTGATTATTCTCAAATTTTCTAGTAGCTAATCTTTCATTAATTTTTATGATTCCGAACAACTTTGATTATGGGTCGTTGACAAATTTTGATGCGTAATTGTTGATATTGTACTATTTTGATTTCTAATCATGATGATAAAAATGAGACTGATTCAATTATGAAATACTCTTATTTGATTAATCTTTTTATAATCTTTAGTGATTAAAATAGCCTTAACAGATCCTTTGTTTACCTCTACGATTCTTACTCTCTTATTTATGATAATTTTTTATGATTCTTACTCTTCTATTTATGGTAATTTTTTTATATGTTTGTTTTAATTGTAATTGATTAATGGTATTGATTTGCCTCTTCTATTTGGTTCAATAACAGATTTTCTTGCCTTCTTTTTGAACGGGCGGTTATGTCATTAATTTATTATAGCAAAATTCGTTTCTTTTAATTTGATTTAATTAGGCTAGTTAAGGTAATGATTATTTTTTTCCTTTTAATAATCATTCTATATTCAATATAAAAAAGGACAATTTCTTTTATTTTTTTTTAGAATACAGAATACTGACTTCTACACTCTTCTACACTTAAAGTGTTAAATTTTTACTTGTTGCTTCTACTTTGAGACTGTCGGTTCTTACTTGCTTTTACCTACTTTTGAAAGTTCGATTCCTTTCGTTATTGTGTTGTTAATCGATTAGTTTTCTCTAATAATGTATTAATTTCTTTATATATTCTATGTGACTATGATTTTATTTTGATTTGCGTGGGCTTGATGTCATAAGGCTTCTATCCATCTTTGTGTATGTTTCGTGACTTATTGTGTGTTCATGCTATTCTCTTTTGTCAATGTGACATGTTTTCTTTCTCTATGAAATGTTCTTTCCCACTAGAGTATTGTTATATGTGAATCTAAAATAACTTTTGCGCTTCAGAACCCCTTCAGCATGAGTCTGCCTGGTATCCTTGAGATCTTTAGGATCTCAACATCAATGAGGGTTGTTTATGGGCTACCAAAAGCATGTTTTGGATTTTTGGAATTGATTTCGGTACCTTTGCCAGGTTAGACGAGAAAGCAGGTGATTCGGGAAACTTGAAGAGTTGTCGGAGGGTTTGTTTAAGGGTTGTCCCACTTAGTGCTTGTTTTTTATTCATTCTTGGTATATAATAATTATTGTATAAACTGTGTAATAATAAAATTGTGTGACTGCATATGGGGGGCGAAGACTATATGATTTAAATATTTTATGTTCTCACTTAAGCAAATATGTAGTCTAAGATTAATAATAAACTTAATTAATCGCCTAGAAGTTATGTTTTAGGGTTTGTAATTAATTTTCAATATAAAAAGTTATTTTTAAGCATGTTTGTTTGATGTCTAGCATGTTTGGTTAGTTGTCACTCACTTTTAATCCTTTTTGCACATTTAATAAATGTTTTTGCACATTCAAAATTATTATTCGGACACTCAATAAACTTCTACACTTTCAAAATAAATTTTTGCACTTTTAAATATTTCTCTGCATTTTCAAAATAATTTTCTGCATTGTTTATTTAGTTTCCTGCACTATTTAAATATTTTTTTGCACTTTAAAATATTTTACTACACAATTTAAAATAATTATCTGCATTGTGTATTTAATTTTCTACACTGCTTCAAATAATTTCTGCAATATGATAAATAACTTCAGCACAACTTTAAAAAATTTCTGCACAGTTCAAACTTCAAACTCATTTTTCTGATTAATTCACTATACAGTTTTATTAATTTTCCTGCGCAACCTTATTCATTTTTCTGAATATTTTAGTAAGTTTTTTTTGCACCGCTTTAACTGTTAGCTTGTTTAAATTTTTAAATGTTAATAATTATTTATCACTTAGTAGCATGTCTATAAGTCTAATTTTGTAAAAATAAATAAATACTTGTTTTGGCATGTTAATTACTTAACTAATCTTTAACTAATCAAGAGGCTTGTTTGAAACCATTGTGTGCTACGTGCTAGTACAACGTGCTTTGCTTGACGCACTTTGAGTCTAATTAGGTAAACTTAATTTTCTTTGTCTAGACCCTAAATTCAAATTAGAAAGGTCCAATGCCTCTTGGACATTAAGTTGGGACGGACAGACATTTTAGAAAATGCTAGTTTTATCTGTTCTTTTAGAGCGTCACTAAGCTTAACAACCAGCCTAGGTGGAGGTGGGTAGACATTCGGAGATGATGGTAACCCAACATGTTTTGATAATGAAAAATAAAATGTTGTCACCCGATAATAACTCGACTTGTAATACCCCATACTTATTTTAGCTCAGTTCAGCTCTTAGTTGTATGTATAAGAGGTTTAAAGTTTAAAAAATTCTCACTAAGTGTTAGGACTTAGTCATTTTCAAAGCCCCATAAACTTTGATAATTTTATTTTCGATCTTTCCAACCTCGGAACATTAATTTGTAAGTTGATTCATGATCGGGGTTATCAATAGTGCATCTCAGGTGTGTTTTGAAATTTTTGGACGAGTGTAGGGGTGTGTTTGGATCACCAATACAGTAGCAGCACCAAGATAAGCCCACGACGCGCCCTCCAGTGCACTGCTAGGGTTGCCCATGGCAGACCCCACAACGCATGGGTCAGTGCAGCGGTCCAGAGCCCGCGACGCGTGCCCCATCGTCCGTCCCTTATTTTTCCAGCTTTTGTTTTTGTTTTTGCAAGGGCAATTGAGTCTTTTTCCTTCACCCAATTGGTCCATAACATGGGATTAAGTGTCCCAAAAATTATCTCAAAAAAAGCATCCTCTCTAAAAAATAAACCCTATCCTCTTCAAAAGAAACGAGGGATTCAAGCTTAATTTTCAAGAAAATCATCAAGAACCTTCACAAATTCATCAATTAAGGTATGTGAGATTTTCATCCAAGGAGCCTTTTCACCCATGGAGTCCAAGAATTCATCTTTGTATTTTAAACTATGAAATTACATGTTTATGATGAATTATATCCATGAAGTTTTTATGAATCTTGATTAGAAATTATGTTTGCAATCGTTTTTCATAGGAATTAACCCTTACACGTTGAAATGATGATATTTTCATGTTAAATCCTTGGTTCATGGTTTTAGAATTAAAGTTATGTTATTACTACATAGTTAAATCATTCCCATGCTTTAACTCATGACCCTCATATGTTTGACGAAATGCCTAAGTATTGAATTTGGAACAATAATCCCTTTTTTTTGTTTCAAAGCTCTCATGTGTTCCCATTGTTATTCCATTGAGTCCTGGAGGGTAATGAACACCCGTTAGTTAGATGTTGACACATTTTCAATAATTACAGAATGGTTTCAGATAAACCATTAGCATTGTCATTCATTCAGTTAATATGATCAGTTTTTAGTTCTGTTAAACATAGTTCAGTCCAAACATCAGTGTTAGTTTAGTTAGGAGTAGGATTTAGCACCGAGCGAACCTAGGGATGGGGGCTCACCCGCCACTTAGGACTGGGTCCTTAGTAGAAGTCCCTAAGTTTCAGAACTACGTAGCCAACGTAGAATTATGAGATGTTACCCGCCAGATTAGGACTAACAATCTCAGAGATATCACCTGCTAGTTTAGGCCTGACAATCTCGTAAGGGTTACCCGCCAGTTTAGGACTGACTCATTAATTTTTCAGGACAATAGCTTAGTAGATCCACACAATCATTGTTAGTACCCGTGGCACGGTACTAACACCCTTCCAAGTTGGTCACGGGTTGGACCCCGATTAGCTCAAATTGGGGCATATCGGTTAAATAATATCTCCCATAGTCTCAATTTAGTATTCAGTACAGAATTCAGTTCAGGTTTGCTTGACCATAGCATACACTTTAGCAGTTATTCAGTTATCAAATTTTAATATTTCCCTTTACAAATTATTTCAGTATCATGTTATATGCTTGGTCAAGCATTCTCAGATTTTACAGATTTCACGTATATTATGCATTAGTTATCTCATGTTATTCAGTCAGTCAGTATTTCATGCACATGAACCTATGCATTTCAGCCTAACCTCATCTCATATACCAGTTTATTCAAAGTATTGATCCCATACTTTCTTTGCGTTATGATGGCTTATATCATAGGTTCGGATGCGCGGTTTCCTAACCGCGCTTAGATAAGTTCAGCACTTCAGCAGCAGTCGCAATGGTGAGTCCTCATCTTTTGAGGACAAGTTTATCTTTATTTAGTATCTCAATATTTCTCTATTTGAGTCAGTTTAGATTTAGTTTGGGGTTTGTCCATCAACTCCTCAGTCAGTTAGTTAGAGACTTTTCAAACATTCAAACAGTTAGTCAGTTTATCAGTTGTTTTATCAGTCTTTTCAGACGCTCAGATTTATAATTTATTAGCATTTCAGTATTTTTAAACCTTATGACTTTACTCAGTTGTTTCCGCATATGTTGTTCATTATCAGTTCACTCAGTGCTCATAGCAAGTACCGGCTTATGGGTTAACTTGTGGTCACTTGTGACCGTAAGTACCGTTGTTACGGTTAGGGGTAAGCCTCGGGTCGTGACACGACTGCTGGCTAATGAACTGGGTAATGATAAATAATTTGGGTGCTAATCTTAATAAAATCAAATAAATTCTTTGTCCAATCTTGCGAATCTATTTTTTTCTCTTTTCTTTACTTTATATGTATTTGCTTGGGGTAGTTTAGATTTTCTTATTTAATATAAATATTTTGCTATAAATTGTGGCCTTTCTGTCTCCTCGCTTGTCTAATTTACATATTTATTTTATCACTTAGATAAGTAGTATTTTAAAAATAATTGGATTACATGTTTGTTTATTCATTACTTTGCCACTTAGTAACATTAAGTTAATAAAAATAAGTGATCTTTGTTTTATCACATAGAATCCCTACGTAAAATATAAATTCATCCGAGAATCAAATTTATAGACCTCGAAAGGTGTCTAACACCTTTCTTTCGAGATAATTTGATCCCTTACCTGAATTTCTGGTGAACTAGACGAAATAATAAAAGAGGTTCGTAGTTAGCCTAGAATGGTGCCTTAACGCACCGTAATTCGTTAGGTGGTGCTTCTTCACTTTTTAATCCATTTCAAAAAGAGTTGTCACGTCGAATCCCACTTTTCACGAGAAAAATGAAGCGCGACAATCAGTACTCATGATTCAATTACAAGAACAACTGAAGAAATTAAGAAAAACTAATATTTTACCTGGAATCCAACTTTGAAGGGGAATTAACTTGAAGATTGAGAAATCTTTAGGACTCAATGGGTGGAAAGAACCCATTGATGAAACCTTGCATACTTGGAGATGGAAGCCTTGATGAACTCTTGAAAATTAGACTTAGATATTGATGAACCCTAATTTTTCCTTAGAGATGAGAGAATCACTTCTTTTCTCGTTATGGGTTGATTTTAAGACTTAATGGTGAGTTGGGGGAAAACAACCTTATATTCTACCCTTGGAAAGCCTAAACGATGTGGGCTATGAGTTAAAAGAATGAGAAAAGATAAAAAAACCCTTCTTAAATCATTGATAAAATTCTGAGAGACAATCCTCAAGGCTCGGATAGCGCCTCGTTATGTTTGGTAGCGAGTCGTGGCCTGAGTCGTGACCTGAGGACCTAAGTTTTTGGGTCCTTCTGTTATGACAACGACTCCCCTTCTGACGACTTGTTAGGTCTGATAATGAGTCGTTATAAAGGGTCGTTGCCAAGGGCCGAGTTCTTGATTTCTCACTGTTGTGACAATGGGTCCACATAGAACAACTCATCTTGTCTGACAACGAGTCGTGTTCTGGACTCGTTGCCACTGGATTGAATTTCTTGGTCACTTACTTCCATGGCAACGAGTCTAGGTTGTGACTCATTGTGTTTGACAATGGGTTGTAGCCTGAGCTGTTGTCACTGGCAGTTTGATAGTGCCATAGGAAATTTTCCACAACTTTTTACTACGACCTCAGATTAAGGCGAGAACAGTGGAGTTGAAAAGCTAATTTAATAACCTATTTTTTGGTGTGTCTAGAGATTAAAAACTTGGGGTATTACGTACGCTTATGAAAGTTGAGTATGCAATTTGGATTCAGTCTAAACTTATCCACCAAACTCGGTTAGACACAGTAACTTTAAGATCGACTCTTTATCCATCTATTTTTGTCTGAAGTGAATTTATTACTTCTTGAGAGGTAGCTTGACAAAGAATGTGTTATCAAATATCCAAAAAGTGCATGACATATTTGATTTTACATAAATATTCGGGTGCACTTTGACTAATATGACATTATTTAATCTTGAATAGATTAATTTTCTTCAATTAATATGGCTATAGTTGAAAAAATAATTAATTATATCTTGAATTCTTAAACATGCCAACTATTTTGAGACAAAATATTTTAACAAATATAAATTAATTATCTAATATGCCCTTAATATATATATATATATATATATATAATTATTTTTACTCGTGATACCTCATCTGGATTGCAGAACAATGTCCTATTTAGAGTTTCATTTTATAAAAGTTGAAATCGCATGATTATATCTAGGGATACATTATATATATTTTTTAAACTTAAGGTAAAAAGATATGAGACCATTATTTTTACTCATGATACCTTATTTGGATTTGTAGAACAATGTCTTTTTAGTGTTTCGATTTATAAAAGTTTAAATTGCATGATTGGATCTAAAGGCGTTCGTGGGTTGCTTTGGGTTGGTTATTGATCAAATCAAAATCAAACTTAGTCAGATTTTAAATTTCTAAAATTTGATCAAAAAAAAAAAATGTTGGTTTTATTCGGTTTTCAATTTATTTCTAACTAACAATAAGACTAATAATTTAAAAAACAAATTCAATCCGACATATGAGATTTCAATTAAGTGTTGTGCCTTAATCTTGAAAATAAGCTAACAACGAGTTGGATAAAGCTTCCCTTCTCACTTCAACCCTTCACTATTATAACCCAAAATGTGATCAGATAAATTTCTTGTTCAGTAAGATGAAAGAGAAAATTCAAAACGAGTGATCATCTATAGTCTAATGAAACAAACTTGTGGATTCCCATACACAACAAAATATTAGTTTCACAACTAGTATTATTTTTCTTTATAAGTGCAAAAATCATTCAAAATCTCATAAGATACTGTCAATGAATGAAGACATATGACTAGAAGTGTTCCGAATGAAGTTAAGTTCATGATTAAAATTTAAAACGTAACAAGTATTTATATTTTATTTATAAATAATATATAAATAATTATAAGTATTGTTTTTTAAAATTTAAGAATAAAGCAAATCAAATATCATTTTTTAAAATTGGTTTGATTTATCTTGCAGTCTGATTTGGTTAAAGACCAAACTGGCACCCCTAATCTATCTCTCTCTCTCTCTCTCTCTCTCTCTCTATATATATATATATATAAATGCAAAACTAAAAGCAACACAAGATGCCACGTGGCAAGATATTAAAAAGCCACGTCGCAATTCTTAGGACATAACAAAATAATATTGTAATAATAATGTATTAAAAGATTTAAAATATTTAACTTTGAAAATACATTATTCTTTATTTGAAAAAAGATTTCATTACCTTAAAAGCAGAAACCCATGGTTAAAGAGTTTTGAATGAACTTTTATTCTTTCATGTTTATTTCTTTAAAAATTTAAATAAATGTTATAAAACTATATAAATAAAATTTATGTAAATATTAAACAAAATATAATAATAATATTAATAATCAATAATAGCAGTAAAATTAGATGTAGTAATGTGTAATAATAATAATAATCAATATATATATATATATATAAAAGCAAAACTAAAAGCAACACAAGATGCCACGTGGCAAGATATTAAAAAGCCACGTGGCAATTCTTAGGACATAACAAAATAATGTTGTAATAATAATGTATTAAAAGATTTAAAATATTTAAATTTGAAAATACATTATTCTTTATTTGAAAAAAGATTTCATTAGCTTAAAAGTAGAAACTCATGGTTAAAGAGTTTTGAATGAACTTTTACTCTTTCGTATTTATCTCTTTAAAAATTCAAATAAATGTTATAAAACTATCAAACTAAAATTTATGTAAATATTAAACAAAATATAATAATAATATTAATAATAAATAATAGCAGTAAAATTAGATGTAATAATAATAATAATAATAATAATAAGTATTACATACGTATAGTAGTAGATCTAAGTAGTGGTGTTTGAATCAAACATAAATTGAAAATAACCCTAATTATCTCCTGATAAAGATTATTGTTAAATTTAAACTGAAAATTAATTTGGCTGAGAATAATTTTTTATAACATTTATTTATGGCAGAAGAATTGTAACTTTCTTTAGGCTCTTTTTTACTTAGCCATTATAAATTTTTGTTCCTTTATTTTTACTTTATTTTTAAAAATTTATATTTATCCAAATCAATATCCTAATTAGTTAGTTTTTCGACTTTGAATTTAAATGAAATTTGAGTTGGAATGAAATTCTACTTCTTAGCTTCTCCTATATATACTTCTACAGTGATATAGTATAATGTTACACTTTCTTCTTCTTCCTTTTAAATTAAATATATATTAATTATTAATAGTCATTAGCTTTATTCATAAATTTATCCTCTGCATTTTTCGTATTCTTTACTTTTTAAATTTTTTAATTTTAAGATTTTCACTTTTCATATGTAGATGAATTATGATGGTATTATACGTCAATCTATTTTTCTAGCTTGAATTCAAGTAAGTAATATTTCTATTATGATTTTGCCCATTTGATTTTTTGCTAAAAACAAATACAAAGAAATAAGTTAGTATTAATTATCCTCATCATTTTTTCACTAATTTTTATTATTTTGGTGTTTTTGTTCTCATGACTTTAATATGGTGTATTTGTTCTTGCTACTTATTTTTTCTGAAGAATTTTTTTTATTTTACTCATAAATTTAAGTTTCAAAAATTTCTCCATGATAGCGCTCACACCATGAATAATAATGATATTTCTTCGGTCTCAAATTACTTGATGTTTTTATTTTTTGTACAAATCTTAAGGAGAAATTAATAAGGAGTGTAAACTGACTAATATTTCCTTATTTAATCTTTGATTCGATGAATCTTCTTCAATTAATATGGTTATAGTTAAAAAAAAATTCACAAACATATCAAAGATAAATCTTTTAGCAAACATGTCAAGTAATTTGAGATGGAAGGAGTACTTCTTAATTGAATTTGGTAATGCAAAAGGTATTATGCTTATTTTTTAATTATTAATTTATTTATTTGCTTTATACAGAAAGAGATTAGATGTTTGAAAAATAAAAGTATTAGATTTTGAACTAAGCATTTTCTTTTAAAGTTATGTCAGGAAAAGTATGTGGGCAGAAAGATAACCCTTTTTTAATTAATTTGATTTGTTTTGCTTTTTCCCATATTCATAGCAATTTTTGATGTAAATTTGAAATTAAGATCAAATTATTTAGTACTTGACAGGTAAATTATTCGTATATCAATATGAAATTATTTTTATTGACAAATTATATTTTTTGTATATGTGTTTAAGTTCTATATAAAATTAATTCAGTGTGTTATTAATTATATAATAAATGTAACATGCACATAATAACTTATTGTCACACTACTAAATAATAAATACATACATATTGAATGTGAATTTTGGCACAAAAGTAATTAACTACTCCCTCCGTTTGATTTTACTTTACATATTTTGATTTGACACATTTATTAAGAAAAATAATTAATAACATGGTCATTTTACCATACTACTCTCACTAAATGATGCTTATATTGTGTTTGGAAATTAATTTAAAGAAAACAATAATTAATGCTAAAGATAAAATAGAAAAGAAAAAGTTGTCTCTTCTTGATAGGAATAAAAATTCAATTAGAAAATCAGTGACAAATAAAAGTGAACATAGGGGATATTAAGACTCCAAATATTGATGAGGTAAGTAAGATATTAAATAAAAGCAACAAAGTCATAGCCTATGTACAAAAGGGGATGGGTAGAGATATGGTGAGTATATTAAACTTTAATTTAAAATTAAAATAAATTAAATAAATAATATTCAAAAATATTATTAATAAATTTGGACACTTTAGGAATTGCAAAAATAATAACAATAATAATAATAATAATGATATATATCACAAGAAAAACAAATATTTATGACTATTACATAAAAAATTGGGAAGCTGATAAGAATCCACGTGTCATTTTTAAGGACAAGTTTAATAGTATTGTAATAATATTTTTATAATTATTTGAATTTTTAAAATAGAAACCCACAATGAAAGAGTTTTAAATGAACTCTTATATTTCAGAAACTTATCTATATCAAATATAATGATACATTATTAGTTTAATATTATTATTATTATTATTATTATTATTTATAAATGTAAGTAATATAATATCTGTGGTGTGTATCTAAATTTTTTTCTTACTTGCAATTATTTTAAAATTTTAAATATAAATTAAAATTTAATAATTGAATTCAACATATATATCTATTTGAATACCTTTATATATCTAAGTTAATTTATTTTTATAAAAATAAAAAAATTAACAAACAAAAGAAAGAAAGAAAGGAAAGGAAAGAAAACAAAAGAAAATTAAGAAGAAAAAACGTGGAAAAAAGAAAAGATAAACTATTAAAAGACAATTAAGGCTAATAAATTATTAATTTTAAATTAAAAATAATTATAAAATAAAATTACATATTAGAAAAAGTTAGTTATCGCATTAGAGAGTTCTAACTGGACTCTTATCAAGTTTTGAATTTGAAATATATTATCCTTTTAATTAAAAAAAATCATTATCTTAAAAATAAAAACTTATAACTGAAGAGTTCTAATAGATATTTGTTATTTCAAACTTATCTTTTTAAAATTTAAATTTTATAAACTAAATTTAAATATAATTTATTTACATATTAATGAAAGATGAAAATTTTATTAAAATATTATTATTATTATTCTTATTATTATTATTAATAATAATAATATCAAAAGATAATTGAGACTAATAAATTATTGATTTTAAATTAAAAAATTACAAAATTAAATTACATACTAGAAATAGTTAGTTATCACATTAGAGAGTTCTAATTGAACTCTTAAAAAATTTTGAATTGAAAGATTAAGTATTTGAATTTGAAATGCATTATCCTTTTAATAAAAAAATCATTATCTTAAAAATAGAAACCCAAAATTGAAGAGTTCTAATAGATATTTGCTCTCTCAAACTTATCTCTTTAAAATTTAAATGCTATAAAATATATTTAAATATAATTTATTTACATATTAATGAAATATGAAATTTTATTAAAATATTATTATTATTATTATTATTATTAACAATAATAATGATATCAAAAGATAATTAAGACTAATAAATTATTAATTTTAAATTGAAAAAATTACAAAATTAAATTACATACTAGAAATAGTTAGTTATCACATTAGAGAGTTCTAATTGGACTCTTATCAAGTTTTAACAAAAAGATTTTCATTATCTTAAAAATAGAAAATTTATTATTTTAAATTTATCTCTTGGAAACTAAGAATCATAATTAAAGAGTCATAAATAAACTCTAACTATATCATAATCATAATAATAAATAATATACGTAAATTAAGTAGAAGTAAAAATAATACTACACACGTGTAGGGATGGTAAGGGGGCGGTGTAAGTTTTAAGCTACGCGGGGCGGGTTAAAGTAATTTTTTTTAAAATAGTGCGGTGCGGCGCAGGTATATACGGGTTTAAATTAAAAAAATACTGAAATTAAAAATATGAGATATTATATATACTTAAACTGAAAATAATATGATACTTAAATCTTTTTAGGGTAATATGATTTAATATATTGGAATTAAAAATATTTTAATATTATTAGTGTATCGCACGGGTACGTATACTAGTATATATATAAAAGCAAAACATAAGCAAGACAAGATGCCACGTGTCAAACTATTAAAATAGCCACGTGGCAATTTTTAAGACAATATTAAAAAATATTTTTAGACAAAGTTAAAAATATTGTAATAAAATTTTTGAATTGAAAAATTAAGTATTTGAATTTGAGTAAATTATCCTTTTACAAAAAAGACTTTCATTATCTTAAAAATAGAAACTAATAATTAAAGAGTTCTAATAGATATATACTATTTCAAACTTATCTCTTATAAATTTTAAATGTTATAAAATATATTTAAATATAATTTATTTACATATTAGGGAAAGATAAAAAATTATTGATGATGATAATAATAATAATAATAATAATAATAATAAATATGCATTTAATTTTAAAAAATGATTATAAATATTGAAAAAAAGATTAAAATATTAATATAACTAATATTAATAATAGTAGTACACACTTACGTAGTAGTACTTTTAGTTATTTTTTAAAATAGGCGTGGTAGTCGTAGTACCGAATAATAATAATAATAATAATAATAATAATAATAATAAATAAATAAATAAATAAATAAATTGTAGTAATAGGTAGAACATAGTTATAGTGATAGAAAAAAAAATGTGGGAACTTTTTTTTAAAAGAAAATAATATGTGAATTAATCTTATTGATTTGAAATATTTCTCTTAATTGAAATATAAACATTATAAGATAAGTATGTGTTTTATTTGAAAAACTATCTATATATATAAAAGCAATACATAAGCAAGACAAGATGTTACGTGTCAAGCTATTAAAATAGCCATGTGGCAATTTTTAAGATAATATTAAAAAATATTTTAAGACAAAGTTAAAATATTGTAATAAAAAATTTGAATTAAACAATTAATTACTTGAATTTGAATAAATTATCCTTTTACCAAAAAGATTTTCATTATCTTAAAAATAGAAACTAATAATTAAAGAGATCTAATAGATATATACTATTTCAAACTTATCTCTTTTAAAATTTAAATGTTATAAAATATATTTAAATATAATTTATTTACTTATTAGAGAAAGATAAAAATCATTGATGATAACAATAATATTGATAAATATGCATTTAATTTTTTAAAATATTTATAAATATTGAAAAAAATATAAAAATATTAATATAACTAATATTAATAATAGTAGTTAGCACGTAGTAGTACTTTTAGTTATTTTCTAAAGCACACGTGGTAGTAGTAGTACATAATTGTAACGCCCCGATTTGCTGAATCAGAATGCTACACGGTGCTTATCACCCTGAGGGACCACAAGCTAACCCATGATTGATATTTGTACTTGTACACCGCATAATATACTTGTAAAATGCAGAAAATATGAACAATAGGCCATAAGGTTCAACTGAATAGAATATCTGATAAATAATAACATCCATATAGGGTAACAAATACCCAAAACAACTAAAGTCTTGATCCAAAATCTGAACTAAATCTGAAAGCCTCTAAATAATGTCTGAATAAGGAGTTGAAGAAATATATCTCCAACTAACTCCGTCTAGAAAAACTGTACTGAAATAATGAATGAAATGAAATAATATCGTCCTCGGATGGATGAGGACTCACTGCAACTCTGTGTACTGGAATGCTACTGCTACTGCTGATCTGGGACTCGTGTCTCTGAACCTATGGTGTAACATAAAAGAAAGCACCATAGCGCAAATATGTCAGTACAACTGGGAGTTACGCAGTACTGCGTATATGAGTGAGGTAGGCTAAATGCAAAAGGGTTTACATGCATGAGCAATGCTAACTGACCGACAAATATGAACGTGAGAGTACAAGCATGCATACATAGTAACTGAGATCGTGAATACATGATATCTGGATCTGTACGTTAATACATAGTTTACTGTTATCTAACATGACTGATACTAGAATTCCGATAACATGGATGACTATGTCTGACAGTCCTGAATTTGATGGAACTACCTGAGTTCCATACTGTAACTAAATTGACTGTAACTGACAGTCCTGGTATACTGAAATCTAAAGAACTATCTGAGTTCTTTTTAATGAGACTGGGACTGAAACTGTGGGAGGTATTTGCTTAACTGACATGCCCCAATAACGCATATAGCTAAGTTGGGGTCCAATCTCTGCCCCGACTGAAAGGGTGTCAATACCGCGCCACTGGTAAAGACAGTTGTGAGTGACCCTTAGCTGGCAGGTACTCAAATGAGAACGGTGGAAACCCTAAACTGACAGGTTAAGCCACCTCATCAACCCTAATATGGCAGGTTAAGATGTCTCAACCTACGTCGGCTACGTAGTTTTGGAACACAATGATGACTACTAAGAATCACATCCTAAACTGGCAGGTGAATTCCCATCCTTGGGTTCACTCGGTGCTAACTTTTACTCCTATCTGAAGAGATTGAACATAATTTAATTGGTTGTACATGGACTGAGAAACTGACTTCCGTTGACTGACGGAATAGTACTACTATCTGAGAATTTATTGAGATCATGAGATTTCTGAGATTTTCTGAGTCACATGACAGACTGAGTTCTATAGATCATGGCTTGACTGAGATTATTGTGAGAACGTGACATGGCTCTAGGAACACAACTATATTTTTTGGGTACAAGTACCCCCAGGACTCGATGGAAGGAAACTGACACACATAACTGACTTGATCATAAAAATGGAGTCACCAATTCACCATTCATAAGTAGGGGATATCACGCTAAGCATAGTTCTCAACATCTTACGTGTGGAAGGGACATTTATACAATATATGTATACTTGCATAGCTTTAATAGCCTGCTTAATCCATATCACAACAACGATGCATATCAATAACGTGAAATTCATGTGGACTCATAAAGCATAGAGCATGGACTTGTCATTTAAGCACTATTAAATCATGGGACATAAATTTTATCACCTTAAGCATTTTATCAAACACTTTGCATGCATTCTTTTAGCTTAGGTGTGTTTTCATGAATTTCCCCATTTTAAACCACATAAAGTTCATGGATTTCAACTAACGAACACATATACTTTATGAAAATAACTTTAGATATCATCTTGAAACTTAAACAACAATCATCAACATATACATGGTCATATCACAACAAGACAATCACAATATAATATTTAAAACATGGTTCTTGAGCTCTATGAACGAAATGGATCCATAGATGAACACTACGCATACCTTAGATGAAAGATCCGTGAAAATTAACGGTGAAATCCTTTGAATCTTGAAGCTCCTATGACAACCCTATGGGGTTCTTGAGAGAATTTTGAAAAAAGAGAGTATAATGTGGTTGGATTGGGGCTAAATTCCGTGTTTATGAAATATATAGGGGTGGAAAGATGACCTAAATATCCCTCTAGATGCGTCATTTAATTTCTGTGAAAATTTCCGATTTGGGCCCCTGGTGTGATGCGGAGATATCGCGTTGCCACCCGTTTGTGACCTGGAAACTAAGGGTGTCAACCGACCCGGCCCAACCTGACCCAACCCGACCCTTGTAACTAACCCGGCCCAGTTTGACCTGGCCCGGTAAGCCCTAGGGCTTTAGGGTTCCGGGTTTCGAATCTCGGGCCGGTTATTTTTTTAAAATAGGCCCGACTAACCCGACCCGGTCCAGGCCCGCCGGTTAATCAGCCCGACCCGGATACCTTTTTTTTTTTAAAAAAAAAAAAGGATTTTGGGCCAAACTAGTCGTTGGCTCAACGGCTATATAGCCGTTTTTGGGTCCAAACGGCTAGTTTGGGCCCATTTATTAAAAAAAAATTAACTTTAAAAGATATTTTTTAATCCCAAAAATAATTCTATAAATACCCTATAACTTCAAATTATTTTTCACACAATTTTTCACTCTCTCAAATCTCATTCTCTCTCAAATCTCAATTCTCAATTCTCAAATATTCAATATATTTAATTTTTTAAAGTGTTCACTTTAATTTTTTAATTTTTCGTTTACAAAGTACGAGCGAAAGTTTCTAAAGTCGCAACCTTCGGATACTTCCAAAATTTGGTATTGTCGTTTCATCTCTTATGTTTAATTTTTATTTATTGTATTAATTTTTTAATATTTAATTTTATTATATTTGTGTATTTTGAATATTTTTAGTTTAATTTAATTTATATTATGGATAAATTAAGAAACCTCGCTACTAAAGGTGTTAAAATTTTTTATCCCGAAAGAGGTAGTGGTAGTAAAAAGCGAATTACTAGAGGTAGAGGTAGTTCAAGTAGTAGATATACCCGTATGTCTTCGCCTCCGGTACCGCTTGATACACCTTTTGAGGAAGAAATAAGTGTAGGTGCTCACGATATGGATTATGTAGAAGCTCAGGAAAATTACGGTATAGAAGAAGAAAATGAAGTAGATGCGGTTAATTTAGACGAAGATAATGAAAATATTGCTGAGACACCCGCAGTAGGAGATGCTAACATTAGATCTAAATCGGTTAATATCCCTCCCCGTCCTCCCAGTGCCCCAAGACCTCGTAAAAGAACTAGTGTTGCATGACAATTTTTTGAACGTATATCAGATATTGAGGTACAATACAATATTTGTCAACAAATATATAAGCATAGAAGTGGAGGCAAGCAAGGGGGTACGGGTACGTTAATGAGACATATAGCTGAAGATTATAAAAGAGAGTTAAATATTGCACAAGGTGGTGGGGATGTTGGTGGACCAACGCAAACTAGAATGGACCCAGCAACCGGTCACGTAGCGAAGAAGTATAATAAATTGAGGGACCGAAAAGAAATAGCTAAAATGGTAGCTGTGGGTTGTTTGCCTTTTAGTTTTCCTTCTTCTGATACCTTTATTCGTTATATACAAGCAATTTATAATCCTATGTTTAACGGTATTCCTAAAACTACTTGTCGGTCTGATATTTTTAGACTCTATTCACAATATTGTTTTTATTTATCAACATTGTTAAAATATATTCAATGTAGATTGTCCCTAACTTCTGATCTTGGTCGTGCTGTAAATAAAAATGATTATTTAACCGTTACTTGTCATTGGATGGATAGTAATTTCGTGATGCAAAAACGTATTTTTGCTTTTTTATATGATGAAGATCGTAAACATACTGGACAATTTATTGCTGATTCTATTGTTAAAATTGCCGGATATTATCGTATCAAAAATAAAATTTTATGTATTGCTTTTGATAATGCTTCTAACAACAAGACTTCTATAACAAAAATAAAATCTACGCTATCTCTGCCCTTTCCTGAAATTTTTCATATTAAGTGTGCATGTCATATATATAATTTAATTATAAAAGATGGTCTTGAGTTTTTTGAGCTTTATATAGAAAAAATTCATCTTGCCATTGGTTTTATTCAAGGAAATAATTGTATATCGAGAATTAGAGAATTTAGAGTTAAATGTCAAGAAAATGGACTTACACCGATTTTGATGCCTGAGGAAATTGATACTAGATGGAATTCTACGTATGAATTTTTAAAAACTTGTTATAAATATAGAATTCCTATTACACTACCTTTTAACTAACATTGCGGTTCATTTGCTTATTCTGCTGATTGCATGTTACATAATTTTGATTGGGTTGTAATTAATGATCTTGTTAAGTCTTTAGAAAAATTTTATGTAGCTACGGTTGAATTTTTCGGTGCTTATTATCCTACTTTTTGTAATATTTTGGCATATATAGCCGATATTTCTGGTTTGCTCAAAGAATATAAAAATAAAGAAGGTTATAAAGAAGCTGTTGGCACCATGTTTATGAAATTTTAAAAATATTTTTTTCCGATTCCCCCTATTTACTTGATTGGTGCTATGCTAAATTCGTGCATGAAATATAATAATATGTGCCACTTTATTACTCTTATTTATACTAACTTAGAAATAAATAATAACCATGATTCTGAACAAGTACAACCTGGTTTGCGGCTACGACTGATGCAAAGGATTACATAGAAAAATTATATAATCACTATGCTGTTTTATTTGCTTTAGCCGTACCTACAAATATCACTCAAACTGTCGCTCCTCATCCTCCCGAGGAGCCATCATCTTCTAAAAGGCCGGCACATAGTGGTTTTTCTGATTCGTTTTATGATTTAAATTGTTGGAACAGTGTTGATGAGAGAACTTACATATCAACATATCGGGAAGAGCTGAAATATTATCTTCGAACGGCACCAGAGGATCGCAGACGATGGATCAACACGTTGGATTGGTGGAGGAGTAATGAAACACAATATCCTGTTTTTCAAGATTAGCTAGAGATATCTTGAATGTTCTAATGTCAACCGTTGCATCAGAGACCGCCTTTAGTCAGGGACGACAGCAGCTTAGAGACAACCAACACTCATTGGGAAGCAATGCAATGAATGTTCTAGTTTGCCTCAGAGATTGGACTAGAGCGGAAAGAAGAAACCAAGAAATGGAACCGAAGCTGAGCGACGAGCTGAAACTTGAAGAAATTATGACTTCACGGGAGAACTCAACAGAATCAAGTCCAATGCATGGTTTTACCTCCGCTGACTTCGACTATCCTATGCAAGTTCCCGTTAATATTAACATAAATGAGTTGGAAAAAATGATGCATAATCTGTAGATTTTTCATTCATGTAAATTATAAATTTTGGATCATTTTGCAATCAATAAAAATCCTCAAATTCATTCACTCCTTAGTCCTTGCTTTTTAGATTTTTTCATTTAGCGATTTAAAATTTTAAATTGAATTTCTAGTTTTCTACTTTAAATTAAAAACTTACTTCTAATATATTATTAATTTATTATATTAAGTAGCATATGTTTTGTATATTTGTGCATATATCTTCTATAGAAGTGTATATTTAATGTATACATGTGTATATGTTTTATAAATTAGTATATAAGTATATCTATATATATTGTAATGTATATATAATGTAGTATATTTTATAAGTAGTAGTATATATACATTGAATGGTGCGTACACACGTGTTTATATCTTCTATAGAAGTGTATATTTAACGTATACATGTGTATTTATTTTATAAATTAGTATATAAGTATATCTATATATATTGTAATGTATATATATTGTAGTATATTTTATAATTAGTAGTATATATACATTGAATGGTGCGTATACACGTGTATATATCTTCTATAGAAGTGTATATTTAATGTATACATGTATATATCTTTTATAAATTAGTATATAAGTATATCTATATATATTGTAATGTATATATATTGTAGTATATTTTATAAGTAGTAGTACATATACATTGAATGGTGCGTATACATGTGTATATATCTTCTATAGAAGTGTATATTTAACGTATACATGTGTATATATTTTATAAATTAGTATATAAGTATATCTATATATATTGTAATGTATATATATTGTAGTATATTTTATAAGTAGTAGTATATATACATTGAATGGTGCGTATACATGTGTATATATCTTCTATAGAAATGTATATTTAATGTATACATGTGTATATGTTTTATAAATTAGTATATAAGTATATCTATATATATTATAGTATATTTTATAAGTAGTAGTATATATACATTGAATGGTGCGTATATATGAGTAATTGACTAATCGTGTATATGTGTATATATTTTTTAAATTCTAATGTAGTATATACTATATATATAGTGTATATATATTATTTAACGTATTTATAATGTATATAGGTGGGTATATGTAATGTCTATTGAAAGAAAGTTTTTCTTTTATATTTTTTACCGGGTTTGACCGATTTTTTAACCGGGTTTGACCGGATCGGGTTAAGTGGGCCGGTTTAGGGTGGGTTTTAATTTTTTTACTATTTGGCCCCGGCCCGGCTAACGCTAAAATCGGCTCTTAACCGGCCCTCAACCTGGTTAAAATAGAAGGGTCGGTTTTGGGTTGGCCCGGCCCAGCCCGTTTGACACCCATACTGGAAACTCACCGCGACGCGGTGGAATCGCGGAGAGACACTGAAAATTGACAAACATCATTTTGGCTTGTCATTTAAGTACTATTAAATCATGGGACATAAATTTTATCACCTTAAGCATTTTATCAAACACTTTGCATGCATTCTTTTAGCTTAGTTGTGTTTTCATGAATTTCCCCATTTTAAACCACATAAAGTTCATGGATTTCAACTAACGAACACATATACTTCATGAAAACACCTTTAGATATCATCTTAAAACTTAAACAACAATCATCAACATGTACATGGTCATATCACAACAAGACAATCACAATATAATATTTAAAATATGGTTCTTGAGCTCTATGAACGAAATGGATCCATAGATGAACACTACGCATACCTTAGATGGAAGATCTGTGAAAATTAATGGTGTGAAATCCTTCGAATCTTGAAGCTCCTATGAAAACCCTATGGGGTTCTTGAGAGAATTTTGAGAAAAAAGAGTATAATGTGGTTGGATTGGGGCTAAATTCCGTGTTTATGGAATATATAGGGGTGGAAAGATGACCCAAATATCCCTCTAGATGCGTCACTTAATTTTTGTGAAAATTACCCGATTTGGGCCCCTAGCGCGATGCGAAGAGATCGCGTTGCCATCCGTTTGTGACCTGGAAACTCACCGCGACGCGGTGGAATCACGGAGAGACACTGGAAATTGACAAACGTCATTTTGGCTTACGACGCGACGCGCCACTGGCTGAAATGACGCTGCTGAAACTTTAAATCTCCATAACTTCTTCACCGGGTGTCCGTTTTAGGCGAATTTGGTATCGACAAAGAGCTTATTAAATTATCTACAATTTGGAGGGTATAAATCTGTCAAAATACCACCTATAAACCAAGTTATACTCGTTCAAAGATGACCTATGTGAAATCACATACGAAAACTTGGTGGATTCAAAAGTTCTTAGCTTGACTTACTCTAAGTGACTCTTATGAACATGCTTAACACATCATAAACTCTAGTATCACTAGTATACTCATTCTAATTCATGTACTCAAATATGAATCACAGGATAAGAGGTTTCATGTGTAGAAACAATGGTTCATTTTCTAGCTTAGAAATATATAGGGTATTACAATAATAATAATAAAAAAAAATAAAAAAAAATTGTTGTAGTGGGTAGAACTTAGTTATAGTGATAGAAGAAAAAAAAAGTGGCTTTTTTTTTTAAAAGAAAATAGCATGTGAATTAATCTTATTGATTTCAATTATTTCTCTTAATTCAAATATATACATTATAAGATAAGTATGTACTGTATTTGAAAAATGATTGATAAGAAAAAATAAAAAATTGTTCTTCTTTTAATAAATACGTATTATATATGAATTTGAATTTAAATTTAAATGAAATTTAAATTGAAGTAGAGTTCTATTTTCTTAAAATCTCTTTTATATTACGTAGCACATAGAAAGAGGATAATAGTATCTTTTAAATGCACTGACCTGCCCTTTGTTCTTTTTTCTTTTCTTCTACCACCCTCTTTTCTTTCCTTTTTGTTTTTAAAACTATTTTTCGGGTGATTATTTGTCTCTTATAGGCTGAGGAATAGAGGTCAGTATAAGTTGTATTATGAACAGATGCACAATTATTTGATTATTACAGATTTTTAGTTTGTTATTATTTTACGAAAAAAATCTTTTAAATGTAATCACCTATTATGGCATTTCAAATTCAAATTTGAATTGGAGTGAAGTTAACTTCCTAACCTCTCTATATAAACTCTTGCAATGATGTACACACTAGACTTTCCTCTTTTTTTTTTTTTTTTTTTTTACTGTTGTTGCGTTCTTCATATTATTCATTTTCTTGAAATACTTTTGATTTAATTTCTTCATTTTTATATGCAGATGAGTGATGATCATATTATTGGCTATTTTTCTTTTGTATATACGGGCCCAAATTCAAGTAAGTTATTTGTTATTTTAATATTATTTGTTTGATTTTTGATAAAAATAATACATTTGATTATATAAATGAAAAATGAAATACGTTTTTCTTAAGATTTTGAGTCGCATATTAGTTTTTTAAATGCTAACTTTTATTACCATTTTATACTATTAGTTTATTAAAATAAATGTTCATAGTTTTTCATCGTATATGATACTAAAATGTTAAGTATCACGTAATATTTATCAAATCATATTTAAAGAAAAAAATATAATAATATTATAATTGAAAAAATAAAGTACAATTAATATTTAAAATACATGTTTTTCTGTATGGGATCGGTCCCCATAAACTTCTCTTAGAGTCTCTAACTTTTCTTTTTTTAGGTAAACATTAGAGTCTCTAACTTAAGTATGCCAACAAACAATAATATTTACGTTTTAATTTCAAATTAATTTGCGACTGACATTTTTACGAATTTTCATTATTAATCATGTTGTACTCTTATTAAGATCTGGACGACAAGCGTACAAAGCCAAGGTTGTTATTGTCACTACATGGATTGGTCCATCTAATAATAATAATAAATAAATAAATAATAAACAATAGTAAACAATATGTGTTAGTACTGATAAGTAGTAGTAGGGATAAATATAATAATTATAATAAATTAAAAAATTATTTAGATTGACTTCAAAATTTTTTCTAATTAAAATTTATAAATTATAGAATAAATATGCATTTAATTTGAAAAAATTAAGGATAAGGTAAGAATAATAAAATGATCTTCTTATAACAAATTGATATAATATAATATTTAAATTTGAATTTAAATAGAATTTGAATGGGAATGGAATTCTAAATTCTTAATATTTCCTAAATTTATAATATTTACTACTATTTTTATAATATACATTAATAATAATGAAAATAATATATTAAATAAAAATAAAAATATAATAATACTAAAGTAACAAATAAATAAATAATATAATATAATAAATGAACACTCACTATTCATAAACTTTTTCCTTTTAATGTTCTAAAAAAAATTCTTAAATATTAAATAAAAGTTAAAAATATTAAGATAACTAATATTATTATTATTTAGTAGTACACAGGTAGTACATAGTAATAATAAAAACAAAACATAAGCAAGACAAGATGCCACGTGTCAAGCTACTAAAATAGCCACGTGACAATTTTTAAGACAATATAAAAGATATTTTAAGACAAAATTAAAAATATTATAATAAAAATTTGAATTGAGAAATTAAGTATTTGAATTTTAATAAATTATCCTTTTACAGCAAAGATTTTCATTATCTTAAAAATAGAAACTAATAATTAAAGAGTTCTAATAGATATATACTATTTCAAACTTATCTCTTATAAAATTTAAATGTAATAAAATATATTTAAATATAATTTATTTACATATTAGGAAAAGATAAAAATTATTAATGATAATAATAATAATGATAAATATTCATTTAATTTTAAAAAATATTTATAAATATTTAAAAAATAGATAAAAATATTAATAATAGTAGTATACACTTAGTACGTAGTAGTACTTTTAGTTATTTTTTTAAACAGGCGTGGTAGCAGTAGTAGTAGTAATACAACAACAACAACAACAACAACAACAACAACAACAACAACAACAACAAAAACAACAACAACAACAATAATAATAATAATAATAAAATTAAAAATTTAAAATAAGTAAATAAATAAATTGTAGTAGTGGGTAGAACATAGTTATAGTGATAGAAGAAAAAAAAAGTGGGAATTGTTTTTTAAAAGAAAATAACATGTGAATTAATCTTATTGATTTCAATTTTTTTCTTAATTCAAATATATACATTATAAAATAAATATGTATTTTATTTGAAAAATTATGGATAAGGAAGAATAATAAATTGATATTCTTTTAACAATACATATTATATTTGAATTTGAATTTAAATAAAATTTAAATTGAAGTAGAGTTCTATTTTCTTAATATCTCTTTAATATCTATATAACCAGTATTAGTGGTAGAAACAATAATACATAGTACATATCAAACTTATCTTTTGTAAAATTTAAATATTATAAAATATATTTAAATATATTTTATTTACATATTAGGAAAAGATAAAAATTATTGCTAATAATAATAATAATGATAAATATGTATTTAATTTTTAAAAATATTTATAAATATTGAAGAAAAAGATAAAAATATAATATTTTTAAATTGTGAATCATATAATAAAGAAAAATATCAAATTGAGGAGGGTTTTTTTTTTTTCTTTAAAAAAACAAATTGAGGAGGGGTGGAGGTGGTGGGAGGGGTGGGAGGTGGGTGAGGGTAGAGAAAAAATATTTATTTTTATATTTCATTGAGAAATAAATTATGGTTAATTTTTTTTTAAGATAATAGAATTTAACATGTTTGAACAAACACTACAACATAAAATATTAAAAATATTATTTTAATATTATCCGCACATCGCGCAGGTACGTATACTAGTTGTATCTTAAAATTCAAACAAATTTGATTAAGAAAATTACAACATTAATTTTTTTCAAAAGAAACTTAGATAGGATATTTTCTAACTCACACATTGTGCTGAAATTTCACTTGCAATATTATAAATTTTTCTCCGTTTATATTTGTTTATCTGATTCTAAATTGACGTAAAGTTTAATAAAACAGAGAAACTTTTTTAAATCTTATAATCTTAAATTAAAAATATGAATAATGTATTAAGATATTATTTATTATTATCATTATTAATATGTCACTTGAAAAATTAAAATTTAAAAACCGTAAAAAAGAGAAAAAATATTCTCATTTAAACAAATTAAAAATAAAATAGGACAAATAAATTGAAAGCAAGTACATTTTAAAATAGTTATTACTATTATTTAAAGGGAAAAGGGTCAAAAATATCCTCAACTTTTATTAATTGACTAATTTTACCCTTCTTCATATTTTGGGGTTAAAAATACCCTTATCATTAGGAAACTTAACAAAAGCACCCTTGTTTTTGATAGATTTCTACCATGGCAAGGTGAGAAAAACTTTTGGTCAAATTAGACACATGTCATCTTCTAATTAGATAATGTACAAAATTAATTTAATTATTATTTCTTATTCCTTTCCATTCAAGATTTTTATTTTACTTCTTTTTTTTTTTCGTTCCTTATACTAGTGCCAACAATATTATTTTATCTTCTTTCTTTATTTTCTTCCCTGAAATCTCAATTCACAATTTGATTTGTGCACTCCTCGTCTTAATCACTTTTCACCTTTTTATTGTCTCAACTTTCAAATCCATTTCGTGAAATCGTTTAAATTCGAGAAAATACCCAATTTCTTCAAATCTCAAATCCCCCCTCACCATTATGCACACACACACAAAAAAAAATGTGAAATTAATTTTTTCACAGACATTACAAGATATGGATTCATTAAATTAAAGAGGAAAAGAGCTACAATGTCGTTCTTGAAGCTCATTCATGGCTAGCAAGATAATGAACTATACCTTTGAGTTTTGACTCATTCACTTCTTGATTTCAAGCAAGAAAGAGAAGGAAAGTGGAGAACCCATATGATTTGCAAAATTCGAAACAATAGTAAGGATATTTTTAGCTTAAAAATATGAAGAAAAGTGGAGTTAGTCAATTAACGAAAGTTGAGGGGTATTTTTGGCCACTTTCCCTTATTTAAATAGCAAATGTTAGAAAATGGCTATTATCAATTTTTATTATCCCTTGTTAATGAGCAATAAAGAATGCACCCCAAATTTCAATTCGAAAGCCAATTTCTTGCTGGACAGTTGACACCACTCAGGCCGACCTTTCTCCGACACCGTAAGTTTCTGCACGGCAAATACCCCTTATATCTCTTTCTCCAATTTAAGCGTCCTACAATTCTAATTGTCTATTCACTATTGTGTTGCAATGTTCAGCGGTTAGGGCTTGGTGGTTTTCTAAGGCACCGTGTCTGTCGTAGTATTAGCCTTGAGTCTTATTCATGTAGTTTTTGCTTTTGTTGTTTGTTACCAGCTGTTGTTTAATATGTTTAGGTTCTAGCACTATATTGTTAATATTATGGTTTCTTGCAAGTTGCATGTATGCGTACCATGTTATCAGATTTCACTGGCTGTGTTGTTGTTGTTGGGATTTGGGAGATAGAAGAAGGTAGTGCTTGGTAGTTCTATCCAGGAAATATGAATGCTATTGTTCGAAATCCATCGGAAACAGCCTCTCTGCCTTCTTAAGGTAGGGTAATCTCTGCATACATCTGATCTCCTCAGAATCCACTTGTGGAATTACTATCAAGGTCCAGAAAATCACATGATTGAAGCTTGGAAAACTCCCAACAACGGAGTCCAAGGTCAATCCATAGAAACTGTCATAGAGAAAACAGAGAGAAGAGAAGAGAAAATGGAAACTGCACAATTTTGATTAAACTGGACAAAAAAGAAATGAAGGAGCATACAGTGTATTTATAACCGACTAACCACCTAGATGACAGCTGGAGACAGCTGGATTCTCTAACTAACTAACTAACTAACTGTGCAATAACCAATTAAATCACAATACATCTAAGAGAATAAGTAATGCATCTCAATACCCCCCTCAAGTTGGAGGTGAGGGGATCACGGACAACTTGTCAAGGATGGCAGCATGTTTAATTCCAGTGAGTGATTTAGTCAGGATATCAGCCAACTGATCATGGGCAGCAATGTGATGAAGTGAGATGAGCCCATCGTGAAGTTTGGTTCGAACAAAATGACAATCAACCTCGATATGCTTTGTACGTTCATGAATCACAGGGTTTCTGGCAATGTGAATGGCAGATTGACTATCACAATAGACTGGAATGGGACCTGAAGGTGGGATATTCAATTCATCAAGCAACCTGTGCAACCACACCAGCTCTCCTACTACTTTTCTTAATGAACGATATTCAGCTTCAGCTGAAAAAAGTGAAATGGTTTCTTGTTTCTTAGACTTCCAACTAATAGGACTGCCTCCCAAGAGAACAATGGAGCCTGTGACAGACCTTCTTGAATCAGGGCATGCGGCCCAGTCTGAATCGCAAAATGCTTTGAGAGTAAGATCTTCTGATGTAGATAAGAAAATTCCAAGAGTGGGGTCCTGCTTCAAGTATCTCAACATGTGGAAGGCTGCATTCAAGTGAGGTTCTCTTGGATCTTGCATGAACTGACTTAGGTGTTGGACCCCATATGCAATATCTAATCTGGTAGTGGTGAGAAAGTTCAACTTCCCAACTAACTTTCTATACAAAGCCGGATCCTACACAGGTGGACCTTCCTTAGCTCGTAGCTTGAGATTAGGATCAAGAGGAGAACTGAGGCCGGGACAGTTGAGGCAGTTAAACTTCTTGAGCAAATCCAAAATAAATTTCCTTTGAGAAATGATGATTCCATCATGTTTATCGAGTACCTCTAATCCAAGAAAATAGTGCAACAAGCCTAAGTCTTTTATCTTAAATTGCTGATGAAGAAAAGCTTTGAGGTTATTGATCTCTTCATAATCAGGGTCGGTAAGTAGAATGTCATCTACATAGACTGCCACGAAAACAACAGATGTACCTCTTTTTCTATAAAACAGTGAGTGATCATAATGAGAATGCACATAGCCTCTAGAATTCAGAGTATCAACAAGCTTGGCATACCATTGCCTACTAGCTTGTTTCAAACCATAGAGTGATTTCTTTAGCTTACAAACCAAAGCAGGATCACAAGTCTGCAAACCAGGAGGAACATCCATGTACACTTCTTCATGCAAATCTCCATGAAGAGAAGCATTATTCACATCTAGTTGGTAGATTTTCCACTATTTCTTGGATGCTACTGCAATCAAGGTCCTCACAGTTGTCATTTTAACAACTGGAGAAAAGGTTTCAAAATAGTCTACACCTGCATGTTGAGTATAACCTTTCACTACTAGCCTAGCTTTGAACCTTTCAACACTACCATCAGCCTTGTGTTTTATTTTGTACACCCACCTACAACCAATAGGTTTCTTACCAGGAGGAATAGAGACAAGATCCCAAGTTTCATTGTCATGCAAAGCCTAAAATTCATGTGTCATAGCTGCCTGCCAATTAGGACTCACAACAGCCTCCTCATAAGATGTTGGCTCATTAACAAGAGATACATTCAATGCAAGAAGCTGACTATTGGGATCTAAATCTTCAGGAGTTATGTGGTGTTGTGATGTGAAAGGTGCATAAAAGGAAGATGGAGAATGATCAGGTTGACTAGATGACTCTTGTCTAGGTGTTGCATGTGGTAGTTTATAAACATAGTATTGTAGATATGCAGGAATCTTATGATCCCTTAGAGATCTTCTAGGTCCCAGAGAATGAGGAGACACAGTTGTGGTAGTGGTAGAGGTCATTTGAGGCACACATGGTGAAGAAGGTACTGCTTGTGGTGATGTAGAGTCTAATTCATGCATAGGATCAGAAGACCAAGGGGGAACACTTGCATTTCCTGAATTATTTTGTGATGATCCATGAGTAATATTGGTAGGAGAAACAATGGAAATGGGATCATCAAAAGGCTTGAAATCAGAAACGGAATTAGGAACAGAAGGATTAAGAGACTCAAAAGGATATAATGGTGTGAATCACATTACTCTTGCAACTCAAGAGTTGTGTCCAAGTACACCTACTATGATCATCCACTAATGGGAGAAAATACTTGTGTTTGTCGTGTGTGGCTACATTGTAGGGCCCCCATAGGTCAATGTGGAGTAGATCAAAAATGGTTGTGGTGTCTTTGGTTCTTTTGGGGAATGGTAACCTTGTTTGTCTTGCCATAGGACAGACTGGGCAAAAGAAAGATTGGTTAAGGGAAAACTTAACTGGAATGGAAGGTATTTTTCTCATTTTACTAAAGGGCACATGCCCAAGTCTGTTATGCCATAACTGATCAACATCACTCTTATGAGGTAAAACAACATGAACAGAAGCAGCACCAATATTATTTTTGTGAAATGAAGTATTTACATATGGAGAGCATGAATGTGAATTGCAATGACAGGTCACTATATCTACTGTAGTACTAGAAAGACAAGAATTAGGAAAAGACTTAGTGCCAGATGAAACACAAGTAGATAAACTGTGTCCTTTGTTGACAGTCTGGGTGCTCTTCTGAAGGCATTCTTTGCAGAGAAAATATAGTCCATCATGAGCTTTACCAATCTCCAGAGGCCTCTTCAGAGAAGGGGCCTGTAGAAGACAGAAAAAATCAGTGAATGAGACAATACATTTAAGATGCATTGTCAAGGAAGTGATTGACACAAGGTTATACTTAAAAGAGGGCAGAAACAAGACCTTATACAAAATAATATGGGAAGTAAGTCTGACAGTTCCAATTTCCGTGACTTTGACTCTATCACCATTAGGTAATCTAATCAGCATGGGACAAGGTAAGGGTACTATGTCTGAAAGGTGAGATCTATCAAAAGTCATATGGTGTGATGCACCTGAATCTAGAATCCATAAGTCAGACCTTGCCTTGAAGCATCCACAAGATAAATGATCAAAATCAACTGAGGAGTTGCAAGCAAGAATACCTGCAAAGTGAGCAGCTCCACTGGGCAATTGGGTGTGATTGACATTGTCAAGATTGTTTTCTGCATTGTTCATCTGAAATTGAGTCAACAAACTAGCTATTTGTCCATATTGTTCCTTGGATAAACCAAAGTTGGACGCCTCTTTGTGGCTCATAACAGATCCTTGTCCTAGCTCAGATGTCACATTGTGTGCTGCATTTGCAGCAACTGCTTTTCCCTTGTAATTAGAAAACCTGTTAGAGTTGTATCCATGTGACTTAGAATTGTAACCTTGTGCTGATTTGTGGTTGTGGTTTTGAACCTGTGGAAGTTGTTTTTGTGGATAACCATAGAGTTTATAGCACCTCTCCTTGGTGTGACCAGACTTCTTACAAAAATCTCAAAACAACCTGGAATAGGTATTTGCGGAGTGACTTGGATGCGTAGTAGCATAGTTTGTTTTGAATTGTGTAACGCCAGAGATACTAGCATTCAAAGAGGTGGATTCACCAAAAAACTGCTGATGAGGTTTTATTTCTCTCTGCTTCTCCTCTTGCACCAGTAAAGCAAAGGCTTGGCCTATAGAGGGAAGAGGATTCATCATGAGAATGCTCCCCCTAATTACTGTGTAAATCTCATTCAATCCCATCAAAAACTGAATGAGATGTCTATTTTGCTCAGCCTTAAGCATGAACTCCTTGGCTCCACATGTGCAGACACAGGTACAGTCATGTTTGAAAATGAGATTATTCAGTTCTTCCCAAAGCTTCTTCAATTTGGTGTAATATCCAGTAACATCAAGAGTGCCCTGTCTTAGGTCATTAATCTCTTGCTGAATCTGGTAAAGCTTGGCACCGTTTGTCTGATCATATCTATCGGATAACTCTGACCATAATTCAAGCGAATCACATACATATTCGACACTGTCAGCAATTTCCTTTGATAACGAGTTCAAAATCCACGATGTTACCATATCATCGCATCGTTCCCATTGGCGACACAAAGGAGAATTCGGAGGAGGTTTCCTACATTCGCCGTTGATAAAACTCAACTTGTTCTTAACAGATAAGGCGCGCAAAATACCTCGTTCCCAGGATCTGTAACCAGTTCCATCAAATTGAAAAGGAACTAACGAAACACCAATTCCATCAGAAGGATGGATGTAGGGGACTACTCACATCAATTGTAGCTGCAACTGTATTTCCTTGATTTCCTGGTGTGTCGTTAGCAGTGGCTGCATCCACCATAGTTGAAGAAGCTCAAATCAACACGTGGAGGGTGAAAACAGTAAGGAATCAATCGAAAATCCCAATTCAAAGTCGGTCACGTGCAGATGGAGTGAAGCAAACAATTTGTATGCGACGATCGAAGCAAAAACAACATAAAACAGGGAAATTCAACGAGAGATCGAAGACCGCGGAATCAATGAGAAAACAAGAAAAAGGGCGAAAACGAAAATAATTGCGGTGTTTGCGGCTTTGATACCATGTCAAGGTCCAGAAAATCACATGATTGAAGCTTGGAAAACTCCCAACGATGGAGTCCAAGCTCAAGCCATAGAAACTGTCATAGAGAAAACAGAAGAGAAAATGGAAACTGCACAATTTTGATTAAACTGGACAAAAAAGAAATAAAGGAGCATACAGTGTATTTATAACCGACTAACCACCTAGATGACAGCTGGAGACAGCTGGATTCTCTAACTAACTAACTAACTGTGCAATAACCAATTAAATCACAATACACCTAAGAGAATAAGTAATGCATCTCAATACACTGGGCTTCTTGTTGTGTTTCCATTTTTATGCTTTGGTGTTCATGTTAATGTTATTAGTCCAATTTATTTTAGATATTGAACTTATGCATATTCCCCGTTTTCTGTTGTCACTTTTCTCTCTACTTGTTCGACAACCTTTGAACATCCACTTGTCAGATAAGTCTCAATCTCTTTTCTGTTTTTTCTTCTTTTCCCCTTTTTTTTCCTTCACCAAGAGCGCAAACCTACTCCGATCTAATTTGAAATCCAAAATTTTGGGGATAAATGATTTCCGCTGGGAATTCAATGAGAGAAACTGAGATGGGAGTTGTTGAAACCTGAAAAAAAAAATGATTTGGGTGTACATGGTGATGCTCTCCTACTAACGTTCACTTTAACGTACACATATAACCCCCACCCCCACCCCCCACCCCCCACCCCCCACCCCCACCCCTCCCTTTTTGGCTGACCGGCGACTACTGACGCGGCTGACGTTGACGGCGGCGATTGGGTCGGAGAAGGTAAGGTCGTACCTCTCTCTCCCTTCCCAGATCTCCCTCTCCCAGATCTCCCTCTCTCTCTCTCTCTCCCTCTCCCTCTCTCCCAGATCTCCCTCTCTCTCTCTCCCTCGGCGGATTTAGGGTCCCGGCCGACTCGATTTCCAGCAACAGACGGCTCGATCTAGGGTTCCGGCCGGCTCGACTTCCGGCTCGATTCAGGGTTCCGGCCGGCGCACTCCGGCGAAGCGACGTACTGGAGATGTACGTACCAACAACCCTTTGACGGACCCAGCAGGTAGCAGTCCCCATCCTTACGTCGGCGGCCCAGCTCCGGTCAGAAGCAACCGATTCCAGCGGGGGCATCCGAAGGTTCCACGGTTTCCGAGTGTATAGTACCGGCTCGGACTCCGGTGGCACACTGGCGAAGCCCCGACGATAATACCCCGGTGATCAGTTTCTGTTTCTGCATCATTTTGCGGGGATCAAACATACTGCGCAGGAAAGGAGTACTTGGTCTACAAGCGTAACCCGGTGACTTCTAACCTTTGTTATTTCATTATTTCCTATTTCATTCTGTATTATTCCAGTATTATCTGCTGTATATTGACTTGCGTTTGATTTGTCGATATTGCCTGTTGTTGTTTATTGCATTGCTTGTTGTTGGGTTATCTTGACTTGGTGTTTGCTCTCTATTTGAGTCTAGTTTTGTTGCGTGATTATTCCGTCGAATTTAGGTGTGCCTTGTATTTCTTGCGGATGCTTTGTTACTATCATTGTTTATATTTCCTTGTATTTCCTGGTAGTACTGGCTGTGGGCGTTGATGGTTGGATAGGGTCATGTTCGAGGGGGTTGGGGCAGGAGGCTGTTGTGGGGGCGGGGGAAGAGGAAAGGGCGGGAGGGGGAGGGAGGCCAAGGTGTGACCTCAGGGGTGGTAGAGGAAGACGTGTGGATAGTGATGGTAGGCTGAGGGTGGGGACTTGGAATATAGGACTCTTCAGGGTAAGTCCATAGAGCTTGTGAAGATTCTTAGGAAGAGGAGGATCAATATCGCGTGTGTTCAAGAGACCAAGTGGGTAGGGTCTAAGACTAGGGATGTGGATGGTTACAAGCTGTGGTACTCTGGGAGCGAGAGGCATAGGAATGGAGTTGACATCTTAGTAGATGAAGAGCTTAGAAGCCAGGTAGTAGAGGTGAAGAGGATCAACGATAGGTTGATGACTATTAAGTTGGTCACTCGGGGGTTTACCCTGAATGTGTGTAGTGCTTATGCGCCGCAAGTGGGCTCGGAGGGGGAGGAGAAGATGCGGTTTTGGGAGGCTTTGGAGGAGGTAGTGAGAGGCGTGCCTAGCTCGGAGAAGATTGTTGTAGCAGGAGATTTCAACGGGCACATCGGGGCGCTACCGGGAGGCTTTGGTGATGTGCATGGTGGTTTTGGTTTTGGGGAGAGAAAAGAAGAGGGGGCTACTCTATTGGAGTTTGCGAGGTCCTTTAGGCTGGTGGTGGTGAACTCGGGCTTCCCAAAGAAGGACGATCACCTGATCACCTTTCGAAGTGCGATAGCCAGGACCCAGATTGACTTTTTGTTGCTGAGGAAAGGGGATAGGGTGTTGTGTAAGGACTGTAAGGTCATTCCGAGTGAGAATCTTTCGACCCAGCATAGGCTCTTGGTGATGGATTTGGGCATAAAAAAGAATAGAAAGAGGAGGAGTAAGGAGGGTAGACCTAGAATTAAGTGGGGCGGCTTGACGCCAGTGAAGGCGTGGGAGATAGGGGAGAAGTTGGCTGGAATGGGGGTGTGGGAGTGTAGGGGGGACGTGGATAGTATGTGGGATAGGGCGGCTAGGTGCATCAGGGAGAATGCAAGTGAGGCGTTGGGTGTTTCTAGGGGCCGGGCAGGGCATCATCGGGGGGATTGGTGGTGGAACGAAGAGGTGGAGAAGTGGGGACCAAGAAAGGGGCGTATGCTAAGTTGGTTGAGAGTAAGGACGAAGAAGAGAAGCGGGTAAACAGGAAAGAGTACAAGCTAGCTAGGAGGGAGGCTAAGTCAGCAGTCACGACAGCAAAGACGGCCGCTCTTGAGAGCTTGTATGCAGGGTGAAAGGGGAAAGGAGGGGAGAAAAAATTGTTTAGACTCGCTAAGGCTAGGGAGAGGAAGGGTCGTGACCTCGATCAGGTGAGGTGCATCAAGGGAGAGGACGGTAGAGTGTTGGTGGAGGATGGTCACATTAAGAGTAGATGATAGTCGTACTTTCATAGGCTTTTGAATGACGAAGGGGATAGAGCTATTGTGTTAGGGGAACTGGAGCACTTAGAGGAGGGTCGGGATTTTGGTTATTGTAGACGTTTTAAGGTAGAGGAGGTTAGAGAGGCTGTTCGCAGGATGCGGAGGGGTAGGGCGACGGGGTCGGATGAGATACCGGTGGAGTTTTGGAAGTTCGTTGGAGAGGCTGGTGTAAGGTGGTTGACTGGATTGTTTAACGAAATCTTCAAGACGGCAAAGATGCTCGAGGCATGGAGGTGGAGTACCATGATCCCTCTCTATAAGAACAAGGGTGACATCCAGAGTTGCAATAACTATAGGGGGATTAAGTTATTGAGTCACTCTATGAAGATTTGGGAGAGAGTGGTCGAGGTGAGGCTGAGACGGATAGTGTCTATTTCGGAAAACCAGTTTGGATTTATGCCTGGTCGCTCGACGACGGAGGCAATCCACCTGGTACGGAGGTTGGTGGAACAGTATAGGGAAAGGAAGAAGGACCTGCACATGGTGTTTATCGACCTGGAGAAGGCATACGACAAAGTCCCCAGGGAGGTGCTATGGAGATGCTTGGAGGTGAGTGGAGTCCCGCAGGCATATATCAGAGCAATTAAGGATATGTATGATGGAGCGAAAACTCAGGTGAGGACGCCGGGAGGAGACTCAGAGCATTTCACTGTCTCGACAGGATTGCATCAGGGATTTACTCTTAGCCCCTTTTTGTTTGCTTTGGTGATGGATGTGTTGACGCGGCGTATTCAAGGGGAGGTGCCTTGGTGTATGCTTTTTACAGACGATGTAGTTCTGATTGACGAGACTCGAGGGGGTGTGAATGACAAACTAGAGGTGTGGAGACAAACTCTTGAGTCTAAAGGGTTCAGGTTGAGCAGAAGCAAGACAGAGTATTTGGAATGCAAGTTTAATGAAGTGAGGCTGGAGAATGAGGTGGTAGTAAAGCTGGAATCACAGGAGGTATGCAAGAGGGATAGTTTCAAGTATCTTGGGTCCGTGATCCAGGGTAACGGTGAGATTGACGAGGATGTCTCGCACCGTATTGGGGCGGGATGGATGAAGTGGAAGCTCGCGTCGGGGGTGTTGTGTGATAAAAAGGTGCCGCCCAAGCTTAAAGGCAAATTCGACAGGGTGGTAGTCCGTCCGGCCATGTTGTATGGTGCGGAGTGTTGTCCAGTTAAGAACTCCCACATCCAAAAAATGAAGGTGGCGGAAATGCGGATGTTGCGCTGGATGTGTGGGCTGACTAGAGGGGATAGAGTCAGGAATGAGACTATCAGGGAGAAGGTTGGTGTGACTCCAGTGGAGTGCAAGATGCGGGAAGTTCGATTGAGATGGTTCGGACACGTGAAGAGGAGGGGTATGGATGCCCCGGTTTGTAGGTGTGAGAGACTAGCGTGGGATGGTTTTAGGCGGGGTAGGGGTAGGCCGAAAAAGTACTGGGGTGAGGTGATTAGGCGGGACATGGAGCAGTTACAGCTCACCGAGGACATGACCCTAGATAGGAAGGTATGGAGGTCGCGAATTAGGGCAGAAGACTAGGGCCAGTTTGGGTCGCTAGTGTAGGAAATTACTTGGTGGGGGTAATATTTCTTGTTATGATTCTGTGTTTCAGGTTTTATTACGAATCTGGGTGCTTGCCTCTGTTTTCTATTACTTATGGGTGCCGTATTTATGTTATGTTATGAAATCCTGTTCTGTGCTTTACTATGTATTTGTGTGGTGTCTCGTGTCTTGACCCGGGGGTCTATCGGAAACAGCCTTTCTACTTCTTTAGAGGTAGAGGTATGGACTGCGTACATCTTACACCCCCAGACCCACTAGGTGGGAATACACTGGGTTTGTTGTTATTTTTAGAGAGTATTTTGCGAAAATTTGAGAGAATATGTGAAAGGAGACTTAAAAGTTGAAGGGAAGCGAAGAGTGGGTAATGGATATAAGGGGACCGCCAACTATGAACAAATATGTTACAAAAACATAATATGTACTGAGCCGTTTTTACCTGATGTATTCTTACCTGTATTGAAATGGATGGGTCGAGTTATTGCTTAACCCGTCCTTTGCCACCAACCAGTATGTTTATGTTCTGTATGCATCTCTGGCTTTAGCTACTTTTGTTGGTCGTTCCTAAATAACTTAACAAGTCCGATTGCTGTATGATGTGGAGTTCCATAACTTGTAATTGTATGGATCATCCTCGAGTGTTATATGTGTTCTTTTATTTCAAAAAAAGAAGGGTAGTCAAAGTGTTCTTTATTTGATGCAGCACATTCTCAATGCCATTATTAATCGCTATAGATTACTGCATTACTGTACTTTTGAGTTGTATGAGTTCCGTTACCAGTCTCTTTCGATGTCGGATAATTCATCGCTGCAACCCCTTTTTGCAGTCTTTAGACACTTGTTCGGAAACTTTTGCTAGTTCAAGTTAACAATCGTAGATCACTACGATGGTCAGTATTTCCAGCTGGCATTCGGATCTAGTTACAGGTTACATTCTCCATCTCACATATGTAGCTCAGTTTTTTCTGGTTTCAATTAATCTAACACAGTTTTGTGAATCTTCTAAAAATCAATTCTTTCTTTAGGTGTCCTTTGTCCCAAAGTTGGAGTAGTCTATCCAAGATTACCGTCGCATATTCTGAGTTACAAGAGGAGCACACTCAAAAGTCATGATTGCGTTCAGCCCATGTCTATAAAGGTTTATTTAATTTTTCACGTAGTATCTTATTCTTCAACTTTTACTGCTACCTATTTCTTCATTTGCTTTGTTCATCTTGTTGTTTTGTTGCTGTTATTTTCTTTTGAATCCTGTTTTGATTACACTTCCTTTGAACCAAGGTTCTATCAGAAATAACCTCTCTACCCGAAAAAGGTAGGGGTAAGGATCCATACTGTCCGTCCCGGACCTCACTTGTGGGATTATACTGGGTATGTTATTGTTGTTGTTATTATGATAAATACGTCTTTAACTTGTATATTTGGTATTTGCAGGTGCCTGGTAGAAGCAATACACATTTATCTCTTGCTGGTCATGCTGTCAAATGTGCTTCAAACTATCAATCTAGTGTCAATGATGGCGAAGAACCATTTTTGATAAATGCTACAAAGCAAGCTCTCTGGTACGTCAATTGCATGTGTGTGTAAACTAGAGCATCAGCATAACACGTTTTCTACAAGTGAAACTGTGTTGGTAGGTGAGAGGAAAAATATCAACTTACCTGATGTCAGACCTTTTCTTTTGACCGATATTTACTTTCTGGAGCTACAAGCTCCTCAAATCCCTTTATCAAATTAATTATCTCTTCAATTTCCATCGAGAAATCGGTATTGAGATCTTGTTTGTATGGGATTTCCTTTTGAAGAAGTTCTGTATTGGATTTGATGACTTCATTGTATTGGTTGATTCGTGAATCAACATCGTGCATCTTGATCTGATGACTTGAGATTTTACTAGTTTCTCCAATATTTCTCCTTGGCTTGGATATCCATTTTTCAATAAATAATTTGCGGAGATGAGGATGTTGCGATGGATGTGTGGACTTACCAGGAAAGATAAGGTTAGAAATGAGATTATTCGGGAGAAGGTGAGAGTGACTTCGGTGGAGTACAAGATCCGGGAAATGAGGTTGCGATGGTCCGGACATGTGATGATGAGGTGCACGGATGCTCCAGTACGAGAGGCTGACTATGGACGGTTTTAGGCGGGATAGAGGTACACCAAAGAAATATTGGAGGGAGGTGATTAGGCATGATATGGAGCAGTTACAGTTTACGGAGGACATGACTCTTGATAGGAAGGTGTAGAAAACTCGGATTAGGGTAGAGGGTTAGTGGGTAAGAGTTTGGCCGTTAGAGCAGGGAAGAGTGCTCTGTTTGTATTTGCGCTTGGAGTTTCTTGTTTTTGGTGTTTCAGTGATGTCTATGATTTTGGATAGATAGTTTATAGTAGTACCTTGTGGGTGTCTTATTTCCTTTATTATCTAGCAGTGTGTTATCCCATTTGTTGTGTGCTTTTATGTTTTTTGTTTGTTATATTGTTATATGTCCTGAACTGAGTGTCTATCGGAAACAACCTCTCTACTTCATCTGAGGTAGTGGTATGGACTGCGTACACTTTACCCTCCCCAGACCCCCACTTTGTGGAAATACACTGGGTATGTTGTTGTTGGTGTGTCATCCCATTTTGTTGTTTGTTTTTAGGTTTGTTATATTGTGGTATTTATCCTGAGCCAAGGGTCTATCGAAAACATCTTCTCTACTTCATCTGAGGTAGTGAGGTAGTGGTATGGACTGCATACACTTTACCCTCCCCAGTGGGAATACATTGGGTATGTTGTTGTTGTTGTTGGTATTATAAGATCCTCTAATAATATTGTTAGAATATTAGTAGGAATAGGAATCGTATACACATCCTAGTTGGAAAAGGATTGTAATGTAGTGTCTAATTGAAAAAGTAGTCTAGTCTGATATAGTGTCTATAAATAGTCTCAATGTAATAATTTAGATACAACAATTCAATAACATTTTCCTCTTATATTTCTCACATGGTATCAGAGCCTCTACGATCTTAGTAGAGAATCAAAGAGCTTTCGATGTCGGCGGGCGGCTATAACCCATATATGCCGCCCGTCTGGCCAATGATCATGTTAGCAAAAGTTGGGTCACCGTGTGATACAAGTACGATCATGATTGTGGACCAATACGTAAAGACTCGAGCTCGGGTGGCTGCCCAACCAATGGAACAAGCTTTGAAGTGTAGAGAACAAGTCCCAACACTCCAAAGCCATCCAATATGCATACTCCAAGGCCTCCCTTTTGTCTTGACTCATTAAGGGCATTCTAGTCATTTTGCATTAAGTTGAAACCTAGGCTATAAATAGAACATGTTAGGTCATTTTGTCGAGAAAAGTATGTTTATATTGTTATTGGCAAAGATTAGCTCTCTCTCTCTCTCTCCCTCTCCCTCTCCCTCTCCCTCTCCCTACCTTCTCTCTCCCCGGTCCCCGGCCCCATCGCCGTCGCTGACCTTCGGAGCCGACCTCCGATCGACCGTCGTCGTTGACCGACCCGATCTCCGGCTCCGGTCGCCGGCCACCGGCGCGACCTTCGGCGTCAGCCCGCCGACCCCTCCCTCCCTCCCCCATAGCCGGATCCGGCGAGATCCACCCCCCAACCCCCCTTCGGTCTCCAGCAGCCGCCGACCGACGCCCCCCTCCCCCAGCAGCCGCCGATCGACCGACCCCCCCCCCCCCAGCAGCCGCAGCTCGGCCCCAGCCAGCCGCCGTCGCCGCCGCAGCAGCTCCGCCTTCACCCGCCAGCTGCTCGGTCGCCAACATCCGCAGCACCTGGACGCCGACCAGACGACGCCGACCAGTTCAGCCGGCCTCCAGCAGCCGCAGCTCCATCTCAGCACCGGAACTCACCGGAACCCGGTCAACGCTGGGTTCGGGTTTTCCGGCTTGGTCTACAAGCGTGACCCGGTGATCTCTAACCTTTGCTATTTCATTCCTCGCTATTTCATTTTATTCCCCGTTTCCTGCTAGTGTTATCCGACTTGCATTTGATTTACTGATATTGTCCGTGTCTGTTGTTGCTGTCGCTGTGGCTGTGGTTGTTTTCTCGCACTGCTTTTGATTGGGTATCTTCTTGTGATTTGTTGATATTATCTGTTGTCTATTGTTGCTATTGTCTGTTGTTTGTTGTTGCTGTGACTGTTGTCTGTTGTTGCTGTTGTTGTGGTCGTTTCTTACCTTTGAGTATATTTTCTTATATTTTCCTGTGTAGTGGCTGTGAGCGGTAATGGTTGGATAGGGTCATGTCTGAGGGGGTTGGGGTGTGGGACAGTTGTGGGGGCGGGGGATGCGGTAAGGGCGGGAGTGGGAGGGAGGCCAAGGTATGGCTGCGGGGGCGGTAGGGGAGGGCGGGGGGATAGTGTTGGTAGGCTGAAGGTTGGTTCTTGGAATATAGGGACCCTTCAGGGTAAGTCTATAGAGCTTGTGAAGATTCTTAGGAAGAAGAGGATCAATATTGCGTGTATTCAAGAGACCAAGTGGGTAGGGTCTAAGGCTAGGGATGTGGATGGTTACAAGCTGTGGTACTCTGGGAGCGAGAGGCGGAGGAATGGAGTTGGCATCTTAGTAGATGAAGAGCTTAGAGGCCAGGTTGTAGAGGTGAAGAGGATCAACGATAGGTTGATGACTATTAAGTTGGTCATTCGGGGGTTTACCCTGAATGTGTGTAGCGCCTATGCGCCGCAAGTGGGCTCGGAGGGGGAGGAGAAGTTGCGGTTTTGGGAGGCTTTGGAGGAGGTACTGAGAGGCGTGCCTAGCTCAGAGAAGATTGTTGTAGCAGGAGATTTCAACGGGCACATCGGCGCGTTACCGAGAGGCTTTGGTGATGTACATGGTGGTTTTGGTTTTGGGGTGAGAAATGAAGAGGGGGCTACCCTTTTGGAGTTCGCAAGGTCCTTTGGGCTGGTGGTGGTGAACTCGGGCTTTCCGAAGAAGGACGATCACCTCATCACCTTTCGGAGCGCGATGGCCAGGACCCAGATTGACTTTATGTTGATCAGGAAAGGGGATAGGGTGTTGTGTAGGGACTGTAAGGTCATCCCGAGTGAGAACCTTTCGACCCAGCATAGGCTCTTGGTCATGGACTTGGGTATAAAGACGAATAGTAAGAGGAGGAGTAAGGAGTGTAGACCTAGAATTAAGTGGGGCGGTTTGACGCCAGTGAATGCGTGGGAGATAGGGGAGAAGTTGGCGGGAATGGGGGTGTGGGAGTGTAGGGGGGACGTGGATAGTATGTGGGATAGGGCGGCTAGGTGCATCAGGGAGAAGGCAAGTGAGGTGTTGGGTGTTTCTAGGGGCCGGGCCGGGCACTATCAGGGGGATTGGTGGTGGAATGAAGAGGTGGAGAAGAAAGTGCGGTCCAAGAAAGAGGCGTATGCTAAGTTGGTTGAGAGCAGGGACGAAGAAGAGAAGCGGGTAAACAGGAAAGAGTACAAGCTAGCTCGGAAGGAGGCTAAGTCAGCAGTCACGGCAGCTAAGACGGCCGCGTTTGAGAGCCTGTATGCGGGGTTACAGGGAAAAGGAGGGGAGAAAAAGTTGTTTAGACTCGCTAAGGCTAGGGAGAGGAAGGGTCGTGACCTCGATCAGGTGAGGTGCATTAAGGGGGAGGACGGCAGAGTGTTGATGGAGGACAGCCATATTAAGAATAGATGGAAGTCGTACTTTCATAGGCTCTTGAATGACGAAGGGGATAGAGCTATTGTGTTAGGGGAACTGGAGCTTTCAGAGGAGTGTCGGGAGTTTAGTTATTGTAGACGTTTTAGGGTAGAAGAGGTTAGACAAGCTGTTCGCAGGATGCGGAGGGGTAGGGCGACGGGGCCGGATGAGATACCGGTGGAGTTTTGGAAGTACGTTGGAGAGGCTGGGGTAAGGTGGTTGACTGGTCTATTTAACGAAATCTTCAAGACGGCAAAGATGCCCGAGACATGGAGGTGGAGTACCATGATCCCTCTTTATAAGAATAAGGGTGACATCTAGTGTTGCAATAACTATAGGGGGATTAAGTTATTGAGTCACTCTATGAAGATTTGGGAGAGAGTGGTCGAGGGGAGGCTGAGACGGATAGTGTCTATTTCGGAAAATCAGTTTGGATTTATGCCTGGGCGCTTGACGACGGAGGCAATTCACCTGGTACGGAGGCTGGTGGAACAGTATAGGGAAAGGAAGAAGGACCTGCACATGGTGTTTATCGACCTAGAGAAGGCTTACGACAAAGTTCCTAGGGAGGTGCTTTGGAGATGCTTGGAGGTGAGTCGAGTCCCGATGGCTTATATCAGAGCGGTTAAAGATATGTATGATGGAGCGAAAACTCAGGTAAGGACGGTGGGAGGAGACTCACAGCATTTCACTGTCTTGACAGGATTGCATCAGGGATCTACTCTTAGTCCTTTTTTTTTTGCTTTGGTGATGGATGTATTGACGCGGCGTATTCAAGGGGAGGTGCCTTGGTGTATGCTTTTTGCAGACGATGTAGTTCTGATTGATGAGACCCGAAAGGGTGTGAATGACAAATTAGAGGTGTGGAGACAAACTCTTGAGTCTAAAGGGTTCAGGTTGAGCAGAAGCAAGACAGAGTATTTGGAATGCAAGTTTAATGACGTGAGGTTGGAGGACGAGGTGGTCGTGAAGCTGGAATCGCAGGAGGTATGTAAGAGGGATAGTTTCAAGTATCTCGGGTCCGTGATACAGGGTAACGGTGAGATTGACGAGGATGTCTCACACCGTATCGGGGCGGGATGGTTGAAGTGGAAGCTCGCGTCGGGGGTGTTGTGTGATAAGAAGGTGCCGCCCAAGCTTAAAGGCAAATTCTACAGGATGGTAGTCCGTCCGGCCATGTTGTATTGAGCGGAGTGTTGGCCAGTTAAGAACTCCCACATCCAAAAAATGAAGGTGGCGGAAATGCGGATGTTGCGCTGGATGTGTGGGAGGACTCGAGGGGATAGAGTTAGGAATGAGACTATCAGGGAGAAGGTTGGTGTGGCTCCAGTGGAGTGCAAGATGCGGGAAGTCCGTTTGAGTTGGTTTGGACACGTGAAGAGGAGGGACACGGATGCCCCGGTTCGTAGGTGTGAGAGGCTAGCGTTGGATGGTTTTAGGCGGGGTAGGGAGAGGCCGAAGAAGTACTGGGGTGAGGTGATTAGGCGGGATATGGAGCAGCTACAGCTCACCGAGGACATGACCCTAGATAGGAAGGTCTGGAGGGCGCGAATTAGGGCAGAAAACTAGGGCCAGTTTGGGGCGTTAGGGTAGGGAAGTTTTTGGTGGGGGTTTTATTCCTGTTATTCTTCCCATTCTTATTTTTATTCCTATTCCTATTCCTCTTCTTGTTATGCTTTCGGTGTTCCTTGTTTTATTACGAATCTGGGTGTTTTCCGATGTTTCCGATGTTTCCTACTATTTATGGGTGCCGTATTTACGTTATGAAATCCTGTCCTGTGTGTTACTTTATATTTGTGTGGTGTCTCGCGTCTTGAGCCGGGGGTCTATCGGAAACAACCTTTCTACTTCTTCAGAGGTAGAGGTATGGACTGCGTACATCTTACCCCCCCAGACCCCACTAGGTGGGAATACACTGGGTTTTTTGTTGTTGTTGTTGTTGTTGTTAGGTCATTTTGTCATAACTTAGATGATATTTTGAGAGCTCTTTGAGAGTGTTCGTACAAGTGTGGATATCACTTGTGACAAGTGTGGAATCACTTGTGTTGGTTGCTTGGTTTGAAACGTTGGTTGCTTGGGGATTCCGTTCCCTTGAGGTCACCGTAAGAACTTGATGTTATTTGTATGAATTCTTGGGTCTTAGTGTTCAATATACACTTTGGTTCATAGTGTTTGTGCATTGTGTGTCAAGTTATCTATCATTCTATCTTATTATTATTGTTGTGTTCATTCTTGGTTTTGGGTGTCCAAACTCGAGACCTTGTTGCGTCATTTTTGTTCTTGTTATTGTGTTGTAATCTTAGTTTATGGCTCGCTGATTATAGGTGTTGAACACCTTAGAATCTTGTTGTTATCGTGCTTGTATTGTTATTGTGTAGTGGATCCGAGAGGGGTCACCAAAAGGGGTCCTCGGTTCTTCAAATCATGGACTGTTTTGGTGTGTGTTAGTGTCTTCCTTGTCGATCTTGTATCATTTGGTATCAGAGCATGGCTAGATCTTGTTCCTACAAGATCAATCTTGGGCTTGCTTGTTAGAAAATTAAAAAAAAAAATTATTGAAAAGCTAAAAAAAAAATCAAAAAAAGAAGCAAATCTGTCCATCTTGTTCTAGTTCTTGGCTGAATCTGGATTTTGTCGTTGTCTTGGCCGAAAAATTTGTTTTCTTGTCTAGATCTAGAAGGCATTTTGTTTGTTTTGTTGTTTCTAGTGTTAGTTTCTTCATCACTAACACTCTTGAGTCTAGATCTAGATTTGAGCTTGAAATGTTGATGTTGTTGTTGTGAACCAGATTGTGGCCGATTGTTGTTGCGGGTTTGAGACTTGAACGTGTATTGTGGGGATTGTGTTGTGGAATTTAAGCTTGAGAAGGTGTTGTTGTTGTTGTTTGGGAGGTCCAACTTGAACCTTAGAACTTCAAGACTCAAAGTGTGTTCTTGGTGTTCTTCACCATCTTCAAATCTTGTTGAAGAAAAGTGGTTGTTTGATTTAGAAAGTGAAGAAAGAGAGTGTATTTTGTTGTTAGTCTTGAAAGACTTGTCCAAAGACTTTACATCCACTCAAAGACTTACAATCACCTTTTCAACCACTTTCCAACAAATTTCCATGATTTAAGGACCATGTTTTAGGGAAATGGTACAAAAAAGTCAAGTTTTCCACTTTTGAATTTGAAAATAGGATTTAGAGACTTATTTTCCTTCTAAATCAATTCCCACCAATTCCAAATCACAATTTGTTCAAGACTTCCAATTTTGAAAATAAAATGTGTTAAGACCGCAACTAATACGTGGCTGCCACGTCACGTTTTACTGTTCACACGACAAATTTAGGCTCAAATTTTTGATTTCTTAGTTTCTAATTATTGTTTCTTAGTTGCATTTTTGTTGATTCTATTGCTAATTAACAAACTAGTAATTGTCTACTAGATTGTAAATTAGTTTTTGGGTCCGTTTATTCGTGTCTACGTTTCTTGTGTGCTTTTATCTTTTTGAAATTCGTTGTAGTTTCTTGGTTGAAATCCGTACGTATTTTCTTTGAGTTGTTTCAAAAGAGAATCTATTCCGACCTCGAGCCCCAATTGGTACCAAGTAACCTCCTTGGAGTATGAACGAGTTACTAACACTTGTGAGGCCAATTGAGAGGCATTTCAAAGTGTGAGAGCTTGTGAGGATGTTTTCTTTTCTAACATTAACTAGTTTATTGTTTTTTGTATTTTTGTTTTAGAATTTCTTTTGTTAGGAACTATGGCATTGGAAAAGGTGACCATGAATGATTTGATGGCTGCCATAATAGGTATGAAACATGACCTTAGTAGCCGAATGGAGAGAATGGAAAAAATAATGGACCGAGTGGAAGGAAGAATGGAAGGGATGGAAAGCTCTCTTTGCAACGAGTTGGATAACTTGATAGAGAATCCAAGCCTTCCTAATCAAGTTCTTGTGAGTGGACATGCTACACATGAGCTACAAGGTAATCAAACTAACTCTTGCACTCTAGTGAATGAGGCTAGTAGCCAACTAAGTGTGAATGGTAGTTTGTCTTTAGGTGAGCCGAATGTGCCTCCATTTGGTGATGATAATGTACAACTTGAGATTGTGGATACACTAGTTGATCCATCTAGTGTTGAGGCCATTGTGGCAAGTGATAGTACATTGTCTTGTGGAAGTCATGAAGACCAACTTGTGTGTGAAAATGGTGATGTTGAACATGTTGGCCGATTGACTATGGATGACCCTCTAGTTGTTTTTGTTGTAGACCATGCTAGAATAGATGGGATATATGATTGTACTAGTGGTAGTATTGGGAAAAGAAAATGCATCCTAAATCCGTGTCCATTGACACTCCACCCATTTGATCCCGGTGATCATTTGAAGTATGGTGATGAGGATGTCTTTTGGAATGACTTGAATGCGCATGGAATTTATGGCCTTCCTATCTCGGCTTTCAAGCCTATTTGTTGTTCTAAGAAGAGTCTATGTTTGCCACTTGATGTGCAACTCTTGTTCCTTGTTTCTTGTCACACTTGTGTGGATAGACTAGTTTGACTCTTTCTTGGGCGGGTATTCGGGTAAGAGGGATGTTTGGGTGTATGTGAAGTTTGAGCCACCTTGGCAAGATGCTATGATTGATTACACTAATCCTAATCCTCATACCTTGAGGAACTTGTGTTTGCTTGTCTTTCCTATTGTTTTGCAAGGTTTGGATTCAAGGTCGAATCCTTTTTCAAGAAGGGGAGGATGATACAAGTACGATCATGATTGTGGATCAATACGTAAAGACTCGAGCTCGGGTGGCTGCCCAACCAATGGAACAAGCTTTGAAGTGTAGAGAACAAGTCCTAACACTCCAAAGCCATCCAATATGCATACTCCAAGGCCTCCCTTTTGTCTTGATTCATTAAGGGCATTCTAGTCATTTTGTATTAAGTTGAAACCTAGGCTATAAATAGAACATGTTAGGTCATTTTGTCATAACTTATATGATATTTTGAGAGCTCTTTGAGAGTGTTCATACAAGTGTGGAATCACTTGTGTTGGTTGCTTGGTTTGAAACGTTGGTTGCTTGGGGATTCCGTTCCCTTGAGGTCACCGTAAGAACTTGATGTTATTTGTATGAATTCTTGGGTCTTAGTGTTCAATATACACTTTGGTTCATAGTGTTTGTGCATTATATGTCAAGTTAACTATCATTCTATCTTATTATTGTTGTTGTGTTCATTCTCGGTTTTGGGTGTCCAAACCCGAGACCTTGTTGTGTCATTTTTGTTCTTGTTATTGTGTTGTAATCTTAGTTTGTGGCTCGCTGATTATAGGTGTTGAACACCTGATACAAGCATGATCATGAAGATGAACGTTTTTGAGTATTTTGGACGTAACCTCAGAGGTGTACGAGTTGAAGTGTTAAAAAGGGGCTCCAAACCGCCCCTAAAAACACTTCATGGGTGCCTATTTGCCTACTTGGTCATTAAAGGGCCTTTTGGTCATTTTATCTTTTTATTTGTAAAGTACTATAAATAGAACAATATAGGGTTTTAGTTCATTAGGTTTTGTTGGATATTGTTGAAAGAACATATCTTTTGAGAGAGAGGGTCTCTAGGCCTAAACTAGGACATGAACAAGTGTGGATTCACTTGTGATTGTGTATTGCTTGGAAACGTTGGTGCTTGAGCGGTGGAATCCCTCTTGTGTCACGTAAGAGTGTGGTGTTGCTATTGTAAGTCTTAGGGGTCCTTAGATTTAATACATCTTTGGGTTCTTAACCTTGTAATGGTGTATGTCTCACTTCCTATCTTTACATATCATGTACTAGTTGTGTAGTCTAGTGAACCGGTTGGTTCTTGTTGTTCTTGTAATCTTGTAACCGTTGGATTGTTGTTATTGTAGTGTTGTTCCTCTCGTTATTGTTGTTTATCTCTTGTTGTTGTTAGTGCTTTTGGTGTCATTTACACTTTGTTTCTTGATGTTGTTGGAACCGAGATTTGGTGTTTGTTGAGCTCTCGGGTTTCCCTTTGTTTGTGGACTATTTTTGACGTGTTTTTGATACATACCAAATTTGCATCGTATCAACACCTTAGAATCTTGTTGTTATTGTGCTTGTATTGTTATTGTGTAGTGAATCCGAGAGGGGTCACCAAAAGGGGTCCTCGGTTCTTCAAATCATGTACTGTTTTGGTGTTAGTGTCTTCCTTGTCGATCTTGTATCACCGTGCTTCTTTCCGATGGCTTCTCCTATCTAATTTGTGTAGCACCGTGCATCTTTTACCGAAAGTTAGGTCACCGTGCTTCTTTCCGATGGCTTCTCCTATCTAATTTGTGTAGCACCGTGCATCTTTCTGGTGACTGCTTTCTCATAGCTGATTTGGGTAACACCATGCGTCTTTCCGGTGACAACTTTCTCATATTTGATTTGCATAGCACCTTCCAACCCTACCCATATTAATTTCTCTTTTCAGTAGGGTCGTGTCGTCATTCCGGCCCTACCCATATAATTTCTATTTTCAATTAGGGTCGTGTTATCATTTCGACCCTACCTATATAATTTCTCTCTTTCAGTAGGGTCGTATCATCATTCCGATCCTACCCGTATAATTTTTTTCTAGATTGTAGTCACTTTTCAGCCATCAAAACTAATAATCTGGTGCGTGAGCATGTTCCAGCTAATTTTTTGGTGACTTTCTTGTTCAAGATCTGCTCATCTCTTAATTTCGAGGTGATCCGTATATTTTATACCAATTTCTGACAATTTTCCAGCGGCAAATCTACTTTCCAACGACGTTTACTACTTTTCTGATCACTTCTTCAATTTGTTCCTTTTCAGCTGAGGTCGCCTAGACTTCCCGAGCAGTCCGTACCAGTTTTCTTGTAGATATCCTCTCCAAGTCCTTCACTGATCCTCATATTAATTACATCCATAACAAGCTTGGTACATATGCCTTGTATGTACCAGCTTGAGGGGGAGTATTAGAATATGAGTAGGAATAGGAATAATATATAGAATCCTAGTTGGAAAAGAAATGTAATGTAGTGTCCTAGTTGGAAAAGGAGTCTAATGTAGTGTCTATAAATAGGGTCTCGTTGTAATAATTTAGATACAAACAATTTAATAATATTCTTCTCTTATATTTCTCACAAATATGAATTGAGAAAGTTTAACTAGATAAAATGTTTTTGATGATGTATTGGTACTGTTCTGAAATTCCATTTGTTAATGACTCAGGGCTGCAAAATCTATACTACGATTCAATAATATTCTTCTCTTATATTTCTCACAAATATGAATTGAGAAAGTTTAACTAGATAAAATGTTTTTGATGATGTATTGGTACTGTTCTGAAATTCCATTTGTTAATGAATCAGGGCTGCAAAATCTATACTACAATTCTTGGTTGAGCAGCCAAGTCAGCTGAAGTACATAGAATGGCCTGGATTTCAAAGCACGGTTAGTATGTAAAGCCTTCTCTTTCTATATGGTAATTATCACTTCCTTTTTGTTGTGTGTATGTGGCCAACACAATGTGTTGATAATGTGTGTTACACCAAGTTGTTATCATTCTGTGTACTTGTTGCAGTGGAGTATCCAGCTGTACATTACATTTGTCTTGTTACTTCAGGATACTCAACTCTTAGTCATCAAGACAAAATCACAAATGTTAAAAATTGTTAATGGCCTTTATTGAGGGACGTGCGTGTTTGGTCACACGTTTGAGCCCTACGCCACACGAATTAACTCTAGTATTTAAGTGGAGAAGGGTAGAGGGACAGACCTACCTTCCCTGAGTTTCTAAAGTAACAAGGCACTTGGCTCAAGCAATACATGTCTTTCTTTGAAGACATAGTGCTGTAACAAGCTGAGATGCACACAAGTTTGGTGTATCAGCAAAGGGGTATTTGGCATGTGGAAGGGTTTAGAACTATTTATGGAATGCAGAAGGGTACATAAAGAAAATGAGCCAGAGGAGTGTTATGCGCTCATGAGGTGTTAAGTGCAGAAGGTGAGGCACTCTAGAGGGCTCAAAAGGGCACGAGGATGTATAGTAGGAGTACCATCGGGCGAAAAAGGTTGGTTTGAGTTAAAGTTGGACATTAATTATGGTGAAGAGTAGGAAGGAAATGTTGTCTACTTCATTACTGAGAGGCTCTACTTGTTTGAGGCAGTCCTCTTTAACCTGGCTCATTGAAGCAGGAGATTGTCACTTGCTGATGCATTGCTTACCATATGCTAATACAGTCGCTTGCTATATGATTATGCAGTCGCTTACTGTATGATCATGTAGTAGCTTATGTCCTTCACTTTTATCGCTTGCTTGTTATCCTTATTTCTTAGCTGGATCTTTATAGTTTAGTAAGCTTTAAGTTTTGCATTGGTTGTGTTGTTGAACATCTTTCCTTAGCTTTTGTAAGCCTATATAAAGGCCCTTAAGCCTTGGTGCAAATCATCTTGAATTTGAGTAAATCTGTCATATAAAGTTTTGAGCTTGAGTTTGCTTCTTTTGTAAGTGTGTTTCCTTTTAAGAAGTGAGTTATACTTGAGAATAGCCAATTAAATGAGTTATCCTTGAAAATAGCGAACCTAGGTGGCCTATTTTTTGTCTATCGTGTCATAGTGGGGTCCCTAACCTCGCTAATATTGGCACACCCCAGATGTTTCAGCATCACTCATAAGAATATAAGAGTCATAAAGCATAACCATTCAACCCTTGCATCTCACGCTTGTGTGGAGATTGATGATATCAAGGGAGAGATAACATGAATGTGTGACATGGATAAGGGTCTCAATAAGCACATTTGCACACCTTGAGGGCTGAGCCCTATGTGATGGAGGTAATTGCTGCCAAGCATGCACATTTTACTTTAGTTATGGAATTGTATTTATAGTTGCCTACATGACGGATGATCATGATAGCGCACACTTTCTTGATATGCCTTTCTACTTTTTTCTACCGTTCTTATTTTAGTATAAACATTTGAGTAACAGTGAATCCAGTCCATTCGTTGGCGTCCATTTTGCTTATGCTTGTCATTCTTCATTTAACCAGTGTTGTGTGGCAGCATTGGTACTCTTCTGTTTTTCTGAAGGGAGATAATGTTACCTGCTGGTGCATTTAACCCCGGAGTTGAATCATTATGCTGGGATTTTAGTAAATTTTCCTTTTTCTCGAGTAAAGTTGCTCATCTCGTTTGTGTACCATGCATACGGCTTGTTCAGTTCAGTGTGTTAATATCCAAGTTCACCTGACTGGAGCTATAGCTTTTTAAATGGAAGGATTTTTGGATAAGTGCGGCGCCTTTGAAGTTTCTGCGCTGCTGCATTTCGACTTTCAGAAGCTAATTGTTGGAAATCAGCTACATTGAACAGTATCTTCCATTTTGTTTGATGGACAAATTATTTTACCCAATTGTTTAGTTCTTGAGATTCTACTATGTGCTAAATGTGATGTTGATCTGCACTGGTATAAATTAAGCATAGTTTCAAAGAATGTTCATCTGTTTTTTCGGTTGAGATCAATACATGCAATAAAACTAACCCTTTCTCCACTTCCTGCAGCTGAAGACTGCAACACTTGCACTTGTTCTAGTTGGGCTGTTTATCATTGCTTTATCCTCGGTTGATTCTGCACTGTCTTACATGTTGGCTCTATTTTTGCGGAGAACATCATGATTCAAGACATAAGACTGATTTTCTGGCTTTCACACGAAGCCAACTCATGCTAATGGTGTGCTCCACATATTTTTCATTTCTGACAGAAGGCTATGCTCAACAATACAAGATTGCCCAAACTCGAGCAGGATGAGACCTGCAGCTTCTTGAACATCTGATGAATATATCACCACAGAGAAGATCATTACGAGATCATAGCGTTATATTAATTCTAGAACTACTGCTATGGTGGTATGACAAGAGTGTATATCTCTGTCTTTGCATTGATACAGTGGATGATAGACATTTTTATGGTTCTCTTGAGTAGTTCTTTGCATCATGTTTACTCAAAGTGCTTCTCCTACTTAGCAGCTGCTGATGACTTGATTTACAAACTGTGTCCATCTATTAGTGCAGCATTTCATACACCAGGAGAATTTGTTCTCCTTTGATAAGGAGTACACGCACAATGTGCATACGTTAAGACTTGTTTATAAGTCGAAAAAGAGTATTGAGGCACTCCAGGGTATTTTTATGATATTCATTATTTTATTTAGGAGTGACTATTTCTGTACTATTGTTTCATTCTCTGGTAGGAATAACTTATTCCGGTATCGATTACTAATTTTGGTAGGAATAACTAATTCCGGTATCGATTACTAATTTTGGTATAATTTATCTCTGGATTAGTAACCAAATAAGGAATAAAGCAATAATAATTTTTTTATTTCGAGATTATCTATGCTTGTCCAGCATACAAGACGATCCGTAGTCTTAGCCAAAAGAAAAGCAAACACACATTCAGAAGTACATTTTTATAGTTTATGCTTAGTTTTATTTCTAGAGTTTGGTGTAACCATTTGAGGTGTAATTTATTATTATTTTTTTTATATCTTTTTGCAGTTTTTTTGTGTTGCATATTTCAGATTTAATTGGACTTTGTTGACATTTATGATTAAATAACTTCTTTTTTTCCATAATTTTCATCAACAGACAGTTCAGCAAAGATTTGAGTGAAACTACAAGTGTTAACTTCTGAAAAATTTATGGAACAAAAAGTATATAATGAACGCATAAGGGATTATTTTGAACATACACAAAGGGTCGTTTTTGAAATATTCAGACATGCGTAACTTGGATAGAAAGTAATTTTATATGCACGTCAAACTGAATTTTAACCTCAGCCGTGTACATTTTAATTATTTTTAAAGAGGATAAATTTGTAAAAAGAAAAATATTACTCCCTCCGTTTCACAATAAGTTAATTGTTGAATTTTGGCACACATATTAAGAAAAAAAAGTAAAGACATAAATTTATCATGTTTTTTTATTTTTACTCTCTTAAAAAGGCAAAGACAAATGATATATTACTCCCAATACACATTTAATGAAGGATAAATTTGAAACTTTTTTTTAACATCTACCTTGTGAATCATTCACTTATTTTGAAACATAAAAAATACTCCAACAATTTATTTATTATGAAACGGAGGAAGTACAAAATAGGCACAAAATTAATGGAAACCTCAAAAGTGCCATTCGTACACTTCTCCCAATTAAAAACGTAACACGTTATCCACCACAAAGAAAAGGAACAAGTTTCTCCATATCCTTGCCCAATCACCAAACTTAAAACACACCAATGGCCATGAACATCTTCCTCTCTGTCCATTGACATTAGTTAGCCATCATGAAAATCTTAACCATATTAATCATGACGTTCATAATGTTAAAAACTAATTGCCAAGCAAATACTAACTACCACCTCCACCCTCTAATCTTAATACCAGGAGCTGGTGGAAACCAACTAGAAGCAAGGTTAACTTCAAAGTACAAGTCTACAAGCTTTTTTTGCAACAAATGGTATCCAATAAAGAAAGATAGTGAAGGTTGGTTTAGGATATGGTTTGATCCAACTGTACTTTTAGCACCATTCACAAAGTGTTTTAATCAAAGGATGATGCTTTATTATCAAAAAGAGTTGGATGATTATTGTAATGCTCCTGGTGTTGATAGTAGGATTGCACATTTTGGTTCTATTAAGAGTCTTCTTTATCTTGACCCTAATCTCCCGTAAGTTAATTCCCACTTACTGTATTTATTTATGAGCTTACATTATATTTTGAGGTTTTCTTGATAATGTATTGAGTGATTGGTTAAGCCGTAGAAACAGCCTCTTGCAATAATATAAGGTAAGATCGTATATAATAAATTCTTCTGTTTCGTTTTTTTCCAAACTTCACACGTAGCGGGAGTTCTACTGTACCGAATAACCTTTCTTTTATATTGAGTGCTTGGTCATTTTAGTTCCTAAGTCTAGCTTTGCTTGTCTATGTTGGTCTTACACACCCCAAAAGCCAAAAGGGCCTAAAATATCCTTGTAGTGCTGAAAATGGTTCAAATATACTCTTCTTCCATCTTTGGATTCTAAAAACCCTTTCATCCACTTATTTTTGCTCTATTTTACCCTTCTCTTTAACCAAAAAAAGATTAGAATTTTATGTGATAATTTCTTATTGGTTGAATTTTTATTAATCAAAAATCAAAAAAGAAAAAAATCAACTTAACCCAAATCACTAAAATCTACCCAACCCATCTGATCCAAATCACTAAAATTTGATCTAACCTGATGTTTCCACCAACAAATCCTAATCCTTTTTTCATTACAAGAAGGATAAAATAGAGCCAAATAGGTGGATGAGAGGGTATTTTAGGATATATTTGAACTATTTTCAATACTTGAAAATTAAAATGGTATTTTAGCTCATTTTCTGTAAATAAAATGGTAAGTTTACTATATCATCCTTTGTTAATTATAAATAATCTAAATGTTGGGTATTACTAACAAATGTAAAATAGATGCAAAATAGTAAATTCGCTCTTGATTTTCCAAACCATATAAAGACGGACGAAGAAAGTACTTTCCTGTTGAAAATGCTTAATCTTTCTTCTTCTAAGCATTTTTCTTTTGGTTCACCATTTTTTTTAATAGTATACTTAACGCGAGCCAATTAAGGTGTTAATTGTTCTTAATACATCATCGACGCTGGCTTCTATATGATTTGAAAGCCAAATAATGTCCTCACCTTGTTATTTGATCTATAACTCCCAATGAAGTGTAATAAGAATGATAGAAGATCAGAGTTCATACTTTTACATAGAGATGAAAAAGAAACACTAAATTTTGATAGTCAAAATTACCTAATATGCCTTGCGTTGGTCAAAATGCTATATAATACGGTATCAGTATACTGTTTGTCATTAAGTTATTGACGCTGTATTTTCTCTTTTCGTTGTAGTAGCATAATTTTTAAACATATACTTCTTGTTTTAGGAAAATTACAGCATACATGGAGCCACTTGTGAACGCGTTGCAAGAACTAGGCTATAGAGATGGTGATAATCTGTTTGGGGCACCGTATGATTTTCGATATGGTTTAGCTGCAGAAGGTCATCCAAGTCATGTTGGTTCAAAATTTCTCAAGGACTTAAAAGGACTCATAGAAAGTGCAAGCAATTCAAATGGAGGAAAACCTGTTATTCTTGTTTCTCACAGCTTGGGAGGTTTATATGTCCACCAACTACTCTGTCGTAATCCGAAATCGTGGAGCCAAAAGTACATCAAACACTTTATTGCATTGTCCACCCCTTGGGGCGGCACAGTTGAGCAAATGGTCACTTTTGCTTCTGGGAATACACTTGGTGTGCCTTTAGTCAATCCGTTGCTCGTAAGGGAAGAACAGAGGAGTTCTGAAAGTAATATGTGGCTTTTGCCTTCTCCGAAAGTATTTGGCAATCAAACACCACTTGTTATAACTCCAAATGTTACATATTCAGCTCATGATATCCCGAAATTCCTCGAGGATATCGGGTTTCCTCAAGGAGTTTTGCCTTACACATTGCGTATTTTTCCCCTGGTTGAAAATTTCACTCTCCCTCATCACATGCCGCCTATCACTTGCATAGTTGGATGTGGGTGTAAGACTCCGGAGACATTGTTCTACGGAGATGCTGAGTTTGATAAGTCGCCTGAGATTATGTATGGGGATGGAGATGGCACTGTCAATATGGTAAGCTTGTTGGCTCTTGAAGCAAATTGGGATAACAAGAATACTCGCCAATCCCTCAAAGTCACCAAGTTACGAGGCGTTTCACATACAGGTATACTAAAGGATGAAATTGCAGTTGAGAAAATAGTTGAAGAGATTTCTTGTGTTAACTCTGAGAATGCTGCTCACGTTTCACTAGTTTCAAAAGCTTGACCACAATTCGTGATATTTCTTGTTTCTTCTTACCTTTTCTTCATATTCATATTCATAAATGTGGTATTGTACTTGCCCGTGCTTCCCATGATTCTCCAACATGGAGAAAAATGAGCTGAAAGACCCCTCAAGTCTTTAATTAAACTAGTTTCTAGTTTAGGTTACGTTCGTTGCACGTGTATCAAGTATTAATTAATAATAAATGTATATACAAAATAAATTATTATGTGCACTTTATTTTATTAAGTATAATTTTAAAAATATGACGTAAAATTTTGAAGATAAAAAAAATGTAGTTAATTAAAAAGCAACTTGATAAATCACCACGTAGCCATAATAAATTTTCATGTTTAAAATTATAATTTTTCTTTTCCTATAAATTGAGATTGTCTGGATTAATGACAACCAGAGTTTAGATATTCTATACATTATTTAATCATTATACTTATTTCTTAATTCTAAAAGCACATTATTTTAATGAAGAGTTATTTTTTTTTTCTCAAAGTGTACATTTTTATTAAAATTGAGGGCATTTTAAATTATTATCATCTTGAAGAGGATAAGAGCCTTTAAATTATGTATAACTTATACAATGTTTGATAGATGGATAAGAAATAAGTTATTGATGTATAAAATTAATACAATGTTTAAAAAATATCTTAACTTTGCGGGCGATCTATTACCCCATACAAGTTATAAAGACCATTGTAAATGGGTTACGTTTAATTGGGGGTTGCAGTCAAATTTTCACATTCACGTGGGTCATTTGCGTGGATGCAAATACAAGCTCAAAATTGATCAAAATGGTCCATTCATGACGATCCTTATCACTTTTATGAGGTAATAGGTTGTCCTCAAAGTTAAGATGTCTTTTAGTAAATTCAAGACAACTTTAATAGTCACTTTATGTCTTTTCTCTTATATAGTTATATTTATTGAGTAATAAATTTTAAAATAAAAATTAATAATTAATTATATTTGACTCCCAACACTACTAATTCTAACATTATTAATATACGATATTCAGTATTATTCAATAGTTGTACCACTTGATATTCAATCGAGGCAGCGAACAATTCATTTGCTACATTGAACCCTTTGATGGAGTATAATTAGTTAGGAGTACTATTAAGTACTTTCTCCATTTTAAAATAGTTGACTCTTGTTGATTAGAAGTTTATTTGATTAATTTAGCCTTATCAATTATGATTTGAGAAAACAAATTTAAGTATATACACTTTTGTATAGTCATTTAATAATAGAGATAGTATTGGAAGAATATAATAAAATTCTGTTGATTTCACAAATGAGACAACTATATTTAAATAAATATTTTTAGAAAGAGCTCCAAGTATTTTGAAATGAAGAGAGTATAAAATTACTTTTTTCTAGACATCATTATCTCTTTCTTAATTATAAAGAAAAAGAAGCAATACGCGCTCTATGTACACTCACTAAAGCGGGATTCAAATGTTTAATCACTAATTGAGTCTTTGTAGCATAAATTGCTCAATCATTTTAACAAAAAAAAAAAAAATTAATAATCAAATTATAGTCCCAGTTATATCAATATCTACAGTCAAGTAGAGCCTATTCGGTGTTCTCGCATTAGAGACTGATTTATTTGAATTTGTGTCGAGCAGAGCCCATTTGGTGGTGGTACTCACTATCAAGAATTTTTTTGTAACCACTCCACCAATTCTAAGTAGATGAAATAATAATGAATGATCCTAAACATACGTTTAATTTAATTTTTAAAGAATGGATCTTTAAAAAAATATTTTATATAAAATCATTATAGTTCCATTAATTTTATTCTGAATCACAATTATCATATTTTGTGTAAACATGTTACCTTAAAAAATTATATTATCTTTTGAAAGATACTTTCATTGCAGTTCTTCACAAAAATTGTCAGGCACTCCGATTGTTTAAAAATATGAGAATGAATAGATTAATCTTTTAACTTCTATAAAAATAATAGCATATTATTCAAATATTAGAAATAGAAGTATTTCTCATGAATTTTTTGTCTTGCATCTCATTTTCTTTACTCAACGTGTCGATTTGATCTAAGAGCTCCTTGCCTCCTTCACATAATCATTAGTGTCCCCAAATACAAATATTCTATCCATCTGCCAAATCAATAACATAATATAATAATTGCATCAACCATTCACTACTAAAAAAATCGTAAAAATCGACCATATGTGATCGCTTTTTTATTTTAAAATATCAAGATAATCATTTCAATAATTTTATATTAATTATTATTTCTTTTAAAAAAAATAAAAAAATAACAAAACTGACCACTTGTGGTCGGTTTTATTTTAAAAAAATAATTAAAAATAATTTTAAAAACCAACCACAAGTGGTCGACTTTTAATTATATAAAAAAAATAAAATATTTTTAAAAAATTGACCACTTGTGGTCGGTTTTTAACTAAAATAATTTTTTTTTTGTTTTTAAAAATCGACCACTTGTGATCGTTTTTTGAACTGAAAAAAATAAAAAAGTAAATAATTTTTAGAAATCAATACTTATATATATGTAATCAAATATATATATTATTTTTATTAAAAAATAATTATATATATAATCTAATATATATATATATATATAATATTTTGAAATTACACTGATCACACGTAGTCGATAACCAATATAATAATAATAAAAATCAATCAATCTTAAATTTTGTGAAAAATTACACTAAAATATATCAAATAAAATAAACAAATTACGTTAAACATAATCTTTATCTTTTACTTATGTTTCAATATATGAAATTAATATTTTTCTTTGTATATACGTTAAATGACGTTAAACATGCATAATCTTTGTATAATGAATATGTGTATATATACATCATTCCGTTGAGATAACGATATTATGTTACTATTGCAGTCATAATAATGTAATTTATAACCGATAATTCAGCAGAATATAATGAACGTGTTCTATTATAAGGTAATATACTTGTGGATGTGATATATATAGTACGCATTCAAGAGTTCATATATATAAATATCTTTATATATATATATATATATATATACCAATAATAAGAGAGGTGATTAAATAAGAGAGGCGATTATAAAAATGATTTTTCAATAAGAAAGTAAGGGCTAAAAACAGTTGGTTTTAAACAATTATGTTATAAAAATCCTACTTAGTACTCCCTCTTTTCCATCGTTTCTTCATGTTTATAGTTCCTATATACTATATTTTTCCCAATTTTTTTTTTCATCTTACCCTGTTCATCTCTTCCTTTTAGCCTATGTACTTAACAACGTCTTCTTTAACCACATCCCGACACATTAATCTAGCATACAAACTTTCGTCCTTTAAACTTCTTTGTTTTGGAGGACTACTTAAGGCCAGGACTCCTAGGAATTTACAGGTTAATCCATCGTTATTATTAAGAAGTTAAGAGGTTAACCATATACTAAGGGCAATTGTTTTAAAACAAAATTTAATTTACATAATGTACAACAAACATATTCAAAATTTAAAATATAAACATAATATATTTTTTTGGTGGGGAAGTATAGCATAAATAAGAACTTACATGAAGTAACTGGAGAGAGGTTTTCCTTTCGAGAACCCCCTAAGGACTGAGCAAAGACTTGAATACTTTTATTAAAACAAACTTAATATTTTACAAGCTTAGACACCGGAGAGGAATTGGTTTGGGCGGAAAGGTTTATACATGAAAGAAGGGGAATATGTTGTGAGCGATTTTCTTACTCTTGTTCTACTTCTACTACTAAAACATCAGTCTTATATAGACTTAGAAATGAAAAAAAGAGTGGAATCAAATTTGCTACGTGGCCTCAAGATGAATGGCCGACACCTAAGAGATAAGGAATCTTAATAATGCAGGTCGGGTACGCTTCTGGGCCCCATCGTCACATGCATTATTATTCCTTTAGACAGATGCGTGCTTCAACAGTTTTCCTTCTTTTGAAGGTAGTAATAAAGGAAGCACTCAATTATTTTTACAAGACATAAAGTGGGCATCCCCACATGACAATTCTATCTATATCTTATCTCTTCAGCTGCTTTGTCACGTGTAAGTATTCGCTACCACTTGTCTTTGTCTGATTATGTGTCCAAGTTGTGCAGGGCAATGGAATCAAAACTCATCCCTGAGTCATCATCCTCATTGGGGTCCTGTGCCTCTTGGAGATATGCAAGACTATTTTTGAATTCCTCTTCTTCTTCTGATTTTGGAATATTATCATCTGCATTGTTCATGTCTGGGACTAATCTATCCGAACTAGTACTGGGCATGTCTTTGTTATCAATATGCTTGTCTTGTCCTTGGCTATTAAACAATCTTTCTAATGTCTGCTTTACTATAGTCTCAATTTTTTATTTGTTTTTTTGCAATTAATGTCTTTCTTAGAGTACTAGTTTTAGCTGGTGGTTGTTTTGATAAAGAGCCTCCTTCATCCTCACTTTTTAGCAAAGTGACAGCCGTAAATGGATTTGATTATCTTTATCGGTTATCTTTTGCACCGGACTAGCTGTACCAACATCCGGTACAGTGGATTTCTTAACATTCAGAGGGGAATGCACACCCTTCTCATTCATTTTTTATGGAAATGAAGAACTCTGTGTCTGAGTACTTGCGTTTGTTCTATTTTTCTTGACCTGATAGGTATTTAGCTTGTCTTTTAAAATTTGTACCTGCTCCATTAGTCTGGAGTTTTCAATGATAAGAGCTTCCTTTTGACCATTTAGTCTTTTGAAAGCTTCAGTCATCGAAGAGCAGTGGTCACAAAAAATTATCTTACCAGTGTCTTTCTGAATATTGTATTGGGGTATTTGGTTGGGCTTTGTCTAAGTGCGGGAGATATGTAATAGTTAGGCCCAAGATATCCCCTTGCATAGTCTGAGGCTTCAGAAAAATTGTTAAAACCTTTATAAAGTGGGGTTTTAAATACCATTTATAGAGTCTATTACTTCTATCCAAATTTGAAAAATTCCATTTGTCTTTCCATGTATAACTACATAATATTTGAATTTAGATCTACTTTTGCCTGATATATATTGGCATAAAGCATTTATAGCTGCTAAAAATGTTTATGGTTTGGTTTGTTATGGGATATCCAAAGGTTGTCTAAATATTTTTGGGGTTTATCTAAAACACATTTTGGTCTAATTTTAAAAGATAGATTACTAGATGGATAAGCTATCAAGTTAAATGGTCCGAAATCAATTCTTTCCATTAAGTTCATAGAGTTTCTTGGTCTGAAACTAATGTTACCTAACATTGTCTGGTAGTACGAGTCTTGAGAGGACGAGGCTACGCCTTTGCCTTTGTCTGCAGTTGGTTGACCAGTTGGTCGGTCTGATGATGCTGAAACACACATTAGTTTATAGATTTAGTCTTTATTTATAATCTACTTAATTTATCTGCTAGTTTGTTGTCTTTTCCTTTTATAAATTCAAAAATAATATTTTTATAAACTGATATAGTATCCATAAAATTTAACCATCGTCTTTTACTACTAGATTTATCATTTATCTTTTGATGAAATTTAACTATGGCTTCACAGCCTGTTCTTACTAAGACTTCTTCCTTATTTAAGACGTATAGTTTAAAACTATTTAGGCCATATATTATTGTCAGTACGTCTAAGTCTATACTATTCATATTCCCTTTTTCTTTATATAATCCACTTTGGTACACACAAATGTTTTCTTCATTTTTATCACTATATTTATTAGGTCTCCCCATCCTAATTTGCTTCCATCAGTCTGAATAATTAAGTAATCTGTTTCTAAGGGGATTTTTAAGTCTGGAATATGTCTAACTTTTCCTTTAATTTGTTGTACTAATTTAATATCTTCTATGTTAAAAATATTTTTGGCCCTTACTGCTTGTTTTAGCATATAAAGGTCCACCTATTTTTTCTAGGTCTTGAATAAAGTTTCTCGCATAATTTACTAATCTTAGAAATTTTTGTAAGTCTTTTGTGTTATCTAATTTATCTGGCATATCTAGTACTTTCTTTGTTATATGTGGTTGGAGTTTTATCTTTCCTTCTCCTAAAGTTATTCCCAAGAAATTTATATAGGTCTTACATAACTCCATTTTCTTTTTACTGATTATTATTTCATGTTTAACAAATAATCTAAAGACTGTTTGTAGGTGTCTTAGGTGTTCCTGCATATTTTGACTAAATACTAAAATATCATCTACATAAACTAATACAAAATTTTTATATCCACCAAAGATATTATCCATTTTTCTTTGAAAAATTGGTGGGGCTGTTTTTAATCCAAACGACATACTGTTTGAATGCATTTTTACCTTCCAGTATCCTGATTTACAGTCAAATTTGCTAAATATTCTACTTCCTTGTATTCTATTAATTAATTCACTTTTATCAGATAGTTTATATACATCTGTCCTAGTGTTGTCGTTTAATCTCTTATAATTTATTACCATGTGCGCTTTTCCTCTTACTTGTTCGCTATGGTTTCTAACCATAAAGGCTGCTAATCTATGTCTGGAGGTTGATCTTCTTATAACTTCCAAATTTAGTAACTCTTTTATTTGTTTATCAAATTCTTCTGTATCCTCATTATTAGCTTCTATAGACGCTGTCTTTATTCTATATACTGGGTTAATGATTTCTAATTTACACATTATTTCATTAGCATCCCAGTGTGCTAAGATTTTTTCTCCTATTATTTCCATTTTATCTAGAATATTTATTACACTATCTAAATCTTTTGGACTATTTATTATACCTATTCCATTTATTCCTTTTCGAAAATTATAAAATTGTGTTTCTACGTTAATTAAAGTGTATTCTTTTTCTATATTCTCGATGTACTCAAGTTCTTCTATATTGATTAAAGTATAATTTTTAAATTCTTCTAAATTATTGTCCTTTTTTAATTCTTTATTTTCTCCGAATAGGTTATCGTCTTGACATTGGTCACTATTTGAACAATTTTCACAACATGATTGTGAGTTAGACTTTAAGTCTTTCTTGTGTGTTTTAAGCTTTCTATATACTGTTGGTAATTTTGAAGTTTGTACTGGAGTATAAGTAAGGTTTTTAAATAGTATGATACCGTCTCTTGTTATGAGACATCCTCCTCTATTTTGTATACAAAAATGTAATCCGATTACGAAATCTACGTTTATATTTAAGTCTCTTGCTAATATTTTATTAACATTATAAGTAGGTTTGTAGAATTCATTACATGTATTTAAAAAATTTATCTGAGCTTTTTCTATGTAATGGTTATAAACATTATGTGATCCATCCATTTGCATTGCTGCTACTGATTTTTTAAATGTTTTTAGTAAGTATTGTGGTACTAAGCATTTATTTATTAAGCAGCTGGTACATCCTGGATCAATTAAAGCTAAAGTTTCTATTTCTATATCTTGAATTTTTATTTTCACCAATACTTTTATCGTGGAAAATTGTTTATCTTCGTTACATGTTAGACTACTACTATGGTCTTCTATATTCATAAGTTCTGTTTCTAATTGCTCTAAGTATTGGGTATTTATTTCGTCTTCATTTACTGTAGCTTTTCCTTTTTCTAATGTAGCTAGTCTTTATTCTAATTCATTTATTCTAGCTTCTAATGTTGATATCCTTAGATTTATGATTTGATTAGTAGTTTGTTTTTGTTCACTATTAACTCCTGTTTCTATCTTTATCTTTAAGGTATCTTCTATACAGTTTATACATGCTTCTACATAGCATTTTTTACATTTAACTCTATTTTCTTTACTAGGGTACCAACTACATATGCGACATCTATTGCTATCTATTCCTTTGTATTTTTGAAATTCATGTATACATTCTTGCGTGATATTCATTAGGTTGTTAATCAATAAGTCATTTAAATTTAGATTATTTGTTTCTTGTCTGATTTCATTTACTAGTTATCTTCTTCTGAGTCTGAAGAGCCAGATTTAACATTATCATTTAAATCGAAACTTACTATAGAGTATATACTTTCTGTGTATATATATTCATCTACATTTAACAAGGTTTCTTGGAAATCTTCTATTAATTGGGAATTTCTTGTTTTATTAGTATTTCTTTTAGGGCATAGATTTACTAAGTGGTCTGTACTTCCACACGTATAACATTCTAATTTGTTTCTATAATTTCTATCATTTCTATATTTTCTCACATGCCTTTCTCTATTTAGATATGGTTTTTTGGCTTTTGATTTGCGCAAGAAATATTTTTTGCGATAATATGGTTTTTGGCTATACTTCTTTTTATACCTTCTAGGTTTTCTTTGATCATTATCATAATTCTGAGTTGTGTATATAATGGATTTACAGAAATTCATTTCATTTTTCTTTAATTATTTTTGTATCTGTATATTGGTACATTTCTCTGTCAAAATATCCATTACATGTTGTATTCTATGTCCTATAGTCCATTTAGCATTTGGGCTAGCAACTACACTATCTCTTTTGTACCACCTTTCTTCTATTTCTCTTCCTAAGGGTCCAGGTAACTTATTAAATAATTTTTTTTCTAATACTTCGTTAAATGTGTTTCCACTAATAGTACAGTAATAAAAATAGTCTTTCAAGAAATTTTTAATATGTAATCAATTCGAGATACTTAATTGTTCTAGTTTAATCATTGCATCTCTTTGTAATGCTATTAAACCACTATTTGGGTCTTTTTCTATTAATAAATTATGCATTTTATTTGTAAAATTATAAGGGTTTGGCCCTATTGATAGTAAAACTTGAAAATCATATGGGCAGTTTAGCTTAAAACCTTCCCATGTTGCTTTTGCTGATTCTCCTAAGAAAGACTCTAGATATTTATACATTGTTTCAGTATCTGTTTCTGTGTAGTGTCTTAAGTAATCTGCTACCACTATTCCTTTCCATAAGTTTATTACTGTATCCCACATTTGTGGATTGTGTGCTGCTATATTTAATATTTTACCCTTACTACCTTCTTCTTGAAGTTTTATTTGTTCTTCTATTGGCATTCTCCTACCTGCCGGTTTTATTCTATCTCCTCTGATTTCTGTATCTGGGTCTAATCTAACTGCTGGTCTTCTAGGAATGTTACCTGTACTATAATCTACTGGCTGAGGATTAGGATTAGTTTGTTGAAACGGACTAGCGCTTGTTGAACTGGCAGCTTCTAATTCTGCTAGTTCTCTATAACTTACTATGGACGTTATATCTTCATTTATGTTTTTAGAAATTATACTACTATTTCTATATCCTAGATTGTCATTTCTTTCTAAACAGGTTTTAAAATGTTTTATATATTCCATTATATTTATATTGTTCTTTGCACACCCTTTACATTTAAAGGTCATATGTGTATATTTTTCAGCTAATCTTTGTGCTTCTTCTATTGCTAGGTCTACTTCGTATCCTTCTTGTAAGATTTCTACCTTCATTAGTTCTTGTTTTGTTGTTATAGTACTTTCAGTTTCTTCATCGTCTAATTGTTTTCGACTAGTATAACTATAGTCTGTAAATCTAACTGAAGTTTCTCCTTTTCTTGTAGTGTATAATAAGTGAGATTCTGGTGTAAAGCTTTTTGGCTTATTAAATTTTTCTAGATTCCATTCTAAACCTGCGTATTCTTCTGGATTTATTTTTATTGGTTTTATTAATTTTATACCTTTATTTCCCATTACTTCAACTACGTCATTTACTTTTAATTTAAATTTAGTATTACTGCTTAATGTTAATTTTCCTATAAATCCTACACACATTAGTAAATTATTGTCACTATTCATTTCTTCATACCCTTTAGTTTGAATTCCTATTTTAATATTTTTTTAAAATTCTTTTAAGTTCATTAATAAAACTGGGCTTATATAGAATATTCCTCCATTATTCGTCATATCTACTTCTGTTAATCCTATTATTGATTTTTTAATGTCCGTCCATCTATCATCATATATTGTTATTAGTACTTTAGATCCTAAATTTTTTCTAGTTAGTCCTTTTATTCCTATAACAATTAATCACATATGTATTAGCAACATTCTATTTTTTTTATATATTTTAAAGATTTAGAGTTTACTAAGTTTAGAACTGTAAAGTTTTTTCCTATAGTTGATATCTGTTCTTCTATATAATGTCTATATAACTGATTATCTGTAGAAAAATATCCAACATTATATAATGTTTTGGGATTTAATAGTTTTAACTGATGTTGCTGAAAAATTTGTAAATCCTTATCTACGTCTAGTATTTCATTTAATTCTTGGTGTTGATCTACGTTTGGGTGTCTTCTTAGTATTTTAGAAATAAGGCTATTAGTTCCTATTCTATTATCAGAAAAACTCACTCTTTGTCTTTCGATTTCGGTGGTTCTTGATCTAGTTGAAAGAAAGTCCATTTTTTAGATTTTCTAATTATATTTTGTCTCTCTTTTCTAGGAGTTAATTTAGTTTTCTTTAGTTGAGTAATTAATTCGTCTATTTCAGTATTTTTAGGTTCTTGAACTTCTTTACCCTTGATTAAATTATCTATCTTTTTATGCAATTCTATCAATAACGTTATTATAGTGTTTTGTTTTAATATGACTTTATCTGTCTGACTTGAAGAAATATGCCTAGATAGTCCTTCTGGTTCACTATGATAGCTTTTCGATTTTTCAAATGCCCTACTGTAATTTATATCTTCTTCTTCACTCATGAAAGTGAGATTTCTTCTAATCTTTGTATTACTATTTTTAGTTCACTTATTTCTTTATGATGAATTCTACTTGTTCTATAATTTTTGTTACTAATTGAGTGATTTTAATTTCTAGTTCTTTTAATTTTTCTGCTATAGTCTTTATTAATCTTTCTATTTCTATTTTTGTAGGTATTTTTTACAAATTAAATTTAGTATTTAAGTATTGAAGTTTTCTATCTATCTCTAATTCTTGTGATTTTAAGTAGTCAAAATTTTGTTCTAACTTTTCTAGTGTCTTTTTCTGTTTATTTTGAGTAACTTCTGTTTCTTCTAATAGTCTAATTGTAATTTTATCTTTTTCTTGAATTTTTTCACTAAGATTTATTGTTATATCTATTATAGTATTATATTGTTTGTCTTTGGAATGTAATATATGTTCTCCTTGGCTAAAGTTACACTTTATAACAGTATTATCTTTTAATGCTCTATATTTCTTTTTAGGTTGAAATCGGAGATCTAAGTATTCAAGATTTTTTAAAGAAGCTATTTTTTTTATACTAGAGTGCTTGTAATTTTACAAATTTTTATGTAATAAATTAATCTACTAGTGCTGTATTTAATATCTAACTCTATATTATCAATTTGTCCTATTATTTTTACTTGTTACCTTATGAGTAATTCTTTAAATCTTTTGTTTGTGATTGTAATAAGTAAACTATTTCTTGTAGTCAAACTAGTGTCTACTTCTACTAGGCTAGCGTCTATATCTACTTCTATTAAAGCATTTTTTATCCAAATTAATTTTTTTTTCTTAGTTGGCCTATTTCTTTTCTGAGCTGATTTCTATGATTAATTTTGTCGTATAACCAACTTTGTCTTAGTTTGATTCGTCTAATATATTCTAGAGGCATATATTAACCTAAAGGAACCTTATCTGTTTGTCCCTTATAATAATACATCCTATAATAATAATTTTCTATTCTTATATAATTATAATCTAATTCGTCTTTAATATCTTTTAATTGTTCTTCTAGATTTATTAAGCTTTCTATCTTTTAATATCTTTCAATACTTAAATATTAAATTTAATTTGTAAAAAATACCTACAAAAACAGAAATAGAAAGATTAATAAAGACTATAGCAGAAAAACCAAACGAACTAGAAATTAAAATCACTCAATTAGTGACAAAAATTATAGAACAAGTAGAATTCATCAATAAAGAAATAAGTGAACTAAAAATAGTAATACAAAGATTAGAAGAAATCTCACTTTCATGAGTGAAGAAGAAGATATAAATTACAGTAGGGCATTAGAAAAATCGAAAAGCTATCACAGTGAACCAGAAGGACTATCTAGGCATATTCCTTCAAGTCAGACAAATAAAGTCATATTAAAATAAAACAATACTATAATAACGTTATTTATAGAATTGCATAAAAAGATAGATAACCTAATCAAGAGTAAAGAAGTTCAAGAACCTAAAAATACTGAAATAGACGAATTAATTACTCAACTAAAGAAAACTGAATTAACTCTTAGACAAGAGAGACAAAATATAATTAGAAAATCTAAAAAATGGACTTTCTTTCAACTAGACCAAGAACCACCGAAATCGAAAGACAAAGAGTGAGTTTTTCTGATAATAGAATAGGAACTAATAGCCTTATTTCTAAAATACTAAGAAGACACCCAAACATAGATCAACACCAAGAATTAAATGAAATACTAGACGTAGATAAGGATTTACAAATTTTTCAGCAACATCAGTTAAAACTATTAAATCCCAAAACATTATATTATGCTGGATATTTTTCTACAGATAATCAGTTATATAGACATTATATAGAAGAACAGATATCAACTATAGGAGAAAACTTTACAGTTCTAAACTTAGTAAACTCTAAATCTTTAAAATATATAAAAAATAGAATGTTGCTAATACATATGTGATTAATTGTTATAGGAATAAAAGGACTAACTAGAAAAAATCTAGGATCTAAAGTACTAATAACAATATATGATGATAGATGGACGGACATTAAAAAATCAATAATAGGATTAATAGAAGTAGATATGACGAATAATGAAAGAATATTCTATATAAGCCCAGTTTTATTAATGAACTTAAAAGAATTTTAAAAAAATATTAAAATAGGAATTCAAACTAAAGGGTATGAAGAAATGAATAGTGACAATAATTTACTAATGTGAGTAGGATTTATAGAAAAATTAACATTAAGCAGTAATACTAAATTTAAATTAAAAGTAAATGACGTAGTTGAAGTAATGGGAAATAAAGGTATAAAATTAATAAAACCAGAAGAATACGCAGGTTTAGAATGGAATCTAGAAAAATTTAATAAGCCAAAAATCTTTACACCAGAATCTCACTTATTATACACTACAAGAAAAGGAGAAACTTCAGTTAGATTTACAGACTATAGTTATACTAGTCGAAAACAATTAGACGATGAAGAAACTGAAAGTACTATAACAACAGAACAAGAACTAATGAAGGTAGAAATCTTACAAGAAGGATACGAAGTAGACCTTGCAATAGAAGAAGCACAAAGATTAGCTGAAAAATATACACATATGACCTTTAAATGTAAAGGGTGTGCAAAGAACAATATGAATATAATGGAATGTATAGAACATTTTAAAACCTGTTTAGAAAGAAATGACAATCTAGGATATAGAAATAGTAGTATAATTTCTAAAAACATAAATGAAGATATAACGTCCACAGTAAGTTATAGAGAACTAGCAGAATTACAAGCTGTCAGTTCAACAAGCGCTAGTCCGTTTCAACAAACTAATCCTAATCCTCAGCCAGTAGATTATAGTACAGGTAGCATTCCTAGAAGACCAGCAGTTAGATTAGACCCAGATACAGAAATCAGAGGAGATAGAATAAAACCGGCAGGTAGGAGAATGCCAATAGAAGAACAAATAAAACTTCAAGAAGAAGGTAGTAAGGGTAAACTATTAAATATAGCAGCACATGATCCACAAATGTGGGATACAGTAATAGACTTATGGAAAGGGATAGTAGTAGCAGATTACTTAAGACACTACACAGAAACAGATACTGAAACAATGTATAAATATCTAGAGACTTTCTTAGGAGAATCAACAAAAGCAACATGGGAAGGTTTTAAGCTAAACTGCCCATATGATTTTCAAGTTTTACTATCAATGGGGCCAAACCCTTATAATTTATAAATAAAATGCATAATTTATTAACAGAAAAAGACTCAAATAGTGGTTTAATAGCATTACAAAGAGATGCAGTGATTAAACTAGAACAATTAAGTATCTCGAATTGGTTACATATTAAAAATTTCTTGAAAGACTATTTTTATTACTGTACTATTAGTGGCAACACATTTAACGAAGAATTAGGAAAAAATTATTTAATAAGTTACCAGGACCTTTAGGAAGAGAAATAGAAGAAAGGTGGTACAAAAGAGATGGTTTAGTTGCTAGCCCAAATGCAAAATGGACTATAGGTCATAGAATACAACATGTAATGGATATTTTGACAGAGAAATGTACCAATATCAGATACAAAAATAATTAAAGAAAAATGAAATGAATTTCTGTAAATTCATTATATACACAACTCAGAATTATGATAATGATCAAAGAAAACCTAGAAGGTATAAAAAAAAGTATAGCCAAAAACCATATTATCACAAAAAATATTTCTTGCGCAAATCAAAAGCCAAAAAACCATATCTAAATAGAGAAAGGCATGTTAGAAAATATAGAAATGATAGAAATTATAGAAACAAATTAGAATGTTATACATGTGGAAGTACAGACCACTTAGCAAACTATGCCCTAAAAGAAATAATAATCGAACAAGAAATTCCCAATTAATAGAAGATTTCCAAGAAACCTTGTTAAATGTAGATGAATATATGTCAGACACAGAAAGTATATACTCTATAGTAAGTTTCGATTTAAATGATAATGTTAAATCTGGCTCTTCAGACTCAGAAGAAGATAACTAGTAAATGAAATCAGACAAGAAACAAATAATCTAAATTTAAATGACTTATTGATTAACAACCTGATGAATATCACGCAAGAATGTATACATGAATTTCAAAAATACAAAGGAATAGATAGCAATAGATGTCGCATATGTAGTTGGTACCCTAGTAAAGAAAATAGAGTTAAATGTAAAAAATGCTATGTAGAAGCATGTATAAACTGTATAGAAGATACCTTAAAGATAAAGATAGAAGACCATAGTAGTAGTCTAATATGTAACGAAGATAAATAATTTTCCACGATAAAAGTATTGGTAAAAATAAAAATTCAAGATATAGAAATAGAAACTTTAGCTTTAATTGATCCAGGATGTACCAGCTGCTTAATAAATAAAAGCTTAGTACCACAATACTTACTAAAAACATTTAAAAAACCAGTAGCAGCAATGCAAATGGATGGATCACATAATGTTTATAACCATTATATAGAAAAAGCTCAGATAAGTTTTTTAAATACATGTAATGAATTCTACAAACCTACTTATAATGTTAATAAAATATTAGCAAGAGACTTAAATATAAACGTAGATTTTGTAATCAGATTACATTTTTGTATACAAAATAGTGGAGGATGTCTCATAACAAGAGACGATATCATACTATTTAAAAACCTTACTTATACTTCAGTGCAAACTTCAAAATTACCAACAGTATATAGAAAGCTTAAAACACACAAGAAGAGAGGCGATATATATATATATATATATCATGTAGTGGTCGATTGATGAACGATGTAGTTAAAACTTAGTAGAATATAATTAAGCCAATTAAATATAATTAATCGATCACTCATCAGAGTATGTATATGAAACACGTCGCATTATATTATTGGGTAATATAGTCATGTACGTATGTGATATATATAATACGTATTTAAAACTTGATATAGTTGATAGTGTGTGTGTATGTATAGGTATATATATAGTATATACATATTATATAGTGAAGGTATATTAATGACATAAGATAATCTAATCGATAATTCATCTGAGTATTTGTGATATACGTTGTACATTATTATGGGGTAGTAAAATCGTGTATGTGATGTTTATAGTACATATTTGAAAGCTGATAGACAATTGAATTTATGTATATCTCGTGTAGTGATGTATGCAGTAATCAAAATTAAAGCTAGATAACTGAATCTATATATCAAAATATTTTGAATGATACGTTGATATATATCATACTATTGAGAAAATATATATACTCTTTTGTGTCAATGTAGATACGCGTATGTTGTTGAAGTTGTAATAACGTACGACAAGTATTACATGGTATAATTGGGGGGGGGGGGGAGGGGAGGGGAGGAAGGAAGTAGGGGAGAGAGACCGAAAATTGAATCTTGAAATTGGCATATACTTACCATTTGCTTTGAATTTTAAATTTTGAACGACTACCAAATTTTGGCGGTGAATTAGAGTTTTTTTTCTTACAAGTTTTGTTTTTGAGTATTTGTGATATACGTTTTATATTATTATGGGGTAGTAAAATTGTGTATGTGATGTTTATAGTACATATTTGAAAGCTGATATAGATAATTGAATATATGTATATATACGTATATCTCGTGCAGTGACGTATGCAGTAATCGAAAGATAGATACCTGAATCTATATATCAAAATATTTTGAATGATATGTTGATATCATATTATTGAGAAAATTGATATACTATTTTGTGTCAATGTAGATATGCGTATATTGTTGAAGTTGTAATAACGTAAGACAAGTAATCGATAATTTATCTGATTAACACGTTTTATTACGAGGTATATATATATAATATCATATTTAAAAGCTAATTAACCAAAAATTTATCTTAATTTGCAAAATTTATTGATATTATTATACGATTGAGGAAATATACTACTCGTGTTAATGTGATGATAAAATAACTAATTAATTGATTTAAATATATACGCATTGTATTAAATTATTTGGATGTTTTTATAAATATTATAGAATTTATTAAAAAAATATTTTGTTAAACGTTAATTGTAATTCATTAATTCATTTTAATTTATTAATTGTAGTTTGTTAAACATTAATTTAATATCAATGGAACTTATTTTTTTTTTAAATTATTTGAAAACCAACCACATGTGGTCGATTTGCAAATAATTTTTTTTAAAAACAAGTTCCATTAACCCGACCCGACAAAAACAATAAAAGATCAAAACACACACACATCTAACCTAATTAAGCCGCGATCTCAGCTACACACCCACCCACCAACACACAAACACACATCGCGATCTACTCCGGCTAGGTACTCTGGCGACGACAGCTCAGGTATGAAGCTATTTTTGTGTTGCTTTTTTGATTTTTTGAGATTCTTGAATTCCTTTTATGGTTTAGCTTGTTGTTTTAGATATGGGTTTCACTTGATTGAAGTTATTCATCGTAGAAATCCCTTAAAATTTGAGTCTTTTGATTCTTTAGCTATGAAATTTTGAAGTTGTTGATTTTCTTTTATGGAAGCTTTTGATATGAGTTTTGTGGTGGTGAAGTTATTATTGGTTGGAATACCTCAAAGTTGGAATCTCTAGTTGTGATTTGTTGAGATTCTTGATTTACTTTTATGGTTTAGCACTTTAGCTTGTTGTTTTTGATATGAGTTTTGCTAAATCACTCAAAGTTGGAATATTTTGTCATGATTTTTTTAGGTTCTTGATTATTTTTTTTGGTTGGATTGTAGTTATTATTGGTTGGAATTTGTTAATGTTGGAAACTTTAGCTGTTAACGTTTGAGATTTGATTTTCTTTTAAAGTTAGCTTGTTGTATTTGATATTGGTTGAAGTTATTCATGGTAGAAATCTATTAAAGTTGGAATCTTTAGTTGTGATTTTTTCAAATTCTTGATTTGCTTATGTGATTTTGCTTGTTGTTGTTTATATGGGTTTAGTTGGATTGAAGGTGTTATCGGCAGAAAATTATTTGTCTACTTGGATACTGTTTATTTTGAATGACAGGTTGAAAATTATTCTTCTGCTCCTAATTTAGTATCTTTGCGCTACTTGGACATCTGAATCTAGATTTGGTGATCGCTTATATCTTTCACTTTAATTTAGGCCAAGCAAAGGTAAGTTGATTTCTCTCTATTTTCTTATAATGAAGTCTTTAAATGTAGTTTAGTTTTGGCTTGTTCGCTGTAGAAAGCTTTAAAAGCCATAGAAATTTTGTGATGATTATATGGTGTGAGAGGGACATGCAACGCCTCTACTTATTTGCTTTGTTACACTTGTTCAATTGTTTAACTTATTAGGCTATAAATGAATATGTTTCTTGATGATAGGCGTATTTACACGCCTAAAGTGCTATAATCTACCCATATTTTAGCTAAGTTTTGAGGACAAAATACATAATTCATGCACTTTTAGTCCTCTTTCCTGTAAGTGAGCTAACAAACGTGATTAGCAAGTTTTCAGGTATAAATGATGAAGATTTCAGCATTTTATGGATAACTTGACGCCAAAGGAAGCTTCACGAAAGAAGGAAAGCAGAGCTTGGAAGCCTAGGCACTAAAAGTGACGCATGGAAAACCTGTCCCGGGCAAAAATAGCATTTTCAAAGACTTTGGGGATCAGTAGTAACTTAGTAGGATTAGGATAATGATGCAGTAACTTATTAGGATTAGGATAAGTACGCAGTAGCCTAGTAGGAACAGGATATGGGTATTATAAATACCCTATTTTGCTGAAGTTTTTCAGACTTCATACTTCTTCAATCAATTACTTTTTATTATTCATTCAACACTTTCAATTCATTCTCTTTCAATTAATTCTTATTACTTTCTCTTCATCGACTTCTAAATTTTCACAACAAGAGAAATGCTACTTGCAAGGAATTCACGCCACAAGCACTACCAAAGCATACTTCACGTTAGACTCTTATTTTGGTATGATAATAATGTCTATTGTGATTTCCGTTGCACTCATGAGTAGCTAAACTTCTCTGTTGGGCTTATGGAAGCCTTACGAGACATTATCTATTGCTATGAGTTTGTGAATTCTTGACACGTATGCTGCTTATATCATTATTCTCTTCATCTTAATCTAAATTCTTGTGGTTGCAAACATATAGAATACGCCAGTATAGCGTTAACTTGTTCGAAAGAAAAGTTACATGTCAGGAAAAGAGATAATGTCAAGGTAATAGGGCACCAACCCCTGTTAAACAGTTAGTGCCGTAACTGGATTAACCTCTTGGAGAATCTGTACCATTAGATACGCTTTAAGCTCGAAAGAGTTAAAGTGAAATAATCCTTGATGGTCGAAAGACGCCTGGATTTACCATAGAATACGATTCTCTATAAGCGCATGCATGTATGAATTCCGCATAACTCATAGTCAATAGATACGTATAACTCATAAGGTGGACATAACCCTAACTCTCAATTCTCATTGATCAAAACCAACCAAGCAATCCGTTTTACTCTTCTATTTTTCGTTCTTACGTTACTATTTTGATACTCTTAAATTCACGCTACAATCCCCCCTTTTTTACAAAACTTTCACCAAAAGTCTAATAATCTTTGCTTACTTCGTGACCAAGTATTCCCTGTGGGATTCGACACCCAACCCAGTTGGGTTCTATATTTGACAACGACCGCTTACACTCTTACGAGAGCTGTAGTTTGAGCGTTATCAAATTTTGGCGCCGTTGCCGGGGAATACGGTTGTCAACTAAGTTTGTGATAGTTACTAGACCCTTTGGTCAAAGATTCTCGTACTTTACTTTTAGTTGTTGTTTTTGTTTTCTGCAGTTTTTTGTTCAGTGCATGCCCAATACTCGAAGTTCGGGACAACCATTATTACCCATAAATCCTGAACCACAACTTATTGGCAGAATGGATGCATAACGTGACATTGAGAGAAGGGCTGCTCAATAGGAGCAGGCTAGACTAGCTGCGTTGGCCGCTGCCCAAGTACATCAACAAAATATCGATAACCTTGGGCGAGCAGCAGATCCTGATGATGAGGACTTGGGTGATGATGAGTTACTAAACCCTAGGCGTGATGCTGAGGTGGCGACACAGGCAAACAGAAGAGATCGTCAAGAAAGATTTCGGCCTGAACGCCGAGCTATGTAGATCCCTTTGAAGATGATGATGAAGATCTGGATGGAGCTGGCGCCACAGGAGCTATTATTCCTCCGCCATTGGCACCCGGAGCCAAGTTCAACATCACTAGCACCATGATTCAGTTATTGCAACTCAAGGGATTATTTGGTGGACTTGCAGGTGATGATCAGAATATGCATCTGATCAACTTTATCTCTACATGCAAGTCATTCGACAATCCAGGCGTTGGGCAGAATGCAATTCGGCTGCGCTTATTTCCATTGTCTCTATCTGGGGAGGCAACTCTATGGTTGAATGGGCTGACTCCTGATTCTATTACTAATTGGAGGCAATTGAAAGACGCTTTCCTAGAAAGATTCTTTCGTCCATCCAAAAGAGCACAATTGAGAGATGAAATTAGCAACTTTCGTCAGCTTCCAACTGAAGCCCTTCACAAAGCATGGGAGAGATTCAAGAAGAAGCTTATGAGGTGCCCAAACCATCACATGACCAATGTCCACTTGACGAAGATACTGTACAAATCCTTGAATTCAGTAACTAAACCAGTGGTGAATAATGCGGCTGGAGGATCATTTATGGACCTCACCTTTGTGCAGTCAAGCGATATGCTAGACCGGATGACAAAGCAAAGTAGGGCTTGGCATACCAGAGATTCTGAGGTAACAAGCCCCACTATATCTATTGGCATGACTGCAGAACAAAGGCGAAGAGAGGAGGAACACGACCAAGATATGACGCACATGAAAACACAGATGGATCTTCTTACAAAGAATCTATTATCAGGGAAGACCGAAAAAGTCAAAGCAGTTGCGTCAAAAGGAAGAGAGAAATCCGATTCCGAGGAAGAAGCCAACTACTTAAACAATCAGGGGGGTTTCTGAGGCAATGCCCAAGGAAACCAAGGTCGGAACTATTATGATAATTCTGGAAATAAGGATCGTGATCAAGGTAGTTGGAAGAACAAGACAGATAGAAGTGGCGTGTATATTCCTCCTGGAAGACGTGACACCACTACATTTGGTTCTGGAAATATGTCCATGGAAGATATGATGGCCAAGCTATTGAAAGGAGTGGAGGCAACCAACACGGGAGTAACTGAGGTAATAAATGATTTGGCCTCAATGAAGCAATTGGTTGACTCGCATTCCACTTTAATAAGACAGCTGGAGCAACAATTGAGTCAAATTTCAGCCACATTAAATCAAAGAAAAGCTGGCACCTTACCTAGCGACACAGTGCAAAACCCAAGGAACGATGGAACATGCATGGCCATTACTACCAGGAGTGGTAAGGTGTTGAAAAATCCAGCCAAAGGTACGCAAGTAGACGATAAAGTATTAGAAGATGCCAAACCAGAGGACGTCGAAGAAGCTGAAGAAAACGTCAATGACGTCACCCCTCAGCGTCCACAGCCCAAAAAGATCGCCAATCCGAAGCAAGAGGAAAAAAAGGTCGTAGAGAAAACTATTCCCCTTCCACCACCACCTTTTCCTCAAAGATTAAAGAAGAGAGCTGATGATACCAAGTTCAATAAATTCATGTCAATGTTAAAACAGCTGACCATTAATGTTCCGTTGGTAGAAGCACTAGAAAAAATGCCTGGCTACGCAAAATTTATGAAGGATCTTCTGACAAAGAAACGGGCAGCAGGTTATGAGTTGACAGATACTGTTCATCATTGTAGTGCAATCGCTACCAGATCACTAGTTCAGAAGAAGGCCGATCCCGGTGCCTTCACTATACCTTGCACTGTCGGACCTTTGAATTTTTCCAAGGCATTATGCGATTTAGGAGCCAGCATAAACTTAATGCCACTATCTATTTATAACAAGTTGGGGTTGGGGGATCCTACTCCAACCAATATGAGGCTTGTAATGGCAGATAGGTCGGTAAAACTACCTGTTAGTATTTTATGTGATGTATTGGTGAAGGTGTCCTCAGTCATCTTTTCGGCAGACTTCATTCTCTTGGATTGTGAGGTGGACTCAGAAGTTCCTATAATATTGGGGCGCCCTTTCCTTGCAACAGGAAGTGTGCTTAATGATTTAAGAGCCAATGAGCTTCTATTCTGAATGAATGACGAAGTAGTCCGCTTTGATGTGTGCAAATCAATGAAGAAACCCAAAGATCTGAACGTGTTCTCGGTAGCTGATGTTTATTTTGATGATGAGAAAGAATTACCTGTAGAGGAGCAGCTTATTGATGACCCATTAGCGATTGTGCTTATGAATGTTGAGCGTAAGGATGCTGAAAATTATGAAGAAACTGTTTGTGCTCTAACAGGATTAGGGTCATATCCTCATGCTCCCAAGAAGCTGGACCTTGATCTCAAAAACCGACCTACACCACGAGCTAAACCATCTATTGAGGAGCCACCCACGTTAGAATTGAAGAAGCTGCCTAGTCATCTAAAGTATGCATTCTTAGGAAGCGATAACACACTTCCGGTTATTGTGGCAGCAGATTTGGGTGAGCAGCAAGTAGCAGCTCTCATAGCGGTTCTACGAAAGTACATGAGAGCCATCGGTTGGACCATCGCTGATATCATTGGTATTCCGCTTGGGATTTGTACACACAAGATTCAGCTTGCAGAAAATTGCATACCCACTATTGAGCATCAAAGGCGTCTGAATCCACCTATGCAAGAGGTGGTGAAGAAAGAAATTATTAAGTGGTTAGATGCAGGGGTTGTGTATCCAATCTCCGACAGTAAATGGGTAAGCCCGGTACAATGTGTACCAAAGAAAGGTGGCATGATGGTAGTTGCGAATGAAAAGAATGAGTTAATTCCACTCAGACCTGTCACAGGGTGGAGAGTATGCATGGACTACCGTAAGCTAAATTCGTGGACACTTAAAAATCACTTTCCAATGCCATTCATAGACCAAATGCTTAATCGATTAGCAGGGAAAGGATGGTTTTGTTTCTTAGACGGTTATTCCGGCTATAATCAAATTTGTATCGCTCCCGAGGATCAAGAAAAGACAACGTTTTTGGATTATGTAACGCACCCACCACTTTTCAGCGTTGTATGATGTCCATTTTTCTGATATGGTGGAAGATACTCTGGAGGTATTCATGGACGATTTTTCAGTTGTGGGTGAGTCGTTTGAATCGTGCTTGGCAAATCTAAGTATGGCGTTACAGAGATGTGTTGAATTCAACCTAGTGCTGAATTGGGAGAAGTGCCACTTTATGGTAAAAGAAGGTATTGTTCTTGGGCATAAAATCTCCGAAAGAGGAATTGAGGTGGATCGAGCTAAAATCGAAGTCATCGAGAAACTACCACCCCCAATTTCGGTCAAAGGAGTTTGTAGTTTCCTCGGGCATGCAAGTTTCTACCGAAGGTTCATTAAAGACTTTTCCAAGATTGCTAGTCCATTATGCAAGCTCTTGGAGAAGGATGCAAAGTTTGACTTCAGTGAAGAGTGCTTGAAGGCATTTGAATGCCTCAAAGGGAAGCTAATTGAAGCCCCTATCATTGTAGCGCCCGATTGGTCTCTACCGTTTGAAGTCATGTGTGATGCTAGTGGGGTAGCTTTGGGTGCTGTACTTGGACAGAGAAGAGAAAAGTTATTCCATCCAATCTAGTATGCGAGCAAGGTCTTGAACGGAGCCCAGAAGAACTATACTGTCACAGAATAAGAGCTTCTTGCGGTGGTGTATGCTTTTGAAAAGTTCCGTGCTTATCTGTTAGGAACCAAAGTGGTAGTTCATACAGACAATGCAGCTCTGAGATATTTGATGACAAAGAAAGATGCAAAACCAAGGCTAATTCGATGGGTACTGTTGCTGCAAGAATTTGATTTCGAGGTAAAAGATAGAAGAGGTTGCGAAAACCAAGTGGCTGATCATCTATCTAGACTCGAGAACGAGCATATACCGCAGCCTGATCTAGAGATTGATGATGCATTCCCTGATGAAGAGATCTTAGCCACGATGATGGAAGAGTTACCATGGTATGCAGACTTTGCAAACTTTGTGGTAAGTAATGTGATGCCTGCAAATCTATCATTTCATCAAAAGAGAAAGTTCATGCATGATGTGAGACACTACTTCTGGGATGAGCCATATTTTTTTAGACGATGCGCTGATGGTATGATCCAACGATGCATATCTCATGTGGAGGTGCCAAGTATCTTGGAAGCAAGTCATGCTTCCCAAGTTGGTGGACACCATGCAGGTGGTCGGACAACAAGAAAGGTATTGCAAAGTGGCTATTATTGGCCTTCAATATTTAGAGATGCCTACGAATTTGTGAGAAGATGTGACCAATGTCAGAGACAAGGCACTATTTCGAAACATCATGAGATGCCCATGTGTTTGATGTATGGGGCATTGATTTTATGGGCCCATTCGTAAATTCGTTTGGAATGAAATACATCCTAGTTGCTGTCGATTATGTATCCAAATGGGTTGAAGCAGTAGCGCTGGCCAATAATGAAGGAAAGCGTGTTGTCGCATTCTTGAAGAGAAATATGTTCTCTCGTTTTGGGGTACCACGTACCATCATAAGCGATGGAGGATCGCACTTTTGCAACAAGTTGTTCAAATCCGTGTTGGTGAAATATGGGGTCAAGCAACACAAGGTAGCCACACCTTATCACCCTCAAACTAGTGAACAGGTAGAAGTTTCCAATCGAGAGATCAAGCAAATCCTTGCTAAGACTGTAAATGCTAATAGGAAAGATTGGTCTCGGAAGCTGGACGATGCACGATGGGCTTATAGGACTGCATTTAAAATGCCAATTGGCATGTCCCCGTACCAACTAGTTTATGGGAAGGCCTGTCACTTGCCCATTGAGCTCGAGCACAAAGCATTGTGGGCGTTGAAGCGACTGAATTTGAATTGGGATGATGCTATGAACATGAGGTTGGAGCAAATAAACGAGATGGATGAATTCCGTCTACATGCTTATGAAAGATCAGACCTCTACAAGGAGAGGGTGAAAAAGTATCATGATCGGCGGATTGTTCAACGAAACTTTCAAAAAGGTGATATGGTACTTCTTTTCAATTCTAGACTGAAGCTATTCCCTAGGAAGTTAAGGTCCAAATGGTCTGGCCCGTACAAAATTAGCCAAGTCTACTCGTCGGGAGTAGTTGAGTTAGAAGACAATAATGGTGTTGTGTTTAAGGTGAATGGCCAACGAGTGAAACCATACATCGGTCCTCTTGACTCAACAAAATGCATGGCCACCATGTATCTCGACGAAGTCTAAGTACTCGAGGTAACTATGTCGTGCCGCGATAATAAATCAAGCGCTTGATGGGAGGCAACCATCGTTTTTAATTGCTTTTGTTGTTTTTGTTTTCCTAGGATTTTGTCGAGCCACGACCAAAACTAAGGCGCTTGATGGGAGGCAACCCATCGTTCTAATCGTTTTTATTGTTTTTGAGTAAGTGTAAGTGCAAGAGGTGTAAAGGAGGAGATTGGTTTCAAATTTTGATTTGGAAGTATTGCATGTTGAAGGTGGTAAGTTAGGAATGAAGAAGCAAAAGGCTATGGGTTAGGCATTGCCTATGAAAATATAGGCAAAGAACAAGGCAAGGACTATGTAAATCTAGGCCACGAGCAAGGCAAGGCCTATGCTATGGCCTAAGCTCTTGGATTCTACAATGCCATGGCATAGGCGCCGCCTATGCTCAACAATGCCATAGCATAGGCGCCGCCTATGCAAAAGCCTTTTGTCTCTGAATCTAGTATGCCATGGCATAGGTGCCGCCTATGCCTAACAATGCGATAGCATAGGCGCCGCCTATGCCCAACAAGGCTTTGCAAAAGGCGCCGCCTATGCCAAGCATAGGCAAAGCATTAGGCGCCGCCTATGGTCACTTTTGGTCTCCAAATCCGATTCCAAAACCCGACCCAAGCTTGTCCTATAAATAGAACCTTAGTCTTAAAACAAAATTGCATTGCAACTTCACCCTAGGCGCCGCCTACCTATCCAAATTCTCTCAAAAATTTTCCTTTTGCTCTTTTAACTTTGCAAGAACATCTTCCAAGGCCATCAACCAAGTAAGTACTTCTTTGTTCTTCTTTTATATTCTGTAAGTACTACACTACTACGCCTATAATAAATTGTTAAATCTTGAAGTAGTGTTGGTGATTTGAGTGTGGTTGATTTGTTGTGATACAACTAAGTGAGTGAAAGGATACGTAAGGATGGTCTTGACTTGTTTCCAACTTGTATTTAATTTTGATACACTGTCATCCTTTTGCGGAATTGACATGGTCAAGAAAATGGTATAATCTTGTAACTTGAAAGCTTTCATGTTCGAATTACTTGTTCATTGAGATGAAAAATCATGGTTAACTACAAACATGAGATGTTGATTATTTCTATGCCATAACTTGATACAATCTCTATGTAGTAGTCTTGTTCAAAAGGGTACATCAATCCAAACATGAAAGTATTGTCAAGATTACTTGAGATAGAATCAAAAAGGATAGTTAAGATGACTAGAAAAGTATGACTGCACTGATTATATTGTTGGAACGTACCACCTAAACGTATATCGATGAAGTCTGAGTAATCGACAACGTTCACTTAACTAGTTTGTGCCAACAAACTAAGTGTGGGGTGGTGCCACTACTGATTGTTTGTCGATTGTATCTACCGAGATGAAGCTAACATGACTATCATTTTAATCTCAGGTACAAATGGCACCAAAAGCACGACAAGGAAAGGATAAAGCGACCACCTCACAAAAAGGCCAAAAAAGGGGACGTAAAGAGCAAGGTGAATCCTCCTCACTGCAAATACCTCGCCGCATGTTCGGAATCAAATGGGTCCTAGAGGAGGAAGGAAAAGAGTGGTACAGGAACAATAAAGAGAAAAAATATGTTCATGTGGAGTTGATACACAAGGAAAGCCTAGCAAAGAAAGAACCTCGCATGTTGGCCAAGACCATGGCGTTACATCTTGATTTCATCTTCCTAGATATGGGAGAATGCAATCTCGATCTAACACGAGAATTCTATGCCAACTGGTCACCGAAAACTACAGGGAGTGAAGTAAAGATTCCGGGTCAAGTTTTACAACTAAATGCAGAGTTCTTCAACTCTTTTCTAGGTTTGCCATCTGTTGATCCATCACCACTCAAGAAGCTGTATAACAGACCTTCGTACAGGGCCATTGACACACATTGTGTAGAACAAGATCTATGGCACGATGGAGTAGACACAAGGACACCGGTCGGCACAACACCTTCCCTTACGCTTCCTTGAATAGGGAAGCCCGAATATGGTTGCGAATAGTCAACTCTTGCCTAATTCCAGGGACTCAGTATACAAAGATTACACGAGACAGAGTGTGTTTGGTGTACGCATTGATGACGAACGTCCCCATCAATATCGGGGCGATTATTCGATCTTTAATGCGTAAGGCCAGGCTACACAAGAGGTCCCACTTCAGCTTTGGCAATCTGTTGACTGTAATATTGAGGAAGGAGGACATCGAAGAGGAGCCGACTGATCATAAGCTTCCACACAACCCGAAGAAGGTTGACCTCACAAAGGTTAAAGATGCTGAAACCATGCATGGCGTCAACCTTACCACGGCAGAACGTCATGCTCGGGATGAAAGTTTCTTTCGCCATATTTATGGCATGACTCGGTTTACCATGATGAGCGGAGGTCGTGTTCCAACTGCTGCAGAGCTCCAACAGTTGGATTATGACTATCCAATGAACGAGCATGCAAGGGCTATGTGTGGAGTAGGTGTGTACTTTGAGGAACCTCTCGATGACGATGTTCCAACCGATGATGATCACCGAATGCCAGACTCCGATGTGGAGGAGAATTCGGATGACGACGACTCCTATGATGATTCCGATGAAGAGGGTATGAGGAGTCCGCCTAATCCAGGTTCTTCTTATTTATTTTCCACTGAGGATAGTGTGTCCCGTCTAAGTGTGGGGTGCTGGTATTTGTAGGCTATACTTCTTTCTCTGCATTTGCTTATTTATGTTTATTTGTTTATTTGTTTTAATTTTTTTAGTAGTCAATTTTTTTTTTGTTAAAAACTTTGCATAAAATTGTTCTGATAGGCAGCATGGTATTGTGACAAGAGTCTGTGATAAAATCATTACTATTGAGACGTTTAGGCTTTAAATGTGACTCACTTTGTGATATCTATGTGGTTTAATTCCTTCATACGTTGGGTCAAGAGTCTATATTGCTTCCAATAAAGTCGACCATGTGCCTTGTGTGTGTGAGATGATAGTATATTCTATGTTTGTGGCTGATGCTAAAACTTGCCTGGTATGTATGTAAAGCGAAATAAAGAGTGTGAGTTTAGGAGATCATTTAGGCATTTCTTTGGCAACCTATGATTGTTTACCTTCATTTTATCTACCCATGGACATTATCCTAGATAACCCCCTTTGAGCCTTAAGCCTATTTTCTTTGACAACCTCATATGTAAGCCCAATCCTTTTTTTTTCAAGACCATAATTTGATCCAAATTCCTAAGTGCTTTAAATTGCAAAGTCATGTGACAAAATAAGAGGAAATTGGGTGAGAGTAGTGCGTTAAAGTGAATTGGTACTTGAATTCGTTATGAAAAAAAATGGTTAGTATAGAGGTGTGTTATAAAAAAAAAAGAGAAAGGGAAGAGAGAAAAATGAAAAGAAAAATAAAAAGTTAATTCTATTCAAAATTGAAAAACAAAAGAGATGAGAAAGGGTGGTAGATTAAAAGAAAGTAGAAAGGTTGTTTGAAAGAAAGCATAAATGGCATAATGTGATGTATTAAAGCGCTTAGGAACATAGTCACTATTTCTGGCCAAAATAGTCCTACCCGTCCCTTAGCCTACATTACAACCTGTAAAAGACCTATTTGATCCTAAGCTTAGCATTCTGATATTAGTAAAGCATTACACTAAGGGCAAGCCTATGGTCATCAGTTGCAACATATGAATTCTTTGTGAGCGTGAGAGCAAGGAAAATCCTATACCCATGTTTTGAAAAAATGAAATACTTGTGAGTAATTATGGGTGATATATTGTGAGACACACATGGTTGATGAGTTTTGGGTAGTTGTGTATGATTCTTTGTGCCTTAACTTTTGGATACGAATTAACCATCATCACGAGTCTAGGTTGGAGGTTGAATTGTTTCTAGTAGTGATCAGAAAACTACTCTTTGTTAATAATTGTCGTGCCTGTCTTGATAAATATTTTGTGTTGTTACTATGAAACCCTAAGTAGATGTTTAGAAGGACATAATATTTTGTTCGAGGGCGAACAAAGCTTTAAGTGTGGGGTGTTGATTATAGGCGTATTTACACGTCTAAAGTGCTATAATCTACTCATATTTTAGCTAAGTTTTGAGGACAAAATACATAATTCATGCACTTTTAGTCCTCTTTCCTGTAAGTGATCTAACAAACATGATTAGCAAGTTTTCAGGTATAAATGATGAAGATTTCAGCATTTTATGGATAACTTGACGCCAAAGGAAGCTTCACGAAAGAAGGAAAGCAGAGCTTGGGTGCCTAGGGACTAAAAGTGACGCATGGAAAACCTGTCCCGGGCAAAAACAACATTTCCAAAGACTTTGGGGATCAGCAGTAACTTAGTAGGATTAGGATAATGATGCAGTAACTTATTAGGATTAGGATAAGTACGCAGTAGCCTAGTAGGAATAAGATATGGGTATTATAAATACCCTATTTTGCTGAAGTTTTTCAGACTTCATACTTCTTCAATCAATTACTTTTTATTATTAATTCAACACTTTCAATTCATTCTCTTTCAATTAATTCTTATTACTTTCTCTTCATCGACTTCTAAATTTTCACAACAAGAGAAACGCTACTTGTAAGAAATTCACGCCACAAGCACTACCAAAGCATAATTCACGTTAGACTCTTATTTTGGTATGATAATAATGTCTATTGTAATTTCCGTTGCACTCATGAGTAGCTAAACTTCTCTGTTGGGGTTATGGAAGCCTTACGAGACACTATCTATTGCTATGAGTTTGTGAATTCTTGACACGTATGCTGCTTATGTCATTATTCTCTTCATCTTAATCTAAATTCTTGTGGTTGCAAACATATAGAATACGCCAGTATAGCATTAACTTGTTCGAAAGAAAAGTTACATGTCTGGAAAAGAGATAATGTCAAGGTAATAGGGCACCAACCCCTGTTAAACAGTTAGTGCCGTAACTGGATTAACCTCTTGGAGAATCTGTACCATTAGATACGCTTTAAGCTCGAAAGAGTTAAAGTGAAATAATCCTTGATGGTCGAAAGACGCCTGGATTTACCATAGAATACGATTCTCTATAAGCGCATGCATGTCTGAATTCCGCATAACTCATAGTCAATAGATACGTATAACTCATAAGGTGGACATAACCCTAACTCTCAATTCTCATTGATCAAAACCAAACAAGCAATCCGTTTTACTCTTCTATTTTTCGTTCTTACGTTACTATTTTGATACTCTTAAATTCACGCTACAATTCCCCCTTTTTTACGAAACTTTCACCAAAAGTCTAATAATCTTTGCTTACTTAGTGACCAAGTATTCCCTGTGGGATTCGACACCCAACCCAGTTGGGTTCTATATTTGACAACGACCGCTTACACTCTTACGAGAGCTGTAGTTTGAGCGTTATCATTGCTTGAAAGTGAATAAGTGTAGTAACTTAGCTTGAAGGTGAACTTTTATTTTTAATTTTGTAGAAGCGTAGGTACTTGAAATGTGAACTTTTTATTGTGAATTTTGGTATGCTTGATGACTTAGTGAGTTGAAAATGTTGAAGTTTAGTTACTTGAAATGTGAATTTTTTGTTTTGAATGTGGTTTAGTTTGGTGACTTGGTAGGTCACTTAGTCACTTGAAATTGATAAAGTGAAGGTACTTTAAAGTTGAATTTTTTATTTTGAATGTGGTTTAGTTTGGTGACTTGGGTGATGACTTAGTGAGTTGAAATTTACTAAGTTTATGTACTTTAAAGGTGAATTTTTGTTTTGAACGTGGTTTAGTTTGGTGACTTGGGTGATGACTTAGTGAGTTGAAAATGTTGAAGTTTAGGTACTTGAAATGTGAATTTTTTGTTTTGAATGTAGTTAAGTTTGGTGACTTGGTAGGTCACTTAGTCACTTGAAATTAATTTAGTGTAGGTACTTTAAAGGTGAATTTTTTGTTTTGAATGTGGTTTAGTTTGGTGACTTAGGTGATGACTTAGTGAGTTGAAAATATGGAAGTTTAGGTACTTTAAAGGTGATTGTTTTGAATGTGGTTTAGTTTGGTCACTTGGGTGATGACTTAGTGAGTTGAAAATGTTGAAGTTTAGGTACTTGAAATGTGAATTTTTTGTTTTGAATGTGGTTAAGTTTGGTGACTTGGTAGGTCACTTAGTCACTTGAATTGATTAAGTGTAGGTACTTTAAAGGTGAATTTTTTTATTTTGAATGTGGTTTAGTTTGGTGACTTGGGTGCTGACTTAGGGTCATTTGGTAGAGTGTATTAGAAAGTTAATACATGCATTAGTTTAATGTGTATTAGTAGTACCTTGTTTGGTATATCTTTTTATCCTATGTATAACTAATGCTTGCATTAGTTATACATTCTATTGTGTATTGAGGTGTGCCTTACTAATACCTCAAAATCCATGGCATTAGTAATGCAATGCATCTAATGCATGCATTAAGGGGTCGTTTGGTTGGAAAATTTTATCCCGATATATCTTATCCCACCATGTATATGTGATAAGTTATTCCATCACTATGGTGTAAATGGTGGAATAAGTTATCCCACCATTGATTAATCCCTCCAACCAAACACTCGTTCAATTGATCTTTATATTTTATCCCAGGATTACTTATCCCTTGGATTACTTATACCTCAAATCAAACTACCCTTAACATGCTTAAAGATACTATTATCCCTAAAAAAAAAATCTTTGCATCTTTTTCAACATATATATTGAGGGTATTATGTGATTTTTTTTTTTGAAATTATGTAATTTATGTTATTTTTAATACATCGAACCAAACACTGCATAAGAAAAATACAAGCATAACTAATGCAAGTATAGCTAACACAAGCATTCTTAATACAAGTATTACTAATACACCATATTTTAGATTATTCTTATACATTCTATCAAACGACCCCTTAGTGAGTTGAAAATTTCTAAGTTTAGGTACTTTAAAGGTGAATTTTTGTTTGGAAAAATGGCTCAGTGGACCCCTGTACTATGTCGGTTTTGTAAGTTGGATACTTTTACTTACATTTTTGTTATCTGGACCCTTAAACCTATTAAAAAGTAATATTTTGCATCCTGAAATTGCTGACTAGGACAAAGAAAGTGTAGTCACTCGCCTGGGGTACGAGTGGTGGTCAAATTTTGGCCATTATATTAAAATAATTAAAAATAATTAAAAAAAGGGATTAAAACTTTTTTCCAGTTTTTTAATTTAAAAATATTTAAAAAATTAAAAAATAATAAATTTAAAAATAAAAAATAAAAAAAAGCCCACCCCCAACCCCCTTCCCCTGTCCAGTCCCCATCCTAGCACCCCCACCCCACCCAGCCTATGTCCCAGCCACGCCCACCCTACCCAGCCCCATCCCAGCCATCCCCACCCCACCCAGCCCCATCCCAACCACCCCCACCCTACCCAACCCCATCCCAGCCACTCCTACCCTACTCAACCCCCGTCCCAGCCACCCCCACCCCACCCAGCCCCATCCCAACCACCCCCATCTCACCTAGCCCCATCCTATCCATCCCCCCCCGACCTAGCCCCGTCCCAGCCACCCCCACCCCACCCAGCCTCCCCCATTCCACCCAACCATCCCCACCTACCCAGCCCTGTCCTAACTACCCTACCCCACCCAACCCCGTACCAGCCACCTCCACCCCACCCAGCCCCCGTCCCAACAACCCCCACCCTACCCAACTACCCCCATCCCTCCCAGCCTCCGTCCCAGCCACCCCTTCCCCATTCTTCAGCAACCAGCCCCCCTTTCAATCCTAAAAAAATATTGAATTCACTTTTTATTTTATTTTAAAAATTTTTCCTCTCAATTCAAATCTTTTCATATTTTTTTTGGATTAAAATTAAAATTTAAAATCTTTTTATATTTTTTGGGATTAAAATTTAAATTTAAATTGAAAGTGAGTGCTAGTGGATATGAAAATTTTGTGAATTTAATCAATAAACTTGAAATTGTTAAAGATATTCAAATTTAAAAATTGAAAATTCATTATGTTTGTATATATGAATTTATAGTAAAAAATTTAAATTAATTGGAGAGAATTTTAATTATTTGGAATGAATTTGATGTTTAATTTATGAGCAAAAATAAAAACATGATTATTCAAATTTTTCTACAATTTATAAATTTTTCTTATTTAATTAAATTAGTTTTAATATTTAATTTATTATGTAGCATTTTAAAAAAAACTTGAAATTTAATAAAATACTTGAAAATGACATGGCAGGTGACGTGGCACACGAGGCAGCTGATGTGGCGGCTGACGTAGGAGAGTGTGTTACACTTACCAAAAAAGTATTTAAAATGTTGCTTTTTAGTGGGTTCAGGGGTCCAGATGACAAACATGTAAGTAGAAGTGTCTAACTTACAAAACCGACATAGTACATGGTTCCACTGAGCCATTTTACCTTTTTGTTTTGAATGTGGTTTAGTTTGGTGACTTGGGTGGTTACTTAGTAAGTTGAAGATGTTGAAGTTTAGGTACTTGAAATGTGAATTTTTTGTTTTGAATGTAGTTAAGTTTGGTGACTTGGTAGGTCACTTAGTCACTTGAAATTGATTAAGTGCAGTTACTTTAAAGGTGAATTTTTTGTTTTTAATATGGTTTAGTTTGGTGACTTGGGTGATGACTTAGTGAGTTGAAAATGTTGAAGTTTAGGTACTTTAAAGGTGAATTTTTGTTTTGAATGTGGTTTAGTTTGGTCACTTGGGTGATGACTTAGTGAGTTGAAAATGTTAAAGTTTAGGTACTTGAAATCTGAATATTTTTGTTTTGAATGTAGTTAAGTTTGGTGACTTGGTAGGTCACTTAGTCACTGAAATTGATTAAGTGTGGATACTTTAAAGGTATTTTTTTATTTTGAATGTGGTTTAGTTTGGTGACTTGGGTGATGACTTAGTGAGTTGAAATTTACTAAGTTTAGGTACTTTAAAGGTGAATTTTTGTTTTGAATGTGGTTTAGTTTGGTGACTTGGGTAGGTCACTTAGTCACTTGAAATTGATTAAGTGTAGGTACTTTAAAGGTGAGTTTTTTTGTTTTGAATGTAGTTTAGTTTGGTGACTTGGGTGATGACTTAGTGAGTTGAAATTTACTAAGTTTAGGTACTTTAAAGGTGAATTTTTGTTTTGATTAAGTGTAGTCATCACTTGCTGAACTTTTTTTGACTTGATCTAATTAGTTGAATCTGATTGATTGCGTAGATGTAAGTTGATTATAGCTAGATATTTCAACGAAACAATGATAATAAAATGGGTATTAGGGAGGAATTTGTTGAAGGTGTCAGACGATTTGTTGAACATGCTAAGACACTTGATGTTTGGTTATATTTTGGGGCTATTCGTTGTCCTTGTGTTAGATGTGATGGTATAAATCTTTTAAAAGAAGAAGTTGTAAAGGAACATTTTTATAAAAAGGGGTTTCATGAGGACTTTTTAAGATTGCGTGCTATTGATGGTGATATTGGGCAAAATAACTTTATTGTTGGATAAAGTAGTAGGTCTGCAGGCATAATGAATATCAAGATACTAGGATGACAGAAATGGTGCACAATGCTTTTGGGATGCAACATGGGGGCGACTTTAGAGAAAATGTCGAAGATGTTCCTAATAGCGAAGCGGGCAAATTCTATGAACAATTGCATGCTGTTAGTCATCCTTTGTTTGAAGGGTGTTCGCATTCTCATTTGTCTGTTGCTGTTAGATTATTAAGTATTAAATCTGACTGGAATATTGCTGAAGGAGGAATGGAATCAATGATAGACCTTATTAAAGAGTTAGTTGACCCCATCTTGGTGGTTCCTGATTCTTTCTATAAGGCAAAAAGATTGGTGTCAAAGTTAGGTCTCTCCTCGGTTAGAATTGATTATTGGGAAAATTGCTGCATGTTATACTTTAAGGAAGATGCTAACCTAGAGTCCTGTAAGTTTTGTCAGCACCCTCGATATAAGCGTGCTTCTAGTGGAAATTAAATTGCTATTAAGGCGATGCATTATTTACCTTTAATACCAAGATTGAAGAGGTTGTATGCTTCAAACGGCTCAACTCCTCATATGAGATAGCACAGTGAAAATAGAAGGCCCACTGATGTTATGTGTCATCCATCTGATGGAGAGGCTTGAAAGCATTTTGATGCAACTTATCCAGATTTTGCAACTAAGCCATGAAATATTCGTTTAGGATTATGTACGGATGAATTCTCTCATTTTTTCAGTTGGTGCTGCGCCATATTCATGTTGGCCTGTATTAATCACCCCGTATAATCTTTCTCCTGAAATGTTGATGACTAGTCCCTATATATTTCTGAATTGTGTTGTTTCTGGCCCGCGTAATCCAAAAAATGGAATAGATGTCTACTTGCAACCTTTGATCGATGAACTTCAAATTTTATGAGATGAGGGGGTTGAAACTTGGGACATCTCACTTAAATAGAATTTTAATTTGCGTGTATATCTAATGTGGACTATTAATGATTTTCCTGCTTATGGAATGTTGTCTGGGTGAATGACAGCTGGAAAGATGGCTTGTCCATACTGCATGAAAAAAATAAAATCTTTCACATTGAGATATGACAGGAAAAATTCATGGTTTGATTGTCATCGTTGTTTTTTGCCACCTTATCATGAATTTAGGAGACTCAAGAATTTAGGAGACTCAAGAATACATTCAGAAGGAATAGAAGGGAACATGATGATCCACCTCCAAGGCTGTCTGGTTATGACATCTGGGAGATAGTTCAGGATTTGCCTAAAGTCAGCGAGGAGCCATTGTACAAGCTTGATGGATATGACGTTTCGCATAACTGGACTAAGCAAAGTATATTTTGGGAGTTAGAATATTGGCCAGATAATTTACTTAGAAATAATGTTGATGTCATGCATACTGAGAATAACTATTTTGACAACTTATTCAACACAGTTATGGATGTCACCGATAAAATAAAGGATAATCCTAAGGCCATACTTGACTTACCAGAATATTGCAAATGCAGAGAATTACACTTACAAGAGGGGACCAATGGCATTGTTCTTAAGACCAAGGCTAGTTTTACATTCAAGTTGGACCAAAAATGTCAAATATGTGAGTGGGTCCAAAGTTTGAAGATACTCAATGGATATGCCTCAAATTTGGGCAAGAGGGTTGATATGGCATAAGAAATCTTGCATGGAATGAAAAATCATGATTTTCATATTTTTATGGAACAATTACTTCCAATTGCTTTTATTGGTTTACCTAAAAATATATGGAAACCAATAACAGAGATCAGTTTGTTCTTCAAAGACTTATGTGCCACCATATTAAAAGAAGAAAATCTGGCGCGAATGAAAAGTAATATTGTTGTTATCACCAACAAGTTGGAGAAGATTTTTCTGCCAGCATTCTTCGATGTGATGGAATATCTTTCCATTCACTTTGTGTACAAAGCTCGGCTAGGCGGTCCAGTTCAAACTAGGTGGATGTATCTATTTGAACGGTAAGAATTTGCAACATATTTAAATTCATACATATCTTTTTTTAATATAGTAAACATCTAATCTTAAGATTGTGCATGACAATTGAAAAATTGAAAAGAAGTCCCAAAAACAAACATATAGGGTGGAAGGCTCTATAGTTGAGGCATATCTTGCAAGACAAATGTGTCAATGTTCATACTACTTTCGTGATGAAGTTGCTTGTTAAAGAAACCGACCGAATTGTCATTAGGATGATGTGAATGAGACTCATTTGCAACCGATATCAATTTTTAATCAATTTGATTGTAAGGCTAAAAAGACCATACGTCGTCGACTCACTCCCACGGAGCGCAAATTAGTAACTTTGTATGTCTTGATGAATTGCTCGAAAGTTGAGCCCTTTCTGAAGTAAGGAGATTAAAATTTTAACATATCTTATTTGTTTACTCATCCTCTTAAATAAACTAATTGAGTTTTGCATGTTGGATCTTCAGTTCATTTCAGACTTAATTCCATGAAAATCAAGTGTATGCATCCTTTGCAACATGGTTTACATATGAGGTTCGTAAGTATATTAATATTTATACAAATTTTAAATATTTACGCATTTCTCACGTAGGAGATGAAGAAACTTCCGAAGAGGGTGAATAGTTTAGTAGAGATTCTTCAGAGGAGGATTCGTTTGTGTAGGTTATATTTATTATGTATTGATGTCTTTATGCTTTGTACTATATATTTACCTTTATGTTTCTTGTTTAAGATTGATATGTAATATACTGTTTAAGATTGAAGTTTTCACTTTTCCATAATTTATATAGTAATAAAAATATTCTTGTCTATCTCGTGTTGTTGGAGCGATTTGAAATGTGAATTAGTAACTTGAAATTAGTTACTTGGAATGTTTTCTTATATATTCATTTTGTAGGAACTAACTACTTGTTAACTTTACATAATTTAGATGTCAGGTAGAGGTGATAAAAGGTAAGGAAAATGTTGATCCTACAAAAACAAAAAAGAAAAAACCACCTCTGCCTTATAGACGATCAACAGGTCTTCATAAATCTATGGGTCAGTTTGCTGACGCACCAACACGACCCTCATATTCTAGGTCGTCTTAGCATTCGGTTATTGCTCACGTATGTGGGGCCACTTCATGGGTCTACACCGACTTATTCTGCTCCTATCACCGTGCCACCACCATCACAGTACTATCGGCTGACCGCTAGCACATCCAGACTTCTACCATCATCAGTACCCTCCTGTAGCAGTCACCCAGGTTCGTACAGTGATTCTGCTGGATCTATTGGGTTGTCGGATCTTCATCTTGAAGGCATTCTATCCGGTGATTCAGATCCGCCCACGCCAGTGCATCCACCAGTATTGCTCCGCAGCCTGGAGACTGAGATGATTATGGGAGGTGTTATCTTATTCATTATGGAACAGGGTAAGATTTCTAAATATAATAACATTATTTATTTTTCATTACTATAGTATTACGCTCTATGAAATTACCGTTTAATTTGATGTTGTAGGTTTAAGCCGGATGCTGGAGTTGGAACAATTACGAGGAAATGCATTTGTCTGCACTTCAATGGCTACTTGACCAGTTGACAAAAGGTTCCAGAAAATAACAGAGAAAGAATGTTTAACGAATTTTATGTTAGGATTTAACTTATCGACTACTTAACACATTGTTAGAACAAAATATTGAATATAATATTTTTATTTTTGTTGTAAAAATATTATTGGTGGGATGATGCAAATGAATGTGCTATAAAGAAATTTATTTACAGAAGAGCTAGATCCAGATTTAACAGTTTTTTGGATTATGGCAGAACCAACTTGGTATGACCTGACTGGATAAGTGAATCCTTATGACAACAATATATTCTCTATTGGAATAGAGAAGAATACCAATTGTTGAGGGACAAAGAAAAGTACGCCCGGACATCATCCAAGGGTGCTCCCTACATACTGCGGGTGCAGTTAGTATGATTGTTGTGGAGGAAAAATGGTATGTAACTTTTTTAGTTGTAATTGTTTGTTTCTATTTAAATTTTTAATTATTAGAAGATTAATAATTTTTTCATATGCAGAAAAAAGAAAAAAGGTAGGAAGATACCCTTTGATGAGGTATTCGAGGAGATGCATGTGAAGAAGAAAAAGAACCTGACTGATGAAGATGTCTAGGTTGAGCCTCGTGCAAAAGCTGCCCATGTAAGAATCAAATTTTGAATTTATGAATCTTTTTCTCAAAGTTGATATTATTCAAGTATAAGTACTTTAATATTTTTTGACTATTAATTTTAACTTTACTTTGAATATAGGACAAATATAAGCAGCTCCTTAGCGAGTTTCGTAGTAGTCAGTCTCCTGAAAGTCAGGGTGACCCAATACCCCAACATGTAGAGGATGAGTTGTAGGAACAAACTGTAGGTCCTGCAGTTAGAGGCTATTTCTACGGATACCACAAAAATTATTTTAGCGAGAATATTAGGTCTTTATCCGGTCTTACATCCTATACCTCTTTTGTTTATAGAGAAACCATTGAATCACTAAAAAATACAGCTTCTAAACTCACTGAAGAGCTTGCTGAACAGAGAGAAAGCGCGCAGAAGAAGGAGGAGGAAACATCATCACAAATCAGGATGCTGCAAGAGCAATTCAACTCTTTTTTTCAGACTGTAGGAATTATTCCTCCATGTCCTGGTGATGCAGTTCGGGCTGCAAAAGATCTAAGCCCACTGAATGATAGCAACGCAGATGAGGATGCGGAAGACGAAGATGATGACGATGATTGGTAGTTTTTTGACTTTTGTATGTGTTGTACTTTGGATTTGGATATTTTGATGTAGCTTTTACACTTTTGTATGTTTTGTTGTAGTTTTTACACTTTGGTTTGTACTTTGGTTTGTTGTTGTTGTTGTTGTTGTTGTATGGATTTGGACATTTTGTTGTAGTTTATACTTTGGTTTTTTGTTGTTGTTTTGTATGGTGTTTTATTTGTTGCTTTTTATGTTTTTAATTTTTTTTTCAAAAAAACCGATCACAAGTGGTCATTTTTTTAAATTTTTTTGCATAAAACTAACCACTTGTGGTCGATTTTTCTGAAAATTTTACAGAAAACCAACCACCTTTTAATAAAATTAATTAATTAATTTTAAAATATAACCGACCACTTGTGGTCGGTTTATTTTGAATTTTTTATTTTTAAACTCATTTTTTCTATTTTAATAAAATAATAATAAATTTTAAATATATATATATTTTTAAAAAACTCACCACACGTGGTCGGTTTTTAAAAAACTACCATAATTTTCCCGACCACACACTTTGATCGATTTTGTGGTCTAAATTTGAGGAAAACTGACTTCAAGTGGTCGATTTTTGTGGTCGGTTTTCCTCTTTTTTTTTTTTTAGTAGTGATTGTAATTTAATTAAAAGAAACTAAGTAATAAACAATTGATCAATCACCTTACTTTTTTGGGTAAGATAGATATAACCATAGAGAGTCGATCATTGAGGCGTTTCCTTCTCTTTCTTTCTGTCATTAGACAGAATGTACTATATATACCTAAAAAATAATTGTAAACATGTATAAACAGTGTAATTATTTATCAAAGAATATTTGAATGACCTCTCGATCCTATCTGACTCTGCCCTTGCTGCTTATCCTTCATACTACTTTTCACTCCCTTTTAATGCATTTATAGATGAATAACGAATCACTTTCTCCTAACCATTCTATACCTATTTGTAGCACATTGTTTGAGGCCAAATAACAAGGCTACTATTTTAGCTAAGGTGCCTGTTTCTTCGCCAAAGAAAAATATAGAATAGGCAAAAACAATCATTTTCTTATTATTTATGATCAGACCTCCACCTCCATATGACCTTGAATGCAGTTACCATCACTTTTGAGTTACAACTCTATTTCTCTTTATTTAGATTGCCAATAAATAAATTAAAACCACTGATCTAAGCAAAGATATTAGCAACGCTCCAATTGACGAATATATAAGATAGTAGAGAAATAATAACAATAATATTAATGATAAAGAAAATTAGATAATACTCGACGACGTACAAACCTTCTACCTTAATCTTCGACCTTTTTACCTTCCTATCTAAGGTCATGTCCTCCATAAGCTAGCCATAGCAATGTCATGGTCTATTTAACTTCCTCTCTCAAATATTTTTTCAATCTACCTTTATCTTTTCTAATCCAGAATTAAAATAAAATAACAATATCAAAGTAGCAATATCAAAGTAGTTAGGACTTGATTTCGTTAGCGGCATTCAAGGACCAAAAATTTCACAAAATATCATAATTAAACATGTAGTCTATACACTTCTATCTTTCAAACATCAAACGACACAAATTTAGGTAATAAAAACATAAGATAGAAATACATTTGTAGCCAAATTCCTTGACAATTGATTGACCAGAAATTGTGCCCAAAAATTCATTATATTCTAGAAAATGACTTTTTCTTTATCTTGTGCTTAAATGAATGTCATTATTCCTTTCTTTTTGAAAATAAAATAATATATCATAAAAATATGATTTCTTATAACTTTTCAATCTTAACAAATAAAATTTACTAAACTAAAATAAAAGATTCAAATTATACTAACAAAGGAATTTCAACACTAACATAAGCATGTATCTTATTTGACAACATAAATTACAAAATAAATTGAATTTGACTTCAAACTTTAATATTTATTTTAAAATATTTTATCACTTTTTAAATTTGAATTGAGTATTTATTATAAGTATATAAATAAATTATGTACATTCAGATGTTAAAAAAAAATATTAATCATTCAGTATTCAGATCTAGAAACAACATATTAATTATTCATATGTGCCTTCAGATTTAAACGTCTTAATTTTTTTTTTGAAAAATAGATACAACCCTAGCATTGAATCTCTAGCACCATATTAAGTTTTTTAACTTAGAAAAAGAATCACTTGACATGAACGTCCAAAAACACAAATAAAAATAAGAAAGCTCTAGTTCTTTGACTTTATGAACGTTTTCTCTTTCGCCTTAGAGCCAATAATTTTTTGGACTTCAATTAATACTCATATGTAATAAAAATCTATAAAATTAGGAGATTTAGCACACCAGCTGGAATGCAATTGAGGACCCCATTTAACCGCCAGTGTCTTTAAAGACACTGCATCGTATAACTGGAAAACACGAAAACACTAATATCTTGGTCGTGAAAATCATAATTTTTTTGACTTAGAGTTAGATTTAAAGTTAAAGTTGAAGTTGTATTTGATCATGGATATAAATTAAAGTTGTTTTTAAAATTTTGTGAGAGAAATGTAAGTAAAAAAAAAGTGAAACTTTTCCAAATACAATTTGAAATTGTATTTGAAATTCTCATGGCCAAACACAAACTGTTTTCATTTTTTTTTATTAAAGTAAAATAATTTTTCAAAAAAAAAAAAAATTTTCATGACTAAACAGCTACTGAAACTCGGGTATGCTCGGCAGAACAAGAAGATCAAAACTAAAGAACAAACGCATCCTTAGATATGTAATTTAAATAAGGTAAGGTTTTATATAAAATTTTAGGTATATAATTCAAACAAGGTAAGATATAATAATCAAGATTTATTTTTTATATATTTGAAAAAAGTAGTAAAAGACAATTTTGTCTATTACATATACTTTCAATGAAGACAAAAAATTTGATTCACTTTTCTAAGGATCTTCACACTTTAAATATATTATAGATTATAGATATAGATATAGATATAGATTATAGATTATAGATTATAGATAAAGGTGACAAGTGAGTCCCACAATATTATTAAGTTAAAAAAAATAAAGTCGCTTAAACAACTGGGATAGTTGTTCGACAACTGCATTAGTTGTTCGAACAATTATCAAAGTTGTCCGTTCGACAACTGCATTAGTTGTTCGAACAATTATCAAAGTTGTCCAACAACTTCGCAGAGTTGTCGATCAACTTTAATAGTTGTTGAGACAACTTCTATAGTTGTTGAGACAACCTTTTTAGTTGTTGGAGCGAAAATGTTAAAAAAGAAAAACTGAATTTTTTTTGGTACCTTTTACCACATTTTTAAAACTTGAAGGACTCGTTTAATTGACAAACTTGTTTGTCCCTTTTAATTCAAAATCCCCTCAACATGTATAACATCGGGAAGAGTGACAAATAAACGCGAAAAAAGGGCTAGAAATACTCTTCAAGTATTGAAATTGGTTCAAAAATATATTTTGTTTACCTATTATGCTAAAAATATCCCTCCATCTACCTTTATGACTTAAATATATCCGTATAACTAACGGTCCATTTTAAATCATAATTAAAAATTTTATTTATTATGTGTCAGCTTTCTATTGGTTGCAATTAAATTAATTAAAATCTTATTATCTTGTAACCAAACCCAAACCAAACTAAAATTACCCGACCCAATCTATTGCAAAAACATCACACTTGTTGCAGACGAGAAGGTGTGTAATTCTTACATGCTTTTGTATCCTCTTTTCGTTTTTTTGGGTTACTTACTATAGACATAATTTTTTTTATTAAGTCGTGGATAGATCTTGTATTTTCCGTGGTCCTTTCAAGATACCTACAACTCCAAATATGATACTGAATGAATGACTATAATGAATGCCATAAGTACGCAATCTTGTGGAAATGGGCTTTCCTGAAGCTCAAGTGAGGAGTACATTGAATGCAATTGGTTGGGATGAAAACATGACTCTTGAAAAGTTGTTGTCTAGCAAGTACTCTTTTAATGCAACACATATTTTGATACATAAGAGATATATCCCTCCATCAGAAGCTGATGATCAGAAAAAGTCGTTCTTCTGTTACTTTAATAGATTCAGTCCGGTAGTTTTAGTTGGATCCAAGTTTGGTTATAAGATAATAAGATGTTAGGAAAAGGGTCAAATTTATCCCCTACTTTGAAAAATTAGATAAATATATCGTTCATCATACTTTGGGGGTCAAATTTATCCTCGATGTCATACTTTAGGGTCAAATTTACACTTCTACTTTGAAAAATTGACTAAATATATCATTTGTCATATTTTGGAGCCAAATTTACCTTCGGTGTCATACTTTAGAGCCGTATACCCTTATTGTTAAGAGACTTTTTACTTGTACCCTTCCTTTAACAGAAAAACTCAAATCAATGTTTAGTGATCATTTCTTTAAAAATAAAACACACCATAATCTAATCGTTCGATTCGGCCCATAAAAAAGATACTAATAAATATATTCCTCCCTTAGTTCTATTGGTCAAATTTTTCCAACGAATAAATATAACTCTCTTTCAACTGCAGCGCTTGTAAGTTGTTTAAAAAGGAACAAAAAATATAATAGAACTGGATAACGAAGAATTATGAAAATAGAGAAAATGTCTATTACAAACTCTGCTCCTATTAAGTTATGTTCAAATTTTAAAATTTAGTATGCAATTCTATGTGTATCTGGATTCTATATAAACACATGATGAAAAATTTGTGTAGATTCAAATTGTATATAAAGACATAAGAATGAAGAAATGTAATGATTGACACATAGGGAACCTCTTAACTCAATTATCCAGAGATATATTCAGTAAACCTAATCTGTTGTATTTGACTGCTAAGTGTCATTTTTCATGAGCGCTATATTGATGCAGTCAATTAACTGAGGGAAGGATAGATTTGTTTGTGTTTGTACTAATGTAAATTCATTTTTCATGAACTATGCACTGATAAATATATAGTGACTTAATCCCATTAGAAACATTTGCCCAATAGAATTAAGAGGTATATTTGTTTGTCTTTTTGATAGCTCGAGTTGGATTGAGTGAGTTAAATTAGAGTGTGCTTTATTTAAAAAAAATGAGGCATATAACGTTGGATTTTTCTACTAAAGAAAGGGTAATTGTGAAAAGTTTCTTCACAATGAGGGTAAATTTAACCCCAAAGTATGACATCGAGGGTAAATTAGACCCTAAAGTACGTCGAAAGATATATTTAGTCAATTTTTTAAAGTAGAGGGATAAATTTGGCCACAAAGTATGATTGAGGATAAATTGAACTCCAAAGTATGACGAACGACATATTTAGTCAATTTTACAATAATTTGCATCCAATAAAAATTTGATACGTAATAAATAAAATTTTTAATTATGATTTTAAAATGGACCGTTAGTTGTAAGGGTATATTTGAGTCATAAAGTGAATGAAGTGTATTTTTGGTCTAATATATAAACGAAAAATATTTTTAAACCAATTTCAATACTTGAAAAATATATACAAGCCTTCTTTGGCCGCACCTGAACATGATATCATTCTGTACTAAAAATAGTGAATAGTAGAAGAAGAATAGAGATGGTCATCTCAGCCATAGTGTCATCGGCACATATATATGTATTGGAGCGAAGCCACAATTAGCCAATTGATATCAACTGCGAAGAATGTTCAGTTGTCAACCGCTCAATTATCATCGTCCAGGATGGCAGAGCAAGTATTTTTACAAGAGAATTCAAAATATAAAAAAGTAAGGACACAAAGAAGCTAAGAAGATTCAATTATATGCATCTAGTTCGAGCACACTAATTGCATTTGGGAAACAAAGCTTTAGGACATCCAGATTGGACTCGATGGAAATAAGCATAAGGGTTTATGGCTTATTGAGACTAATGTGTATAATTAAAGGAGGTGATTCATTTTAAGTGATTAACTTTATTTATGTAATGTCTTTTGAGAACATGCACAAAAACTTTTCAAAGATTTGATACGGAAGAGTGTCTGATAGGACCATTTCATCATGTGTTTAGGTGTTCAATAGAAACATGTTGTAGTTTGAGTGTTTAAATGATAGTAGATAATAACAAATTTAAGGGGCTTTCGATGTATTCCACCAATAAAAAATGAAGATATAAGCTGCTTCATTCCAATGCTACTCTTTATTCATTGAAATAACAGGCTACAACTGATAAACTATATTGGGAACTAGGAAAACATTTAACCTTGAAAAACTGACATTAGATATTCCATACATGTAAAGTAAGTAATTTTCAAGACATTCAAAAGCTAAATATCTCAACTAATTATGGTCTCCTCCATGACATTCTGACGCTAGCTAAATATCTCAACTAATTGTGGTCTCCTCCATGACATTCTGATGCTGGCCTCTGTCCATGACATAGCTGCAAGCCCTTCGGACAAATGAGACAGTTGTGTTCAAAACTTCCCTGAACCCCTTCTAAAGTCCTGTTGAGGTCTCGGGGCACCGATCCCTCCAGGTTATTATATTCCAAGTTGAGACTTCTCCATGAAAACTCGAGTCGTGGCCAATATTCTGATGGAATCTCGCCCGAAAACAGGTTATGTCCAAGGTTTACTTCCGTTAAGTTTGGGTAACTAATCAAGTTCACAGGCAAATGACCATGTATACGATTGGCATGTACGTCCAGTGTGTGAAGCTGTGATTCTTTATCAGAGAATTCCACCACCTCCAACACTGTGAATCGGTTTACTGAAACGTTTGCGTAACTTAATTCAGGTAACATGAAGATCCCCTTGTTTATTCCTCCTGAAAATCTGTTATCACTAAGGTCTAATGTTCTGAGATGTCTAAGTTTATGCACCGGGGTAATGTGTCCTGAGAGCAAGTTGTGACCAAGTGATAGTGTCTTGATCTTCAATGGGAACTGTGGCAAATTCCCATAAATTTGGTTATTGGAAAGATCGAACGAAGAGAGTTGCCATAGACCATTAAGTTGAGGAAGTTTTCCTGTCAATTCATTGTTAGACAGGTCTAATTGAGTCAAACTTCGAAGTGATGTAATTGATGAAGGGATTGAACCAGAGAGCCTATTATTTGAGACATCAAGGATTTCAAGTTTTGTGAGTTCCCCAATGCCATTAACAAGACTACCAGAGAAAAAATTCTCATAAAGTTGAAGACTAGTGAGTTTCCTCAAATTAGTGATAGTCTCAGGCATTGGCCCTCTAAACCTGTTCCTGCCTAGATTCAGAGAGACAAGTTCAGTTAAGTTCCCGATTGACGATGTCAAGAAGCCCTCCAGTTCATCTCCTTCTAGATCGATTTCCATTATCCGGCCTGAGGAGTTAGTGTCCACATCAGGAACTGTGCAAAGAATGCCCAAGAAACTTGCCCCCGTTGTCTCACAAGGGTCCAAGTTGAAATCCCAACTACTGAGGAAGGAATCCGTGGAGATTGAAAATGGGTCTATCGATGTCTTGAAGGCCTCTAGAACATCAATATCAGATTGCAGAGTTGTTGCATTGACCGAAAGGGATTGTATGAAAATTATGTACAGGCAGGAGAAGAAAATGGGGTTAAGAAATCTGACCATTTTTTTTAGAGAACTTTCAGTGATTGAATGTATCTTGTTAATAGCTCCTTATATGAAGTTCTAAAAAGAATTGGAAAATTTTAGGTGGGTCATGGAAAAAATGGTCATTTTTTTAGCAATGCCATGCAAAATGGATTCTTGGGAAGTAGGTAATAAGTTGGAGAGTGGTTTACTAGTCCTGTTCCAACACCATAAATATGTATAAGTTGATCATTGTAAACTTGTGAAAAAGAAGCATAAAGGAAATCAGACAACAAAAGAGAATTAGGACCTAATGAACGTTCTTTCTTAGCTACTAAACGTATATGTTGAGTATCATGAGGTCGTATCATTAATACACGCAGGCACGTCTAGATATTTTCACAACATTCCATAGTGAAACCAATGCTAACATTTTGTAGCATGTGCTAACTTACTTGATATTGGAGTTCAACCAAGATCTTGGACTGTAGAATGCTTGATATTGGAAATCATCCATTTTCTCAAATCAATAATATTGGAAATCATCCATTTTCTCAAATCAATATTGTAGCAGTCAAGTGTCTGTTTGGACTGTAGAATGTTTGGATATTAGTAACTCCAAGGTCTTTGATCAGCAACTTCAAGGTCTTTCATATCAAACTTGTTCTCAAGCATTTATTTCGTTGTATTTATGTCAGATTGCCCGCTCCATTTAAGCAAGTACCGTTCGACAATATTGATATTGGAAATCATCCAAACATTCTACGGTTCAAACAGGTACTTGGACTTGTAATACCCCGTATTATAATTAGCTAAGTTTAGCTTCTAGTTGCATGCATAAGAGGTTTAAAGCCTGAAAATTTCACTAAGTGTTGGGGACTTAGTCATTTTTAAGGTCACTTAAATTCGAGGATTTTTAAATTGGTCTTCCCGACCCCAAGATGTTGGTTTTTGAGATGATTCATGTTCAGGGGTGTAAGGAGAATATCTCGAAGAAGTTTTGAATTTTTTGGACGAGGATTGGGTAGCGTTTGGATCACCGAATTCAGCAGCTCACTGCGATAGTGTCGCCTCGCGGTGCTATTCCCGATGGCACATTCATCGTGTCGCGGTGAGCATGTAAACCGCAGTCCAGTTACGAATTTAATTGCCCGAGGGGAAATTGTGTCTTTTTCCCTCAATCCAACTCGTCATGTCACGACTTATATCACCAGTTAAGGCATTATTTCCCCCTCTTCTTCAATTCTCCTCTCAAAGAAACCCCATTCATCTCCCAAGAACATCAATTCAATTACTTTCTCTTCAAGGAAACCAAGAATTCAAGTTTTCAAATCCAAGAACCTTCAAGAAAGCATGGAGATTGGTATTTCTCTTTCAAGATTAAGGGTTTAAGGTGTGTGGGAGTTTATCCATGGGTCCCCTTTCACCCATGGAGCCTAAGAACCCTTTTTGGTTTTTAAATTATGAGTTTTGATGTTTCAAGTCGAATTATCTCCATGAATCTCTTGTTGATTTCAATTACGAGTTATGGTTTCATGTGTTTTCAAGTAGAATGAGTCATATCATGTTTGAGTATTGAAATTTCCATACCATGTTCAATTGATTTTAAGATGAATCCCCAAGTTATAAGTTTATCCATGTTATCCTTTTGTCTTCCCATGTGTAAGACATTCCCATTCAAGTTCATGATTCCCAAGTGTTTGATGAAACGTCTATGCTTTTGAGTCTTTGAACCATGATTCAATCTCAAAGTTTTAAGCTTTAATATTGTATTTTATACCCATTCAGTGCTGGTGGGTTATGAACACCCGATACTTATGTGATTTACATAAATTTAATTTTTCTAAAATTCAGACAATTAATCCATAAATCTTATTAGTATACTCAGATATCCATATTTATGATGAGCAATATCAGTTTATGTGTTATTAATTAACCCAGAATCCATACGCACTGTCATTTTCAGAATACCATGACCCGAGCTTACCAGTTATTAGTTAATAGTGCATGCACCAGTTAGTATTCCAATGTCATTAAGTTGGAAATAGGATTTAGCACCGAGCAAAACCAGGGATAGGGGCATTCCTGCCATTTTAGGGTTCGACCCTTGGTAGCAATCCCTGAGTTATAGAACTACATAGCCAATATAGGTTTGAGATGTCTTCCTGCTAGTTTAGGGTTGACACATATCTCACGAGTTCTCCTGCCAGTATAGGGTGACTCTTTAGTCCTTTGGGACACTAGTTTAGTGGATCCACACAGCCAGTGTTAGTACCTGAGGCACGGTACTGACACCCTTCTAACTGGGGTTACAGGTTGGATCCCAATTAGCTAAAATTAGGGCATGTCGGTTAGATGATACCTCCCACAGTCTCAGTATAGTATTCAATATAGTTTCAGTTCAGGTTTGCTTGACCAAAGCATACAGACTCTCAGTTATTCAATTATCAGATTTCAGTTTTTTAGTTTATAGATTATTTCAGAAATATGCTTATGCTTGGACTTGCATTCTCAGATATTACATTTTCATGCATCCATGTTCAGTTATCCCATGTTGTTTAGTTAGTCCTTATCTCATATATACAGTACTTCATAGTTTCAGTCTAGTTATTCAGACTAAGTTCAGTTTAGTATTACATGATCAGTATTTAGTCATCAGTTAATCAATGTTCGAATATCAGTAGTCCGTGTTCATATATTAGCTACTCAGTATATAGGTGCTGGTTATCCCCTTTCTTAGATTTCAATCATTTCGTCGTACATGCAACAGTTATTCAAGTAATCAGATTAGCTTAGTACATGTATTTTTGGTTTCGTATGTTCATGTATTCATGTTTTACCGTACTCCAGCTTTTGCTCTACTTATTCTACAAAAAGTAAAGTTTTAAGAAACTAAGTGTAGTGATTCACCTGCTTATCAGATTATGTTTGTTACTCATGTTTTAAGATATTTCAGGTTTCATTTTATTTCAGTCTCTTGGTGAGTCTACTTACACTTAGCATGCATGTTTTAAGATTACGTATGAAGTCAGTTTTACTTATTGCATTCACCCCCACTTACTCAGTATATTCCAGAAGTACTGATCCACATATACGTCTGTTTGGCTACATTATTTCATAATATAGGTACCAGCTGTAGCCCACGCCTCATGATTAGACAATTGCAGTTTCCAGCCAGCAGGTGATGAATTCTCATACTTTGGGGACTCCAGTCAGATGTTGTTCGTGTACTTCATATTTTTATTATTCATATGTATTGATTAGTGGTAGTTGGAGGCATGTCCTAGCTATCTATAATTAGTATAGTAGAGGCTTCAAAGATGTCAGTCAGAGTCAGTCTTGTAATTTCAGTTATCTCTTCAGTTTCGTCAGATTATAAATTGTATCAGTATTATATTTTCCCCAGATTTTATCATGATTATATTTCTGCACGACAGAACTAGATATTTAATATACTATAAATCAGTTGCTCAAGCAGTACACTAGTTCATAGGTTATCTTAGGATTACTAGTGGTTCCAAGCACCGTATTATGACTAGGGGGTAGTCTCGAGTCATGAAAAACTTGGTACCAGAGCCCAGAGTTCAAGTTTCCTAGGGTGTGTATGAAACCGTGTATAGTAGAGTCTTGCCGAATGATACAGAGATGTCTGTAGTTTTCTTCAAGAGGCTACAAGGCATTTAAAAAATATTTCCCTTCTTTCATATCTTAGATCGTGCTGTAGAAAGGTTCTCTAAGAAACTTACACAGATTCTCATCTAGCTCTATTCATACTATCTTTGCCTTATTTTTGAGGTAACAGAAACAGTGAAGCTCAAATTTCTACAGATAGAGCTTTCTCAGTGTAACGCCCTAAGTATGTACCCTGGACACCATAAGGTGCTTACGACCTCGAAGGACCACAAGTTAACCCATGACTAATATCTGCTGTAAGCACTGAGTAACAATACTGTAATAAATGCAGAAAAATAGGCTGAAATATCATAAGGTTCAAAACTTGAAATACTGATAAAGAATACCAGCTGTAATAATAATTTGTACAACTGAATACTATCTGAAAGTCTAGTCTGAAAGCCTCTACCTGTCTGAATATGGAGTTGATGGGACAATTTCCCAACTAACTCCGACTACTAAAATAAACTGAATACTGACATAATGAAATGATATGATACCTTTGTCCTCGAACTATGAAGACTCACCACTAGGTCTACTGCTGATAGTCTGGGCTACTAAGTACAGTCTGGAGCCCGTACGTCTGAACTATGATATAAAATATCATAGCGCAAAAAGAAAAGGTATACATCGGTGCTTTGAATGTACTGGTATGCTAAGTAAGGTAGGCTGATATGCAAGGGTTCATATGTATGAATAATAACTGACTGAATAACATGAATACATTTGAATGAGAGTACATGTATAACTGAAACTGATGAAACACTGATTATGCAATACTGTGCATATATCTGCATACACTGTGTCTGAGATCATAGTAATATTGGATACTGAATTCTGATAATTGAATAACTAATATCTGAGTTTACTGATAACTGTATTACTGATAGTTGGGTGATTATTTCTGACAGTCCTGATTCTGTAGAACTGAACTGAGTTCTATACTGAGTTGGGTAACTGTGTCTAACAACCCTGATTCTGTAGAACTGAACTGAGTTCTATACTAAGACTGAAACTGAAACTGTGGGAGGTAATCATCTAATCGATATGCCGCTTTTCTAAACTGATTAGGGGTCTAACCTGTACCCCAGTTGGAAGGGTCTAAGTACCGAGGCCACGAGTAAAGACAAGTGCTGAGTCACCTTCATCTGGTAGGTGCTCTGACTGAGAATAATGGTACCCTTAACTGGCAGGTAGAACACCTCATCAACCCTCAACTGGCAGGTTGGTGTCTCAACCTACGCTGGCTATGCAATTCTGGAATGCAAGGACTGCTTCTAAGGATCACATCCTCTACTGGAAGGTGAGTTCCCATCCTTGGGTTCACTCGGTGCTGAATCCTACTCCCAACTAAATAGATACTGAACTGATTTCTAAACTGTTCTAGGCTACTGAACTATTACTGACCGTGTTGACCGACTGAACTGGACTGAGTTCACTGAGTATTGTAACTGATTGATTGTTCTGAGTTCTATATGCTAACTGGATATACTGAGTTCTGTACTGACTAAATGCTACTATACATGACATTACTAAGACTATTCTGAAGCAACTGTAATTCTAGGTAAACAACTAGCTTGTCAGGTATTAAATACCCCCAGGACTCTATAACATAAAAAGTAAAGCATAGCATGATCTTGAAAAGCATTATACTGTTCATAACTCATCCATAGAGACGTTTTATCTAACACTTGTAGGATATAAGCTTGTAGATATGCTAGCATGCCATGATTTTCCCGTTTAATCCACATGAGCAATTTATCAAACAATTGGGGAACATAATCTATGATCATAATACTAATCAACATGTAGGCATCATGATTCCCATCCCAACTTACAAATTCAAGGGCTTTAACATGAATTCACATAATACTACATACATGTCAAATAAATTTACATGAATCTTGTAATAAATCATGAATTAGAAATTCAATTAACATTATAATCATGAATACATTAAAGTCCAACATGGAATTCATGAATTCAATAAACTTGAAGTTTTAAAAGAAGTTCTTGAACTCCAAGGGTAGAATAAAACCCTTGGATGAACACCTAACATAGCTTGGTGCTTGAATTTGTGAAGATTGATGGTGAACTTGAATCTTGATCTTGACTTTGTGGGTTAGAATTTTTTCTTGAAAGGATTTGAGAGAAAGTGAGTGTATTTTGCTTATTGAGGGCTGAATTTCATGTTTTAGGGGCCGATTAAGGATGAGAAAATAACCCAAATATCTCTCTGGACATGGGCTTTTAATGATTAAAAGCGTGCCTAGTGACGCACAGCCCAATGTGCCACGTCAATGGAATCAATGTGATAACCAATGCATCGAGTCGAATTTGCGTTGGTTCACTAAAATTACACTGAAAGCTGGGGAAAAATTATCTGTCAATGCGATGGACGACGCGACATGTCGAGATCGCATCGACCCATTATTTTGGTCACCTGAACATAGTTCAAACGATGTCCAAAAAATTTAAAACTCACCTGAAGTGACCTACTGACAATCCTGATCATGAATAAACCTAAAAATTGATACCTTAAGGTCATAAGGGTCATAAAATAGGATCTCTAACTTACGAAGGCTAAAATACTTCTAAGTATAAACACTTAGCTAAAATTTCTAAGTCTGAGACCTCTTTTCAAGCTTTAACAGACTGAGTTTAGCTTAGAATTTTGCGAGGTTTTACGCTCACACAGTACATCTAGAAAATTATAGGATTGAACGCAGGCTCAAAAGTATCCCATCAGTTCCGTTATGTTCCAAAGTTTTAAAGATTTCATCCATGATCATGTAAACTTATTCACTAAGAAAAAGTTAGGTATGCTTTCAGATCCCTTCTCAGAGTCCCATGATAGCATGTGATCTAGAGTTAGAAGCATGAGCAGTAGTAAAGTAGGGATAGTGTTGTTTGAATTTAGTAGATTATGCATCCATGGGGTTAGTTGTGTGATAGGTGAATTAGAAGTCTTGAAATAGTGCATGGAAGAATTTATGTTTATTGATGCAAAATTAAGTATGATGATATGAGTGTGATTTAGAGATGTGATATTAGTAGGCTATAAAGAAAGTATAGTTCATAAAAGATATGGGGATATCATCTTAAGTGTTAGAATCTAAGTTTGAATCTTTAAAAATTGAGCTAATAGAAAGTAGTGTTGAAATTCTTGATAGTGTGGACTCAGTGTATGGTGATACTCATGAATATTCTAAGTTAGGAAGTGTTTAAAGCTATTGTTTGATGACCATTTGGGATACAGAAAGTTAAGAGTTGTATCTCAGAAGAAAGTATTAGCAGTGGATTTTACACTTTCAGGTGTAGTCTTTTAGGGTGAATTTGTTATTGATGAGTATTGTCATATTCCAAACTGTTGAGTAAAGTGGTTACAGTTCAGTTTAGAGTTTATCAAAAGGGTTCCACAGACTTAGTGTGATGACTTAAAGCTAAGGGGGATATGATAGAATAAATAACCAGGTCAGGTTCTCAGTTTCTAGTAATGATGCCAGTATATTGTAGAATAGTAGTAAGAGAGGATTATGCCCATGTCATTCTTATTTCAGTATTTGTACTTCAGTTATTATGATATATACTTATGCCTTACATGTCAGTTCCATGATCACAGCTCAAATTCATGCACTTCCCATAGAATCATGTACGCTACCAATTCCTAGTATAAGGAGTTCTAGTTTACTCAGATGTACGAATCATATTCCATGAAATTCATGAACTCTAAATTTAGGTCATACAGCTCATGATTCATGTACTCATGCTTTACAGTATGTTCAATTCCAGTGCTCATGCTACACTCTTAATGATCAATGAAATTCAGATTATGTCATGTATATCCTTAATTTTTATCTTTGTAATGAATCCATATTGTGGATACTGTAATAACCTAAAAAATCCAAACCAATATTAGAGCCATGTACCAAGATCATGCATAGTACATCATGGTTATTTTATAGTTTATGAGTAGGTTAGATTTATATTAAGGCTTCAAATAACTCCTAGCTATCAGACGAATCAAAAACATTCCTTATCGATTGAATTCTTGAGAAGGATATTGGTATAGTCAACTTCAAACGATCATATCTCTAATTATACTAGGAACTTTTGAGATAATGACCTATCAAAAGATAGATAATTGAATTATCTTTCCAACGATATCAATTTCGCCTAAATCCAATATCAGAGAAAATAGTTATTCCTATTTTACTCCATCATGTCAGGCTGGAAACAGTGTGACGACATTCGTGGTAGCTTACCACATTTATGATGCCCTATCACAAAGGTCATCAGCCTTAGGAAGAAACCAGCTCCAGTGTGACGACATTCGTGGTAGCTTACCACATTTGTGATGCCCTATCACGAAGGTCGTCATCCTTAGGCAGAAACCAGCTCCAGTGTGAAGAAATTCGTAGTAGCTTACCACATTTGTCACGCCCTATCACGAAGGTCGTCACCTTAGGCAGAAACTATTTCCAGTGTGATGACATTCGTGGTAGCTTACCACAATTGTGACGCCATGTCATAAATGTCGTCAGCCTTAGGCAAAATCTAGCTTCTGTGTGACGACATTTTTGATGGCTTACCATATTTTTGATGCCATGTCACACATCAGCCTTTAGCAGAATCCAGCTTCTGTGTGACGACATTTTTGACGGCTTGTCATATTTTTGACGCCTTGTCACAAATGCCGTCAGCTATTATTTTCAGCAACTGGGAATCTATTTCATAAGGGTATTTTGATCTTTTTCCTTCACTTTCCACGACTTATAACCCTAAAGAGGCGTAATTTTTCTCATTTTTCTCCAGTTAACCATCTAAAAAGCCCTTTCTTACGCTTTTAACCATAAGATTAGGGTTTTCTGTCAAGATCATCTCCCAGGAACAAGAACATTCTTTCCTAAAGGGGTTAAACCGTAGTCAAGAAAAATCAAGGAAAAGCCTAAGAATTTCTTCAGGAACCTTCAGAAATATTAGATCTCTTTCAAGATCAAGCTTTAAGGTATGCGTAGTGTTCATCTATGGATCCAATCCGTTCATAGAGCTCAAGAACCATGTTTTAAATATTAGTTTTTAAACTTTTTGTCGTGATATGAGTATGTACATGTTGACGATTGTTGTTCAAGTTTCAAGATGATATCTAAGGATGTTCTCATGGAATATATGTGATTATTGGTTGAAAATCATTAACTTTGAGTGAGTTGAACTAATGCAAGTATGAAATCCACCTATGCCTTAAAGAATGCATGTAAGGTGTTTGATAAAATGCCTAGGATGTTAGAAGTTCATATTTACATGATTTCATGATATCTAAATGACAAGTCCATGTTAGCGATATACTTCAATATGAATGCCCATGCTATTTATGTATTCTTATGGTGATGTCATGAAGTATGTATGATGATGGAAATATGAATTTTGTGTGTGAATTATATCCATGCTTTCCCTACCATGTTTGAGGTGTTGATTAAATACATGAAGTATACTATCCCCTACTTATGATATAGTGAATTGTGGACTCCAATCTTGTGATCAAGTCATGTCATGTATGTCAGTTTCCTTCTATCGAGTCCTGGGGGTATTCATACCCGAAAAATATAGCTGTGTGCTTAGAGCCATGTCATGTTGTCACAATAAACTCAGTCAAGCTATAATCAATAGAAATCAGTCAGTCATGTGACTCAGGAAACATTAGAAATCTCATGCTCTCAGTTAACTCTCAAATAATAGTACTACTCCATCAGTCAACGGAAGTCAGTTAATCTGTCCATATACAGTCAATTGAATCATGTTTAGTCTCTTCAGATGGGAGTAGAATTTAGCACCGATTGAACCCAAGAATGGGGACTCACCTACCAGTTTAGGGTGTGTTTCTTAGCAGCCATCCTTGTGTTCCAGAACTACGTAGCCAGCATAGGTTGAGACATCTTAGCCTGTCAGATTAGGGTTGATGAGGTGGCTTAACCTGTCAGTTTAGGGTTCCCACTATTCTCCTTTCAAATACTTGCCAGCTAAGGGTCTCCCACAACTATCCTTACCAGTGGTGTGGTATTGACACCCCTCCAGTCAGGGCAGAGATTGGACCCCAGCTTAGCCATAATGGCATACATGGGACACGTCGGTTAAACAACTACCTCTTATAGTTTTAGAATTAGTCTTAGTAAAAGAACTCAGATAGGTCTTCAGGTTTTAGTATATCAGGACTGTCAGGTACAGTCAGACTTAGTTACAATATGGAACTCAGATAGTTCCATCAGATTCAGGATTGTCAGATATAGTCGCCTATGTTATCAGAATTTAAGTATCAATCATGTTAGCCATCAGTAAACCATGTATTAGCATACAGGACTAACTATCATGCACCCATGATTTTAGTTACTATGTATGCATGTTTGTACTCTTATGTTTATGTCAGTCAGACAATTAGCATTGTTCATACATGCAAACCTTGTTTATATTTAGCCTACCTTACTCGTATGCTCAGTATATCCCCTAGTACTGACCCATTTGCGTTATGGTACTTTCTTTTCATGTTACACCATAGGTTCAGAGACACGAGATCCAGATCGGTAGTAGCAGTTGCATTTCCAGTCGCAAATACTCAGTGAGTCCTCTTTATTCGAGGATAATATGATTGGATTTATTCATTATTATTTTACCTAGTTATCAGTTTACGGAGTTAGTTGGAGGCATTTTCCTTCAACTCCTTATTCAGACAATACTTATATTCAGTATTCAGACTTATGTTCAGATTTGATTTAGTTTTCAGCTATTTTGGGTATCTTTCACCCATATGGATATTATGTTCTGACAGATTCTTTATTCAGTTGAACCTTATGGCCTACATGTTCATGGTTTGTGCATTATTACATTATATATGCAGTGTACAGGTACAAATATCAGTAATGGGTTAGCTTGTGGTCCCTCGGGGTCATGAATACTGTATAGCATTCCAATTCAAAAAATCAGACGGGTACAGATACTCTATTTCTCGGGCCTCAGTTAAGTATCCAAGTTATGAATAGTATTTCTTTTATGCTTCAGGTACTCATGTTCTAACCATTCAGTGACCTCTTCTTATGACGAGATAGTGATAATGGATAGTTGCTTTGATGGGAGAGAGTAAATATTTTATGTTGGGTAAGATTATTGTAGCACATGGAAGTTGTTAATGATAGAGCTTTGGAGGATATGAGAAAAATGCTTTTATGGGTGTTTGTTTAGGAGTGCATGTGTGGTTATGAAGTTAGGCTTGAATGTCATGTTTGTATATATGTAGATAAATGTTTTATGCTTTAGTGAATGTCTAGTAAGAGGTTGAATATAGTTGTTGAAGTGGTAATAATAATTATTGATGAGATGAGAAGTTGTGAAAATATAGGGTGTATTAAATTCTTGATTCCGACTAGTACTACAGTGTTATCAATGCACTTTGTAGGTTCGAGTAGGCTTGAACATAGTGAGATAATTCAGTTCCGCTCAGACTTCAATAGATAGAGTTATCAGTACCCATGTGAATATTTTCAGTAGCCTAAAATGAAGTATGATATTGAAGTTGAATGTATTGTTGAGGGAGTATTTGAGGGGTATGTCTAAGCTTGAGAGTAGCAGTTACATTGTCTAAGGCATAAAAATTCTAATTTATATTTCATATGCCTATGTTCCATGTTATAGAGTTATAGCCATATTAAGAGTCCTTACTCATATATATTATTCAGATCATGCCCAAGTTCTTTGCTCCCTACTATCATTATAAATTCTTAGAAAGAGTGTTGTAGAAATACTCTTATTGAGTATAACTTTTAGTATAATTCAGTCTGTATAGACAACAATTCAGTTTAGCAATCAGACAGACGAGTTCCTATGTTTTTTTCCATCTTTCGGTACAGTCTTACTATCTGAAGGTTTTTTTCTTGAGTATGGACATTCCAAGATGTAATTTGTTTGCATCCACGTAAATTGTAAATTTTGTTCATTTCATGCATTATGTTTTGGATTCAAATATCTAGTCATAATTCAGTTCGTAAGTGTCCCGTGATATCTCAGTCTTTCCTTAGTATTTCAGCCAAGTCAGTATCATTCGGGAGATGAAGTATCCCAAGGAGGAGATGTTGTAATACCTTAAGTTTTCACGTACTAAACCACTCAACTTTTCTTCATGAAACCAGATCCAACCTGAGGCAATGGTTACTCATAAGTTGACTCTTTCATTTCTATCTCAGCCTTATAACCATTCTCATGTCATTGCATGTATTCAAGGAATCCGTTCAGTTCATGATATACAGTTCATGCATCATGCTTCAGACTCAATTATGCAATCAAGTTTCCAGTTATGTATGTTCAGTATGTGATCTTAGTTGCCTTAGTTCAGAACTCTCAGCTTAATCAGTCTCATTCGAGGACGAACGCTCCCAAAGGGGGAGAGATTGTAATACCCCGTATCATAATTAGCTTAGTTTAGCTTCTAGTTACATGTAAAGAGGCTTAAAGCCAAAAAATTTCTCCAAGTAATGAGGACTTAGACATTTTTAAGGCCTCTTAACTTTGAGGATTTTTAAATTGGTCTTCCTGATATCAAGCTGTTATTTTTTGAGTTGATTTATGTTCAGGGGTGTAAAAGCATGTCTTGAAGAAGTTTTGGATTTTTCAGACGAGTATTGGGTCACGAATCTAGTAGCTCACCATGATAGTGTCGTGTCGCAGTGCTATTCTCGATGGCACGTTCATCACATTGCGGTGAATATGTAAATCGTAGTCCATTTATGAATTTAATATCTTGAGGGGGAATTGTGTCATTTCACCTCAATCCAACTCATCATGTCACAACTTATATCACTAGTTAAGGCATTATTTTCCCCTTTTCTTAAATTCTCGTCTCAGAGAAACCCTATTCATCTCCCAAGAACATCAATTCAATTACTTTCTCTCCAAGGAAACCAAGAATTCAAGTTCCTAAATCCAAGAACTTTCAAGAAAGCATGAAGATTGGTGTTTTTCTTTCAAGATTAAGGGTTTAAGGTATGTGGGAGTTCATCCATGGGTCCCCTTTAACCCATAGAGCCCAAGAACCCTTTTTGATTTTTAAATTATCAAGTTGAATTATCTCCATGAATCTCTTGTTGATTTCAATTACGAGTTATGGTTTCATGTGTTTTCAAGTAGAATGAGTCATATCATGTTTGAGTATTGAAATTTCCATACCATGTTCAATTGATTTTAGGATGAATCCCTAAGTTATGAATTTAGCCATGTTATCCTATTGTCTTCCTATATTTAAGACATTCCCATGTTCAAGTTCATAATTCCAAGTGTTTGATGAAATGTCTATGCTTTTGAGTCTTTGAACCATGATTCAATCCCAAAGTTTTAAGCTTTAATATTTATTTTATACTCATTCAGTGCTGGTGGGTTATAAACACCCGATACCTATGTGATTTACATAAATTCATCTTTCAAGTATTCAGACAGTTAATCCATGAATCTTATCAATATACTCAGATATCCATATTCATGATGAGCATTATCAATTTATGTGTTATTAATTACCCCAAAATCCATATGCACTATTATTTTTAGAATACAATGACCTGAGATTATCAGTTATTAGTTAATAGTGCATGCACCAGCTAGTATTCCAGTGTCATTCAGTTAGGAGTAGGATTTAGCACCGAGTGAACTCAGGGATGGGGGCATTGCTTCCAGTTTAAGGTTCGACCCTTAGTAGCAATCCCTGGTTACAGAACTACAAAGCTAGCATAGGTTTGAGATATCTCTCTGGAAGTTTAGGGTTGAAATATATCTCATGAGTTCTGCTACAAGTATAGGGTAGCTCTTTAGTCCTTCAGGACACCAATTTAGTAGATCCACATAACCAGTTTTAGTACCCGTGGAACGGTACTGACACCCTTCCAAGTAGGGTTACAGGTTGGACCCAATTAGCTTAAATTGGAGCATGTTGTTTAGATGATACCCCCTACAGTATCAGTACAATAGTCAGTATAGTTTCAATTCAGGTTTGCTTGACCAAAGCATACAGACTCTCAGTTATTCAGTTATCAGATTTTAGTCTTTCAGTTTACAGATTATTTTAGAAATATTCTTATGCTTGGTCTTACATTCTCAGATATTACATTTTCATGAAGCCATGTTTAGTTATCCCATGTTGTTTAGTTAGTCCTTAACTCATATGCACAGTACTGCACAGTTTTAGTCCAGTTATTCAGACTAAGTTTGGTTCAGTATTATATGATTAGTATTTAGTCATCAGTTAATCAGTGTTTGGATATCAATAGTCCATGTTCATATATCAGCTACTCAGTATATAGGCGCTTGTTATCCCCTTTGTAAGATTTCAATCATCCCGTCGCCCAGGCAACAGTTATTCAAGTAATCAGATCAACCCAGGACATGTATTTTTGATTTTGCATGTTCACTTTTTCATGTTTTACCATACTCCAGCTCTAGCTCTACTTATTCTACAAAAAGTAAAGTTTTAAGAAACTTAGTATAGTA